>CM033474.1:140898354-140948354 GCA_019447015.1 Hymenochirus boettgeri
TGAATCTACCCTACTAGTATTACAGGTTTGTGATGTCAAGGTACAGAGTCTACAGTACTTGATCCTGTGAACTATACATTTTTAATAAGAAGCTAAAAAAGTACAGAGGTTTGAAAGCAGAGTCATCAGCTTTAATTATTTCTTAGTTCTTGTACTCAATGATTCAGTGCCACTTATAATTATTCCTTTCTCTAAATATCATTACAAAACTACCAAAATTAAGGGGTGACAGGTAAAAAGGTGTAATCAAAAGGTATACAAATAATTAGGAAAAACAAATGTATCCTTTTATTAGAATTCTGCAAGGATAGAAAATATAATAAACAGATGCAAACCTAGGGCAAATCAATGTTGAAGTAGGTAAAAAAAATGACTGTAATACTCGACTATAAACAGAGAAATTTTACTTAAAAATCATCCTAAAAGTCTCCCTTCGGTTTATACTTGGTTCTGGGCTGATCTGGAACTTAAACAAAATAGATCAATGTGCGATGGAAAGACCCCCTCCGCTGCGTACCCCACTATAGCACTCACACACTTGTACCACTAGTAAACCCACTCGATCCTGTGTTGATGCAAAACGGTAATTTATTATATTTGTAAAAAACACCCGTACTGATCAGTAGGATGGAATGAAGAACACTGAACAGATTGATGGTGGGACTTTAACACACTGACACAGCCAGTGGCAGACTGGGTGAAGAAACATTGAAAGGAAGTTGTGAGAAACTTCCAATATGCTTGACAGGGTGCGTCTGTTATGTTTTAAAGTCCCGTAGTTTACTAGTTGAAAGGACTGCGCTGTTAGTCTATCCCCATCGCACATTGATCTATTTGGTTTGAGTTATGTAAATATAACCCCAAGCACCGTCCTAGTGATGGGATAACACAACCATGATTACCTAATTAATTACCACTGGCACTTACACATCAAGTATATATGAATGATCTGGAAGCTTGAAGGAGCAGCTGGACAAAATTACGTACCCTGGGAAAACAAAAGCTGTACCCTGTAACACACAACACCCCTCTTAATTTTGTGGTTAGGCAATTGTTGTCCTGCTTACTCAATCAGCCCAGCCTGCAATGGAAAGAGAAAAAGGATAGAAGTAACAGGATTCATCAAGTAGTCCTGCAACAGAAGGTATCGGGCACATCTGTGTGTGAGGCTGTGTATGGGGCTGTTGTAGAGACTTTCTATGGGGCGTGTCTATCGGACTTTCTGTGGGGCTGTGTATTGGACTTTCTATGGGGCTGTGCATTGAACTTTCTATGGGGCTGTGTCATGGGACTTTCTATGGGCTGTTTGGACTTTCTATGGGGCGGTGTATGGGACTTTCTATGAGGCTGTGTATGGGACTTTCTATGTGCTGTGTATGGGACTTTCTCTGGGGCTGTGTATGGGACTTTCTATGTCTATGTGGCTGTGTATGGGACTTTCTATGGGCTGTGTATGGGACTTTCTATTGGGCTGGCTATGGGACTTCTATGGGGCTGTTATGGGACTTATATGGGCTGTTATGGGACTGTGTATGGGACTTTCTATGGGCTGTGTATGGGACTTTCTATGGGGCTGTGTATTTGACTTCCTTTGGGGCTGTGTATGGACCTTTTTATGGGGCTGTGTATGGGACTTTTTATGGGCTGTGTATGGGACTTTCTATGGGGCTGTGTATTGGTCCTTCTTATGGGCTGTGTATTGGTCCTTCTATGGAGCTGTGTATGGGATTTTCTATGGGGCTGTGTATTGAACTTTCTATGGGCTTTGTATTGAACTTTCTATGGGGCTGTGAATGAGACCTTCTATGGGGCTGTGTATGGGATTTCTATGGGGCGTGTGTGGGACTTTCTATGGAACTGGCCTGCCTATGAGACTTTCGTGTGGGCAGTTTTATGGGACTTTCTATGGGTCTGTGTATTGGCTTTCTATGGGGCTGTGTATTGTACTCTATGGGGCTGTGTATTTGACTTCTATGGGCCGTGTATTGGACTTTCTATAGGCTGTGTATGGGACTTCCTATGGGGCTGTTTATGGGATTTTCTGTGGGGCTGTGTATGGGACTTTCTATGGGGCTGTGCATGGGACTTTCTATGGGGCTGGCTATGGGACTTCTATGGGGCTGTTTATGGGACTTTCTATGGGGCTGTGTATGTTTCTATGGGGCTGTGTATGGACTTTCTATGGGCTGTGTGTTGGACTCTCTATTAGGCTGTGTATTGGACTTTCTATGGGGCTGCCTATGAGACTTTCTATGGGGCTGTTTATGGGACTTTGTATGGGCTGTGTTTTGGACTTTCTATGGGGCTGTGTATTGGGCTTTCTATGGGGCTGTGTATTGGACTTTCTATGGGGCTGTGTAATGGCTTTCTATAGGGCTGTGTATGGGACTTTCTATGGGGCTGTTCATGGGATTTTCTGTGGGGCTGTGTTTGGACTTTCTATGGTGCTGTGTATGAGACTTTCTATGGGGCTGTGTATTGGACTTTCTATGGGCTGTGTGTTTCTATGGGAAAAAGTCAACCCTTGGTTTATACTTGAGTCAAGCAATTTACAATTGAAGTCCCAAAATTTTCAGACTTTTTGAACACAGCGCACCCCATGCATTGCACTTTTTGTTAAGTTTTGCATAACTAGTAGAACAAACCTTTATGTGTAATGCATCAGATGTTTAATCTGATGCATACCACGCTGTCTACCTAACCCCAATCCCACAATTTTGTTTGACAAGAGTGGGGTTAATATGCAATAAAACATTCGGTTCTTCAGTGGATTGTTTACTTAACTGTATGAAAAAACAAACTAAAGGCTCATTTCTTAAGAATCGCAATGCAAAAACCCCTTCTAAAGAGCACCCTAACCAATTTAAAAAAACGTTACCATAATTTTAAGAAGGGATTTGAGGCACTGCAATTGTTTCACAAAAATCACACATGGAAGTTCATTTTATATCAAATTTGCACCGCTTTTTATGAAACATAAAGCTGCCATTAATGTTTCTCGAAAAGTACAGCTATTTATCGAGAGCATACCGTATATACTCGAGTATAAGCCGAGGTTTATACTCGAGTCAATAGAAAACTTACCTTGATTCCAGTTGCAGCCGCGATCCACGAAGGAAAGCCGCAGTTCCCAGTAGTTCTTCGCGGTGCGCGATGATGTCATCGCGCACGCCGCGGGATGACGTCATCGCGCGCAGCCCGAGAACTACTGGGAACTGCACAGAGCGAGCGGCAGCGGAGAGAGAGCTGAAGACTGAAGACCGGCGGAGAGCTGAAGACTGAAGACGGAAGGATGAGACTGAAGCTGGACAGATAAGACTGGAGAGATGAAGACTGAAGACTGGACAGGTAAGTAAGTGAACTGGGGGGGCTCTAGGGTGGCCATACAGTAGCACCCTGGGGGGTGGCCATACATGCACACTGGGGGGGCTCTAGGGTGGCCATACAGTAGCACACTGGGGGGTGCCATACAGTAGCACACTGGGGGGGCTCTAGGGTGGCCATACAGTAGCACCCAATACCTTTCTACTATAGGTGTTTGGAAACTACAACTCCCAGCAACGAAAGCATGCTGGGAGTTGTAGTTTCCAAACATCTACAGTGGAATGGTATTAGGCAACTATCTACCCTCGGCTTATACTCGAGTCAATCATGGGTTACCCATTTTGGAGGCAAAAATGGGTACCTCGGCTTATACTCGAGTCGGCTTATACTCGAGTAATACGGTAATTGTCATATTAAATCAACACAAGAATAGAGTGGCTAGCAAGCCCTTGGTAAATGAGTCTGTATACGACTGTCTACTAAAACTTCTTGGAGAAATTGCAAATGAAAAGGAAACATTTGTGGAGATAGTTGAACTTAACATCATGACAACACATTTCTAAAAAATAAATAAGCTTCCCACTCACTTTATTGCCTTTCTCTGTCAGTACCTGGTCCCAGCGGAAAGGGATATTTACAGAGCTCTACTTTCTAAAATTATGTTGAGCAACCTAATATACCTAAAGAATTGACTAATGTACCTGAAGAAGTGAGAATCTACAGGAGATTCAATAAAAGTTCTTATCTGTGAAAATGATGCTAATTTGCCCAAACTAATCAAATGTTAGCTTTCAAATGTTAAATAAGATCTCATTGGTTGGGGCAAAGTTGCACAATTTTTAACGATAAGAACTTTTATTGAATCTCCCTCCAGTGTTTTAGGTCCCCATGCTGGGTACATTAGATTGTTAAATGTTTTGGAACTGAATTTAGTTTATCACCATCAAATCTGACCTACTTTCTTGTAGCGCTGAATCTACCCTACTAGTATTACAGGTTTGTGATGTCAAGGTACAGAGTCTACAGTACTTGATCCTGTGAACTATACATTTTTAATAAGAAGCTAAAAAAGTACAGAGGTTTGAAAGCAGAGTCATCAGCTTTAATTATTTCTTAGTTCTTGTACTCAATGATTCAGTGCCACTTATAATTATTCCTTTCTCTAAATATCATTACAAAACTACCAAAATTAAGGGGTGACAGGTAAAAAGGTGTAATCAAAAGGTATACAAATAATTAGGAAAAACAAATGTATCCTTTTATTAGAATTCTGCAAGGATAGAAAATATAATAAACAGATGCAAACCTAGGGCAAATCAATGTTGAAGTAGGTAAAAAAAATGACTGTAATACTCGACTATAAACAGAGAAATTTTACTTAAAAATCATCCTAAAAGTCTCCCTTCGGTTTATACTTGGTTCTGGGCTGATCTGGAACTTAAACAAAATAGATCAATGTGCGATGGAAAGACCCCCTCCGCTGCGTACCCCACTATAGCACTCACACACTTGTACCACTAGTAAACCCACTCGATCCTGTGTTGATGCAAAACGGTAATTTATTATATTTGTAAAAAACACCCGTACTGATCAGTAGGATGGAATGAAGAACACTGAACAGATTGATGGTGGGACTTTAACACACTGACACAGCCAGTGGCAGACTGGGTGAAGAAACATTGAAAGGAAGTTGTGAGAAACTTCCAATATGCTTGACAGGGTGCGTCTGTTATGTTTTAAAGTCCCGTAGTTTACTAGTTGAAAGGACTGCGCTGTTAGTCTATCCCCATCGCACATTGATCTATTTGTTTGAGTTATGTAAATATAACCCCAAGCACCGTCCTAGTGATGGGATAACACAACCATGATTACCTAATTAATTACCACTGGCACTTACACATCAAGTATATATGAATGATCTGGAAGCTTGAAGGAGCAGCTGGACAAAATTACGTACCCTGGGAAAACAAAAGCTGTACCCTGTAACACACAACACCCTCTTAATTTTGTGGTTAGGCAATTGTTGTCCTGCTTACTCAATCAGCCCAGCCTGCAATGGAAAGAGAAAAAGGATAGAAGTAACAGGATTCATCAAGTAGCCTGCAACAGAAGGTATCCGGGCACATCTGTGTGTGAGGCTGTGTATGGGGCTGTTGTAGAGACTTTCTATGGGGCGGTCTATCGGACTTTCTGTGGGGCTGTGTATTGGACTTTCTATGGGGCTGTGCATTGAACTTTCTATGGGGCTGTGCATGGGACTTCTTGGGCTGTTTGGACTTTCTATGGGGCGTGTATGGGACTTTCTATGAGGCTGTGTATGGGACTTTCTATGTGCTGTGTATGGGACTTTCTCTGGGGCTGTGTATGGGACTTTCTATGTCTATGGGCTGTGTATGGGACTTTCTATGGGCTGGTGTATGGGACTTTCTATTGGGCTGGCTATGGGACTTCTATGGGGCTGTTATGGGACTTTATATGGGGCTGTTTATGGGACTGTGTATGGGACTTTCTATGGGGCTGTGTATGGGACTTTCTATGGGGCTGTGTATTTGACTTCCTTTGGGGCTGTGTATGGGACCTTTTATGGGGCTGTGTATGGGACTTTTTATGGGGCTGTGTATGGGACTTTCTATGGGGCTGTGTATTGGTCCTTCTATGGAGCTGTGTATTGGTCCTTCTATGGAGCTGTGTATGGGATTTCTATGGGGCTGTGTATTGAACTTTCTATGGGCTTGTATTGAACTTTCTATGGGGCTGTGAATGAGACCTTCTATGGGGCTGTGTATGGGACTTTCTATGGGGCGTGTGTGGGACTTTCTATGGAACTGGCCTGCCTATGAGACTTTCGTGTGGCAGTTTATGGGACTTTCTATGGGTCTGTGTATTGGACTTTCTATGGGGCTGTGTATTGTACTCTATGGGGCTGTGTATTTGACTTTCTATGGGGCCGTGTATTGGACTTTCTATAGGGCTGTGTATGGGACTTCCTATGGGGCTGTTTATGGGATTTTCTGTGGGGCTGTGTATGGGACTTTCTATGGGCTGTGTATGGGACTTTCTATTGGGCTGGCTATGGGACTTCTATGGGGCTGTTTATGGGACTTTCTATGGGGCTGTGTATGTTTCTATGGGGCTGTGTATGGACTTTCTATGGGCTGTGTGTTGGACTCTCTATTAGGCTGTGTATTGGACTTTCTATGGGGCTGCCTATGAGACTTTCTATGGGGCTGTTTATGGGACTTTGTATGGGCTGTGTTTTGGACTTTCTATGGGCTGTGTATTGGGCTTTCTATGGGGCTGTGTATTGGACTTTCTATGGGGCTTGTGTAATGGCCTTTCTATAGGGCTGTGTATGGGACTTTCTATGGGGCTGTTCATGGGATTTTCTGTGGGGCTGTGTTTGGACTTTCTATGGTGCTGTGTATGAGACTTTCTATGGGGCTGTGTATTGGACTTTCTATGGGCTGTGTGTTTCTATGGGAAAAAGTCAACCCTTGGTTTATACTTGAGTCAAGCAATTTCCCTTGTTTATCAGTTAAAAATGTGTACCTCGGTTTATATTCAGGTCGGTTTATAAAACCAGATGTACATTGTGTTGTTTTTAATCACAGAGGCAGTGATGTTTCTGAAGTGCACCATTACAATTTTTAGTTAAGTTATCTCTATGGGGCCGTGTATTGGACTTTCTATAGGGCTGTGTATGGGACTTCCTATGGGGCTGTAGGGGATTTTCGTGGGGCTGTGTATGGGACTTTCTATGGGGCTGTGCATGGGACTTTCTATGGGGCCTGGCTTATGGGACTTTCTATGGGGCTGTTTATGGGACTTTCTATGGGCTGTGTAGGGGACTTTAGGGACTGACAGCCCCATAGAAAGTCCCATACACAGCCCCATAGAAAGTCCCATAAACAGCCCCATAGAAAGTCCCATAGCCAGCCCCATAGAAAGTCCCATGCACAGCCCCATAGAAAGTCCCATACACAGCCCCACAGAAATTTCTATGTTTGTATAAATGTTTGACCAGATCAGTAGCACTTCCACTAAATGTAGTTGTAAATTAGCCTAATTGGAGTGCTTCCACAATTCTTGTATTGTATGTATTTATTGGGAGGCTTGGTCAAGCCTCCATGTGGTAATAGCACCCCCAACACGCCCCTTTAATGGGAGGTCCTCTGCCTTTAATATAAAGCACTGGATGGCCTCTTCCCTCATTTTTAAAAAGCCAAAGGGCTGAGGGGGAAGGGAGAGAGCCTGTTAAATGGATCCAGTGTATAAGAATGAGAAATGCAAAAGTTTGCTAATCGTAATTGAAGTAAAAGAAATTGAAAAGGTTAGAGATAGGGTATGGGACTTTCTATGGGGTGCGTATGGGACTTTCATGGGGCTGCGTATGGCCTTTCTATGGGGCTGGTAAGGGACTTTTAGGGGTGTGTATGGAACTTTATGGAGCCCTGTATTGTACTTTCTATGGGGCATGTATGGGACTCTCTATGGGGCTGTGTATTGGACTTTCTATGGGGCCATGTATGGGACTCTCTATGGGGCTGTGTATGGGACTTTCTATGGGGCTGTGTATGGGCCTTGCTATAGGGCTGTGTAGGGGACTTTCTATGGGGCTGTGTATGGGACTTTCTATGGGGCTGTGTATTGGACTTTCTATGGTGTGTGTATGGGTTTATGGGGCTGTGTATGGGACTTTCTATGGGTCTGAGTATGCTGTTGAGAAAAGCCGACAGGCAAAATGCGTCCAGCATTCGCTTTTTAGAACCTTTTGCACTCTTCCCGACACATGCCTAACTTAGCATGATGCTTTTATATTGCTGCTTCTGACTCTTTCAGTGACTGATTGACGAGACAGATAAGTATTGAGGGCCTCAATTACGTTAGGCCTTAACTACTTAGCACTTATTTGTATACCTATCATGTGTTGTTTAGGGGAATGGTTGTTTTGTTTTTTCATATGCACTGCACTTTGTCTATTGTTCTCTTTCCCCATTTGTCTCTATTAATAAAGGGATTTTACTTTTTTGTCACACTATTTGCGCTGTATATTGGACTTTCTATGGGGCTGTGGTGAGAACTTTTGTGGGGCTGTGTATGGGACATTCTATGGGGCCGTGTATTGGACTTTCTATGGGGCTGTGTATGGGACTTCTATGGGTTGAGTATGGGACGTTCTATGGGTCTGAGTATGGGACTTTTGTGGCTGTGTATTGGACTTTCTATGGGGTGTGTATTGGACTTTCTATGGGTCTGAGTATGGGAGTTCTATGGGTCTGAGTATGGGACTTTCTGTGGGGCGTGTATTGGACTTTCTAAGTGTGTGTATGGGACTTTCTATGGAGCTGTGATTGGACTTTCTATGGGGCTGTGTATAGAACTTTCTATGGGGCTGTGTATGGGACTTTCTATGGGGCTGATTATGGGACTTTCTATGGGGCTGTGTATGGGACTTTCTATGGGGCTGTGTACTGGACTTTCTAAGTGGCTGTGTATGGGACTTTCTATGGAGCTGTGTATTGGACTTTCTGTGGCTGTGTATAGACTTACTATGGGGCTGTGTATGGGACTTTCTGTGGGGCTGATTATGGGACTTTCTATGGGGCTGTGTATGGGACTTTCTATGGGGCTGTGTATGGGACTTTCTATGGGGCTGTGTATTAGACTTTCTATGGGGATGTGTATGGGACTTACTGTGGGGCTGTGTATGTGACTTTCTATGGGGCTGAGTATGGGACTTTCTATGGGGCTGTGTATTGGACTTTCTATGGGGATGGTATGGGACTTTTAGGGGCTGAGTATGGTACTTTCTATAGGGTTGTGTATTGTACTTTCTATGGGGCTGTGTATGGGACTTTCTATGGAACGGTGTATTGCACTTTCTATGGGGCGTTGTTTCGGACTTTCTATGGGACTGTGTATGAGGTTTTTTATGGGGCTGGTATTGACATTTCTATGGGGCTGTATATAGAACTTTCTATGGGGCTGTGTATGGTACTTTCTATGGGACGTGTATTGGACTTTTTATGGGGCCGTGTATTGGTCTTTCTAGGGTCTGAGTATGGGACTTTCTTGGGGCTGTGTATTGGACTTTCTATGGGGCTGTGTTGAGGTTTTTTATGGGGCTGTGTTTGCACTTTCTATGGGGCTGTGTATTGGTCTTTCTATGGGTCTGAGTATGGGACTTTCTTTGGGGCTGGTATTGGACTTTCTTGGGGCTGTGTATGAGGTTTTTTATGGGGCTGTGTATTGGTCTTTCTATGGGGCTGTATATAGAACTTTCTATGGGGCTGTGTATGGTACTTTCTATGGGACTGTGTATTGGACTTTTTATGGGGCCGTGTATTGGTCTTTCTATGGGTCTGAGTATGGGACTTTCTTTGGGGCTGTGTATTGGACTTTCTATGGGGCTGTGTATGAGGTTTTTTATGGGGCTGTGTATTGCACTTTCTATGGGGCTGTGTATTGGTCTTTCTATGGGTCTGAGTATGGACTTTCTATGGGGCTGTGTATGGACTTTCTATGGGGCTGTGTTTGAGGTTTTTTGTGGTGCTGTACATTAGACTTTCTATGGGGCTGTGTATAGAACTTTATGGGCTGTGTATGGAGCATTCTATGGGGCTGTGTATTGGACTTTCTATGGGTCTGATTATGGGACTTTCTATGGGTCTGATTATGGGACTTTCTATGGGTCTGATTATGGGACTTTCTATGGGTCTGATTATGGGACTTTCTATGGGGCTGTGTATGGGACTTTCTATAGGTTTGTGTATTGTACTTTCTAGAGAGAGTGTGTGTGTGTGTGCATGCATGCGTGTGTGGGTTGTGTGTGTGTTGTTGTGTGTGTGCATGCGTGCATGATGAATTTGTTTAGAAATGCCTGGAAAAAAGAGATTGCTTGGGAGAAACAAGTTATACTGGGAAGCATAATGGTGCAAGGTCACCTACAAGAACAATACCACTTGGCTTTTTAAGTGTCTATACATTTCAAGTATAATACCCAGAGGATTTAGTACATTCCACCAATGTGTCAGTGCATGTTTGAGTGAATATTTCAGATTTATGCACCAATGACATTGTCAGTTTTGGTGCCATTGCAAGCAAATGTGTCAGTATTTGAGTGATTGTAACAACGTGCTTGTAGTAATTGAACCAGGGTAGGTAGTGTGTGTCAGGAGTTTTTTAATGTCACTCACTGTGTTACTAATGTGCAAGTATGTCAGACATGTGACAGATTAGGCTAGTCAATAGAAATTGTGTAAGTGTGGCAGTGTATTTGACTTAGTGTGAACAAACATTTGTGTGTGTAACAGAAAATTTATTATTTAGTGTTTAAATGCTTGATTCTTGGAGAATGTGTCTAAACTTGGGAAATCTAAACTTAATAATGCTTTAAAGTCTAATGCAATAAAGCCCTAAACCATGTTTTCATTGGAAAAATACAGATTTTTATGCATTCAGTATAAGTTTCATTCATTCAGTAATGCATTCAGTATATGTTTCAGTATATGCATTCAGTATATGTTTCAGTACATGCATTCAGCATGTTTCAGTACATGCTTTCAGTATATGTTTCAGTCAATGCATTCAGTTATGTTTCAATACATGCATTCCGTATGTTTCAAATTATGCATTCAGTATGTTTTAGTGCATGATTTGTATGTTTCATTGCATTCAGTTATGTTGCAAACATGCATTCAGTATATGTTGCAGTACATGCATTCAAATGTTTCATGCATTTATATAATTTCATACATGCATTCAGTATATGTTTCAGTACATGCATTTAGTATATGTTTCAGTACATGCATTCAGTATATGTTTTAGTACATGCATTCTGTATTTATGAATACATGCATTCAGTTAGTTTACGTTATGTTGCAGTACATGCATCAGTATATGTTTCAGTACATGCATTCAGTAATGTTAGTACATGCATTCTCTATGTTTCAATACATGCATCAGTATATGGTTCAGTATATTTTTTTAGTATATGTTGCAGTACTGCATTCAGTATGTTTAGTGCATGCATTCAGTAGTTTCATGCATTCAGTACATGTTCAGTATATGTTGTAGTGCACAAATTCAGTATATGTTTCAGTACATGCTTCAGTATGTTTCAGTACATGCATTCAGTATGTTTCAGTACATGCATTTAGTATATGTTCAGTACATGCATTCTGTATGTTTTAGTACATTCATTCAGTATGTTCAGTTTATGTTGCAGTAAATGCATTCAGTATATGTTTTAGTGCATGTATTCAGTATGTTTCATGATGCAGTACATGTTTCAGTATATGTTGCAGTACATGCATTTATTATATGTTTCATGCATTCATTATAGTTTCAGACATGCATTCAGTATATGTTTCAGTACATGAATTCAGTATAGTTTAAGTACATGCATTCAGTATGTTTACTGCATGCATTCAGGATGTTTCATGCATTCAGTATATGTTTCAGTATATTGTGCGGTACATGCATTCAGTATATGTTTTAGTGCATGCATTCAGTATACTTCATGATTCATATATGTTTCAGTATATGTTTTAGTACATGCATTTAGTATATGTTTTAGTACATGCATTCAGTATGTTCAGTATATGTTGCAGTAAATACATCCATTATATGTTTCATGCATTCATTATATGTTTCAGTATATGTTTCATGCATTCAGTATATGTTTCAGTATTTTTCACTTTCAGTATATGTTTTAGTATGTTTCATGCATTCAGTACATGTTTTAAACTTTACTTTAGACATTAGAACACTTTTGTTAAATTATTTTTCTACATAGACATAAAATGCTAGGGTTTTTGTTATAGAGATTGTTAATAGTGTTTTGATTGACAGATGCAATGGCACATTTGAGTAAAGTATTTACTTTGACATCATGTTAAAATGTGTTCGAAAATGAAATCTTCACAAAAACATGTAGGTGTCTGTAATCGCAAAAGGCAAATAGCTGTTTTGAACTAAAAAGACTATTTAAGGTTTAGTGTACACCTTGGATTTTTTTCTGCCGACAGAAGTAACAGAGAACTAAATCCATTGCATACTGGGACTAACTGATCAAAGCACTAGTTAAATCTATCCATGGAAAATCTAAGTAGTCTTTGCAGGCAGCTCTTTGAATGCAGATTAGTGGTTTCATTGAAGTAGTCAATCAACTGTTTCCCTGGCTGCTAAAATGTCATTCAGTGAGCATATAAGATAAAAAAAATAAAGATGAGCAAAAATAATATTTAACTTGAACCAACTTGCTATTTGTAGACTTGATCACATGAATCCATTTCAGTCAAGATCATTTCTAGAGGTAGCTACAGGAATGAATCCCACAAAGGGACTGAGGTTTAATCATCCAATCCCAGAATGTATTGATTTTGAAACTGCTTGCAATGACTATATAAATAAGCTATTTTTTGAACTGTTATGGAGTCGGTCATGAACCCAAACCTTCACAACCTGGCCCAAAGTGAATTATGCCCCGCAGAAATAAATTAACAAAACGAATAGAGCTTCCTCGCAAACTTATTTTTCACATTTCAAGAGCTTAAAAATATAAAATCAATAATCATAGTCATAAGAGTAAATGAGGCGACATAACATCAAGCATACCCTTTAGCCATTCAAGTCATTCTCGGTAATTTATCTCATCAAAAAACGCTGTTAATAATCCTTTCCACTAAGAGACAAGCAGTCACACAGCTGCTGTATTATCCCACAGTAAACAAGTTGGAAGAAAATATTAAAAATCAATATCTGTTTCCTTCTATCAGACCAGATGGCATCCATCATAAATGTGCTTTTGTAAAGAGTTTGTTAAGTTTAGCAACCATGGTGTGAAGACATCTGAATTAACAACAGAAACTAGGCCTAGCTTAATGACAACTGACATCTGGATTTGTTTAGACCACAAATGCTCAGAAAACTGGAGATGCGTTGAAATTCAACAATACCTAACAATAATAACTACATAATTGAACCAAAACAATTGTAGAATACATCAATGTGTTTTAAATGCTACATGCCAGTGTGTGCGGAAAACTGGCTTGAAGATTTTTTTACCTTATAATGTGTTACCTCTGTAAAATTAATATTAAAATATTATTATGATGCAATAAAAAAAGTGTAAAACCTTAATGAACAGTATGATAATATTTGTTTGTCAGATCATAAACAAATTGATTACTCTCAGTAGTACTAGCAGATTGGTTATCGATCTGTAGGTCTGTTGAGGAATATCTGATCCTGACTCGGTCACACAAGCAGATATTTTGGCCGGCCGACCAATATTTCCATTCCATATATCATAAATATCTGTGGTAATTTCTTGTTTGCCTGCAACCGCTGCTGCTTGCTCTTTGTTCCGAACGAAATGAAAGAACGATCAGACATGTTGGTAAATCACGGGTGGAAGTGCGGCCTCCATTGGGTGAACTGTCGCCTTTCTACTGTTTACTTTTGCCACAACAGACACTAATTTGTCCAATAGTGGCAAACATTCATCTGGGACAATTTGTTCCTGTGTACCAGCCATACATTTGCTAGATGTTACACAGATTGAATGTTTACTTGTAACGTCAGGCAGGAAGTTATTTCTGCAATGTTCCCAGAAATAACACTTTTCCATCTACACTTTGCCTGTTACATGAGTCACAAATAATTTGTGGGCCAGGCAGTTTTCCAGAACGTTGCAGGAATGTCCAAGGTAAGTCTAATAAATGTATGGGCATCTTTAATTGTACAAGTCAGATTTTTTTGTGTGCTAAAAGGTTTATAGACTGGCAAGAGCAAAATGTAATTTTGTCTCATCACAAACTATTGATACTACTTTATCCAGTATATATATAGCAGAAAAAAGGACATGAATGGATCTGAGTAACGTGTAAAGAAGGTGACCAATTTAATAAAAGAACAGATGGATTAAGCTATAAGATAGACAGGCCAAGTTGTGTTTATTTGTAAAGGTGGAGGGGAGCTTAAGGGAGTATATGTTCCTTATATAGATATATGTAAGGGGACCTTACAATAAACTCTCTGGATTCTATTAAGCAATAAATCTTCCCAGAGGACACAAAGTATGTTTGATATTGAAAGAAATGGGGTGTCAACTTCAGGTGCAGAAATGCTATTTCACAGATAACACGTGAAACTGTAGAATTTTCTCATAGAAAAAGTTGTAATGGTAAATACAAATAACTGGTTTAAGAAAGGCTTAGATGCCTCTTTAAGAAATTAATGATTATGTATACTGCAGTGTTAATTCAGAAAAAAGAGATATTACTATTGTTGTATGTATAAGATTATTTACCCCTTTCTATCGTGGAATGCAAGTTTTTCAATCAATGATTGCTTTTATTTTGTACATACTAATTGCAGTAAAATGGTTTTCAACATTTAAATGATATCTAAAAAGAATTATATAATAATATCCAATTTATATTTAAACACTGCTGGCAGATTTTAATGCTCACTTTGTCTTCATATATTCCAGTGGTGAATGGATGAATTCATAAAATAGTCAACAAAATCTGGTTTGCGCAGGTAAGTAGGAAATAATAATTCATGTTTGAAAACACTTAAAGGGCATGTCCACCCCCAAAACTTAATCCCCCCAACTACTGGCCCCCACCATGTAGTGTAGTTTAATCCTTACCTCACAACCCAGCTTCATAGGGTTCTCCTGTAGTCCACCCCCAAAGTCCCAAAAACTGCCCACCAGGAGGCTAGCAGAGCCATATAGGACTCTGCCTCCTACCTGGCCTCCGGGAGAAGTTTGGCATGCGTACTGCCGCCCTTCTCCCCCTCCCTCCCCCTTCCTCCCCTTCCTCTCCCTCCCTCTCCGGATTCCCTCCCCCTAGCATAATTCCTTTAATACAGTATTCCCCCTGGTCTGTTTTACAGAAATTCTGTTTACTATAGAGTAAAATTTTTTAAAAAGGATGCCCAGGCCATGTTCCTAATTATCTCTAGCTAGGAACTATTGCTAAAAAAAAGGTAAATCGAAAGAGCTTTGATGACAACCATTATACTACTATATTGATCCATATACAAGGTCTTGCCATTCTATGTGTTTGCTTTTTTAGATTACCGTAAGCTATCATTATAATCAAAAACCTGCAATCTATAGGCCCATTAACATTTTAGATAATTTAGAATCCCCCGTATAAAGTTTAATTGTGCTTCCTGTTGCTTTTTCACACTTAACATGGAGGTGCCTTCTTGCACCTAGGCAGAATGTTATGTGTTAGCAGGCACCAGGTAGACTTCCCGCTACTTCTTAGTGATTGTCTGCTAGTGAGTTCTTGCTTCTGGTGCTATTTGGTGCTATTTTGGCGGAGTGCCCCCAATGATGTTCCAGAAATAACTCTCTTTAATTAATGCTGAAAGAATAAAAATATATACAAAGTGTTATGAAAAGGCAAAAACTATTGTTGCTTTTGTATTTGCATAAAACGACCAAAATAATAGCTTAGATTAAATACTTGCATTGTCTCTTTGTCAAATTAAAGGTTTTCTATTACATCTTTAAAATATGATTTTGCTGTTATAAAGGACATGTTTACCACCCTGACAAGCTTTGGAACCCACATCCAGGACTCCCCAAAACCCTACCTTTGCAATACTTACTTGCTCCTTAAAGTTCCTCAAAGAAGTTGGTCCACCCAGTCCGTCAAACTACAATAGAGTAGCCCGCCTGAAGTATTATATATTGTGCACCATTTGAATTGTTTACTGTCTGTCACATCCTTTGATTGCTGTAAAATTTTAAAAAAAATTTAATATATATATTTTTTTTTTCTTTTTCTTTTCATTTCTTTTCTTTTCTTTTATGTGCCTAGGAAAGATATGAAACATTGCTAAACAATAACTAGTGTCAAGAACCTTATGTAAAAATACTGTGAGTGCACTGAGATTCGGTTAAATATTGTATTGCACTTACAATTAATTGTTGTTTAATACAAGACCCAGGAGTGCACCAGTCTTTCCTATCTTTTGTGTGTGTATAATATATTGTAATTATGACTTTTATATAAATACTTAAAAACTAACACATACTACAATGCTAACATGTTTAAATAAATTTTTGTTACAAATTGTGGTACCTTGATGTCTTTCAGGGATCAATATGTGGTGCCTAGATGTCTCTTCTTGTCTCCTTCATATGCCTGAATGAGATTGTTGTACCTGCCTTAAAACCTTTAAAATGGATCTGGTCTTTACCCGTCTCTGCTCCATATCTAACTTCTCCAATCTTCCTTTCCCTGTCCAATCATATCTTTCAAATTTAATCCGTGTCATCTGTCCCGGCCATAACCCCTAACAACCAAACAACAGATACAGGGACCTGCGAAATCTCGACCCCCATTCGCTCTCTATCCCTCTCCAACAACTTAACTTATGCCTCCTTCTCTGACCCTAACCTTGCGCTGTCCACTAACTGTTACCAATGCCCTTGACTATGTTGCTCCCTTATTCCACTCGTCGCCTTAGACGCAGAACCCACACCGTGGCTTACGGACCAGATTAAAAGTTGAAGAGTAGAGCAAGAGTAACAAAAATATCGACTTTTTGGAATTTTAAAGTGCCCTTGTCGGATCAGAGGTTTTGTCCCTAGCCAAACAAAACTACTTCTCTTCACTCATATCCTTCCAATCCCATAACCCCAAAGAGCTCTTCAAAGTATTCAACTCCCTGTGTTAGCACATCCTCTGCCTACCCCCTGTCTATCGGCTGATGAAATAGCCTCATATTTCACAGAGAAAATTGAAACATCCAAAGTGGTTTTCCTGTGCACCCTAGCTCCTTCCTACAGCTTCAACCAATACCATTGCTCTGCCCAATCTTCCTTCCTTGCTCACCCCCTCCCTCTTACCCTTCCACTGTAATGTCTAGCCTCCCTTCATTGGTTAATCCCTTTATTTGCCCCCTAACGAGCTTCACCACTATAACAAAAACAGGGTCTTTCATCTCTCCTATCCAGGACACCTACAGATCATCTAAACCCCCCGCTCTCCTCTTCTTCATTTCAGCCCTAACCTCTCTCTTTAACTTGTCCCTATCCACTGGTTTTTTCCCTGTATATTAAACATGCCATTGTATCCCCCAAACTAAAAAAACCCTTCTTGACCCGTCTGCTTTTCCATAGCTAAAATTAAAAAACATAAAAATGTTTTTTTAAAAAAATGGATAGACTCTTTTTCCACATTAATGAAATCACCTTAGCGGCATCCATTGACTGCCCTTAGGCATTTGTAGGATTCCACACCACATTGCTGTCTTTTTCCAGCCCTAATTTCCACATTTGCAGTAATAGTTTAGAAGTGGCGTGCACAGATGTACAGAGCCCAGTACAATCTTCATAAACATGAATGGTGATTAGTAAATAGCCATTTAGCAAACAGACATGTGGGTCTAGCAAAATAGGAATCCTCTTTTTAAAAAAACAATAATGATATTTATTTTGATTTTGGTTTATATAAGCTTAGTTTTTTGCAGTGCAATATTTTATCACACAGCCTAAGCTATTGCCAGGTTAAGAAATCCAGTTCAACTAAAAACATGTATAAACAGCAAACTGTTAAAATAATAAAGGTGGAGAGCTCCACCTGTGAAGGCATTTGTTACCTCATAGGCCTAATACCCTCATACCCTAAACATAAAACACTATTGGCTCCCCTGTGCAATCACCGCGGCAATGTATATCAGATAGCAGCTCTCTGTGGATTCCAATTTGGGTTGTATTAAAAGTACCGCAATGGCATATACAAATAAAACTTTGTTACGGCAGCTTCTTGGTAGCTTCTGCATTACCCATGCAACTGCCAAGCAAGACGTTAAAGTGTGCACTAACCGATGTAAATAAGCCCGTGTGTCTTTAAATCTTTTAGGAGTGTTAACCTCTCAGTGCATCGCCCTGTATTTTATCTAGCATAACTGTTTTCTAGTTGCTGTGAGATTGGCCCTTTATCAGTAAAGTGCGTACAGCGTACGACCAAAATGAACGGTCATTTCAAACTAAAAATTTCTTGTTCGTTTGCCCCCCGTACTAAAGTATGGGAGTCGTCTGCAGTTGTAGAGAGTATGGCAGTCACAAACAATCTCCTATTAATTTATATAGGGAGACCACACGTGACTGTCTGGAGCACCATATTCACATCTCTTGCAGACTCTGTCTGTCTTTTTTGAAGGATTGGTACTGTGTGTACCCACCGTAAGTTTAATTCTGAAAAATAAACACACAGTTGGGCCTATGTTAAAAGATAGCATTTATGCTTTGCTTTTATTGTAATATTGCTAGGTTTTCTACAATTTCTAAAAAATGGCAAAAGGATTTCTGAGTAGGATAATTCAATAGTCTTGAATATGAAAGAGTCCTTATATATGGTAAGTTTTACATTGTTTTAACACTGATAGTAAAAGTAATGCTTTTTGAAAAGTATAATTTTATTAGGATGACTAGAGTGGAAATTTGATGTTGTGATGTTGTTGCAAGGGCAAATAAATCATTTATACTTAAGTAGGAACAATTCTGATCCAGGGAGAAATGTTATCATTGTTTTCTAGAGTCAGGAAGGATTTAACCTAACTGATTATCTGATAAGTATTTAGGTTTATGTTTGACTTCCTTTAGATAACATCAGGATGTTGAAAAACATTATACATTCGTAAGCAAGGATCTAAATATATTTTCAAGGTATATTTGCACACAGGCGAAACAATAAAACGTCTATAAAAAAAGTCTATAAACTGTAAGCAATCATTGGTCATCCCTGTTTTAAGATTGCTATATTTTTATGTTAAAGTCTGGGAGGGGAGGGCATATGCATTGCTGGGCCCCAACCCCCAAGGGAGCCACCACTGCCTTTTTTGCCTTCAGCCTTTAAATGGTTTGATTAGGTCAGAGAAAATAAGTAAAATGTAGATAACCTACACTATATTCTTATAGAAATGATAAATACAAATTCTAGTTCCTAAATGTGTTCATTATTTAGAACTATGTTTGCATAGTATGTTTTAAGACTAAAGCCTGAGCAACAAATGATATTTATATATCCTTAATCAGGCTCGAATTACAAATTAACCTGACTGATGGGCACATGGGCCAATGGTGTGCTTTCCAGTGCTCAAAAAGAAACATAAAAAGCTCAAGACACAGAATAAAAAGCCCCATGGTAAACATTTAAAGGCATCTATTTTCTCATAGAGCTGCATAAAGCAGTATTTTTCTAGTTTACTGATTTCTTTAATTCCCTTTTAACTAGACTTTAATTTTGCATAAGAACACATGATTGGGCCCAAACTACACATTAGGCATCTGATTGAGGACACAATTTTTGCTGCTCTGCATATTTTGGTGGACACATTTAATTTCACCATTTACCAACTTGTTTCCGGTGTCATATCTTAAAAGAAGAATGTGGCGTTTTACCAACTTGTGTCATTACTAACTCTTTCAGGGGGCAGAATAATATAGGTGTTAATGTCTGTGTCAATCAAAGTTACCAGGCTTTCTGTCAACAATGGTTAGTGTGGACAGTGAACAGTTAAACAGTTTAATGAAATATCTTAATAGAGTAGGTTAGTGGTTAGTCAATTGAAGGTATAGATTAAGTGTTTCTGGCAAATGTGGCAAAAAATACTTGACATGATATACTAGAACCAGAAAAAGAAACAAAAAGTGAGCAGAGTAACAAAAGCATATCTACCATTTGCAATCTGTGACTGACATGTGAGAGGTCACCAGCAATAAAAAGAAACTGTCATTAGAACAGAAACACAGAAATTCAGTCATAACAAATAAAAGGAAAAATGTCATTAAAAATTGTCTTTGTCTACTATAACCATAGAAACTAAATATCTAAAGTTTAATATAGATTAATAGCACTTATACACTAATTGTTAAAGTTGGTGCACTTGGACAACAACATAGTAACTGTCCCCCAAGACACCTACACAGAAAGACAACTGATAGACATTATAACTATGTGGAATGAATTACTTAACTTGAATTTTAACTCTATGGGCTTATTCAACAAGAGGTGAAATATTTTGCTCATGTTCTATCTGCATCCACCAATCAGATGTTATCAAATGTTTTTTAGCTTTTTTTAAAGGTAACATTCATTGGTTTAGGCAAATTAACAGCCAGGGCAAATTATTAAATAATCCTGTATTAATATATTTTTTAAAACCCAATGCTCCCTTAGAAACATATATTAGTATATGTTAACTGGAGATTAGAATGAAGGCCAAAACGTGTACAAAGATTCATTCAATATTTTGTATTTTAGAAATAACTGTATATTATTACTGAAATTAAATATCTTAATTAAATATTATTACAAGAAACTCTGTGAACATTTTTTTAACACATATAATAAGTGATATTTGAAGGTAAGTCAGTATATTGATTTATAATTTCCCATAATTACTCATTAACTGTGAAAGGTATTGCTTTCCAATCAGCTAAAACTGACGAGAAAAATAGTGGCAAGTCATATAATAGTTTTTACATATTCACCAAAGAAAATCCTTAGTGTTACAAAGAGCAAGGGAAATTTCCTGTTGCACAAAAACTGTTGCTAATATACAAAGTGAGTTGTTTGCACACTCATTACATTTACTTGTATCAGCAACATTGTTGTACAGCTTTATCTCAGCTGACAACAACTTAAGATACATACTGTAATTTCATAATTATAGAGGGGGAAACATGTTATATGTTCACTGTACATTTGAAAGAACTTATTACAAGGGATTAAATTAATTAATTCACAGTTTTTTCAAGTTTATATTGATTCAATTGAAATAGAATAATAGAGAAGAACCTTGCTTCATTTACACTGGTTGTGTGATTAATGTATAATAAAAAATATAAGCAATATTAAATACCATAGTATTCATTACTTAATGATTGAACAATACATTTTTTTGTATATGCATAAACTATTTTAAAAAGATTTGCAGAAATATAAAAGAAACCAGATAGAGAATCAGTCTCCCTCTATGTGCCTATGTATCTATCTAATCTCTGCCTGCCTGTCTATCTGTTGTCTTTTGTACAACTTGCCTGATATTTTTTTTTTTATCACTTGCGTGTTCTTCCTCTTCCAATTAATGGAGCAGGCACACTTTACCATGTGGACTACATAGCAAACTTTGCATGCTGTGGTGTCCCAAAGAAGAAACAATCTGTCTGTGGTGGAGTCTTTTGCAACAGGTGGCACCTAGTGTCAAAAGTGCTGAAAAGATAATTCAGACAGGGCAGCTGCCTGAAGTTTTTGCTTCCCACCAATATAAATTGTATGACAAGATGAATGTTATTGGAGAATGTTAAATTTTTTTTCATACATCTTCTATCCCAGATATAGACAAGATTTCTTAACTAATGCATCCCTATGGAGCAATATACATTTGTGTTATTTAATGCTGTCAGAGGTATATACCAAAGGATATCAAAGTGTCCTATGTCAATGCAGGTGGTTAAAGTCATCATATACATCAATAGAAAAAAAACAAAAGGAAATGCAAAAATATCTTTTTAAACTGGCAATAAACTATAGTAATGTAAATAATGCAAAGCATTAAGATTTTATTTTAATCAGATTGTGACATAATATTAGAAAAAGAACTTTTTTATTTCTGTTAAAGGGAATTCAATTCAATATCTAAGTCCTATTTACTTGGGACCTTTTAAAATTTCAAAGGAAAACATTAAAAAAACATGACTTCATTATGCCAAAGAAAGAATAAGTGTCCAGCCAGACGTTCTCTTTAAATCCTAGCCTATGGCATATCAAGGGCGTTCTCTTTAAATCCTAGCCTATGGCATATCAAGGGTTAATTCACGTTTACTTGTCCTTGTAGTCTTCGCTGGTCACAATTAGGAATAACTAGTAACAAAACAAATAGTAAATCCTGTTTTGTTGCAGAGAAGAACATGGATAAGCAGCTCAATACAACTGCTACAGCAGTCACAAAGCACTGACACATTCAATTAGCACATGGAAAATGTACTATAGGAGAAACTAATAAGGGGGAGGCAAACTTTAATTTACTTCATACAAGTCATATATCTGAGTATTAGCCCCAAATTACAAATTTAGCAGGATTTTTTTTCCCCATAAGTAGTTTGGTATAGTAGAGAGAAAAATACTAATTCAAATAAAAATTTAATAGTAAATGCCAATATAAAGATAGATAGCTAAACAGACAGACAGAACAGACAGATATAGATAGATGATAGATAGATAAGATAGATAGATAGATAGATAGATAGATAGATGATAGATAGATAGATAGATAGATAGATAGATAGATAGATGATAGACAGATAGACAGATAACAGACAGACAGACAGACAGACAGAAGACAGACAGGAAGATAGATAGATAGATAGATAGATAGATAGATAGATAGATAGATGATAGACAGACAGATGATAGATAGATAGATAGATAGATAGATAGATAGATAGATAGATAGATAGATAGATAGATAGATAATAGATGGATGGATGGGTGGATGAGGGATAGATAGATAGATAGATAGAAATAGATGGAGTGGATGGATGGATGGATAGATAGATAGATAGATAGATAGATAGATAGATAGATAGAAATACCTTTTTTTTTTTTTTTTTCTCCTCTTGCCTATACTTGCTAATTTGATGTCCCGTAATAATTTGGAACTGTCTTATTTACTGTTTGCCCAGTTCTGTTCCATAATGAGTTTGATACCAGGGATAATTGTAATCTCCTGAAAGCCATGACTGAATGAAGATATTGTAGAGTAAAGTGCAAATCTAGTTCATTTCCAGTGAGCTGTGTTAGAGACCAAACCAACCCCACAGCGCCCTCTCCCAGGGACTGCTTGGAACTTTACAGGTTGGAAGATTTAACGTTATTCTAATAGTCTCTCTCTTATTACTTTCTTTGTGGGGTTTCTGTATGTTTGTTACGGTGATGTGGTTGTATGTACTATGTTGTGTTGTGATGGGGTTGTATGTGCTACGTTGTGGTGGGGTTGTATGTGCTACGTTGCGTTGTGATGGGGTTGTTATGAGTACGTTGCATTGTGATGAGGTTGTATGTAATATGTTGCGTTGTGATGGAGTTGTATGTACCATGTTGGGTTGTGATGGGGTTGTATGTAATATGTTGTGCGTGTGTGATGTTTTATGGTATGTAATATACAGCAGCTCCCATTTCAGGATGTGACATGCTAGTTAAGGTAAATTGCCTATATATTCATAGGAGTGGGGGGATTTATAGGGATTAGATCAGCGGACTGTTTTGGTGGTTGAAATTAAAAGAAAAGGAAAATACCGCGTCAAAGGGAAACTCTAGACTCAAATTCATCATAGATCCCAAGTAAAGGGACCAGATGGAACAGACCTGTGCAAGGATCGCTCCACTACTGGAAGGTGTACGGGACCGGGGGACCAGCGGGAAGGCTTTTGGCCCCAGTTGGTAGCGATCTAATCACCCCCATGTGCACAGTACAAATGAGACATTCTAATGAACAGTGTCTGGGATTCAGTTTGGAAACAACTGCCAGACCTGATTCCTGGTAAGAGTGGTCAGAATGGGGAGTGTGGGACAAGGAGAGATAGACTTGGCATTATCTACACAGTTTGACAAATGTGGGATAAGGATTATTTTCAGCTTCTAAAACTGATGGAAAGTTTTTCTTTAAAAAAAAAAACCAAAACATTAATATAAAATAAATATATATATATATTATATGTGTGTGTGAGTGAGTGTGTGAGTGTGTGTGGTGATGTTGCTCTATTAAAGAGGGGAAGGAATAGGATATTAGAGTAACCAGAGTACATACTATGCTGTATACAGGCAATTGTTCAAACGATTCAGGTTATCTGTATGTAATCCTTTAGTCTCCTGCACACCAAGGGCAATAGGAAAACGCGATTTTACAGCAGTGTGGACAATTTCCTAGGGTCCAGGTGTGTTCCATAATACAATATTTTCTTCTTTTTATCTCTGCCTGCCTGTTCTCCTACGAGTAAAGACACAGGGGAAATCGACGCTACACAGCGATAACAGGAAGAGGTGCGGCCAACGTGCGGGCACGACAGCTAGCACAAACAGCGAGCACACGACATCTATCTATCTATCAATCTATCTATCTATCTATCTATCATCTATATATCACACTATCTATCTATCTATCACTAGATATATATTGGTTTATAGACAAATAGATAGTTATAGACACATGGATTTTAATCTATATGTTTTGTTATGTATGAATGTTTATATGTTAATGTTATGCATCCTTTTATTTCGTTGTGTAAATAAATTGGAATCCAGTCATTCACCTTGGGACCGAGTTTTTTCCATTTGCTTAATTCACTCAAGCTTCCCAAACCTGTTATAAACCTAATCCGGTAGAGACACCTCCAGACCGGACAACCGCACGAGAAACCGAAGCCGGAGAGACACCCAACGGACGAACCGCACGAGAACCGAAGGCCGGAGGAGACACCCCAACCGGACGCAACGCACAGAAACCGACAGGAGGAGAGACCCAAAGGACCGCACGAGAAACCAAGTCCGGATGAGAGACCCCAAGCGACGAACCTGCACTAGAAAACCGAAGGCCGGAGGGGACACCCAAACCGAACGCACCAGCACGAGAAACCCAAACCGAGACGAACCCCAACCGGACGAACGCACACAGAAACCGAAGCCGGAGGAGAGACCCCAACCGGACGAACCGCACGAGAAAACCGTAACCGCAGGAGAGACCCCAACCGGAAGAACCGCACGAGAAAACGAAGCCGGAGGAGAGACCCCAAACCGGAGAACGCACGACGAAAACCGAAGCCGGAGGAGAACCCCAACCGGCGAACCGCACGAGAAAACCGCCAGCCGGAGAGACCCCAACCGGACGAACCGCCAGCAATGGAAACCGAACCGGAGAAGGAGAATGAAACCGGGAGAACCGAAACGGGAGGAGAGAGGGAAAGAGGCACGATACAACCTAAAAAAGACCGAAACCTAAACTAGAAACTTTATTATATAATAAACTTCTATAACAAACCTAATATATACATAACTTACAACCTTCCTATAAATCTACCGATTTTCCAAATGTGGGAGACAAAAAACAGTATAATATTTTACACCTCCTGAATTAAGTATACCCAGTAAGATTATTATTACTGTAGCAGCCATAAACATGGCGTAATGCCAACACATAACACATGTAGCTTTCTGGTTTGCTTCTTAGCTGCCATAGTAATAACGATCTAGAACATAAAGGTGAAGTGTACTGTTACATTCCCAAGGACATTGTAGTGATTGATTATAATATGGCTTGCTGTTGACGTATGTGTATTATATGTGCTTTTATAATCTATATCTATAATTATTTATGAGTATTCCCAACCATTAAAGATGGTATGGGACTCTCTATGGGGCTGTGTATGGGACTTTCTATGGGGCTGCGTATGGGACTTTCTATGGGGCTGCGTATGGGACTTTCTATGGGGCTGCGTATGGGCCTTTCTATGGGGCTGTGTAAGGGACTTTCTATGGGGCTGTGTATGGAACTTTCTATGGAGCCCTGTATTGTACTTTCTATGGGGCCATGTATGGGACTCTCTATGGGGCTGTGTATTGGACTTTCTATGGGGCCATGTATGGGACTCTCTATGGGGCTGTGTATGGGACTTTCTATGGGGCTGTGTATGGGACTTTCTATGGGGCTGTGTATTGGACTTTCTATGGTGCTGTGTATGTGGCTTTCTATGGGGCTGTGTATGGGACTTTCTATGGGTCTGAGTATGCTGTTGAGAAAAGCCGACAGGCAAAATGCGTCCAGCATTCGCTTTTTAGAACCTTTTGCACTCTTCCCGACACATGCCTAACTTTAGCATGATGCTTTTATATTGCTGCTTCTGACTCTTTCAGTGACTGATTGACGAGACAGATAAGTATTGAGGGCCCTCAATTACGTTAGGCCTTAACTACTTAGCACTTTATTTGTATACCTATCATGTGTTGTTTAGGGGAATGGTTGCTTCTTGTTTTTCTCTTCATATGCACTGCACTTTGTCTATTGTTCTCTTTCCCCATTTGTCTCATATTAATAAAGGGATTTTACTTTTTTGTCACACTATTTGCGCTGTATATTGGACTTTCTATGGGGCTGTGTGTAGAACTTTTTGTGGGGCTGTGTATGGGACATTCTATGGGGCCGTGTATTGGACTTTCTATGGGGCTGTGTATGGGACTTTCTATGGGTCTGAGTATGGGACGTTCTATGGGTCTGAGTATGGGACTTTCTGTAGGGCTGTGTATTGGACTTTCTATGGGGCTGTGTATTGGACTTTCTATGGGTCTGAGTATGGGACGTTCTATGGGTCTGAGTATAGAATCCTCTTGATTTCAGAGTGTACACAATTGTTGTACTGCTTACTTATAGATCAGCCCAGACTGCAAGGGGAAAAAAACATAAAAGATACAGGATTCAACAAACAGGCTGCACTGAAAGATATGCAGGATATGTCGTGTGTATGGGGCTATATATGGGACTTCTTGGGTCTGTGTATGGGAATTTCTGTGGGGCTGTGTATTGTACTTTCTATGGGGCTGTGTATGGGACTTTCTATGCAGTTGTTATTGTACTTTCTATGGGGCTGTGTATGGGACTCTCTATGGGCTTTATGGGACTTCTATGGGGCTGCGTATGGGACTTTCTATGGGGCTGCGTATGGGACTTTCTATGGGGCTGCGTATGGGACTTTCTATGGGGCTGTGTAAGGGACTTTCTATGGGGCTGTGTATGGAACTTTCTATGGAGCCCTGTATTGTACTTTCTATGGGGCCATGTATGGGACTCTCTATGGGGCTGTGTATTGGACTTTCTATGGGGCCATGTATGGGACTCTCTATGGGGCTGTGTATGGGACTTTCTATGGGGCTGTGTATGGGCCTTGCTATAGGGCTGTGTAGGGGACTTTCTATGGGGCTGTGTATGGGACTTTCTATGGGGCTGTGTATTGGACTTTCTATGGTGCTGTGTATGTGGCTTTCTATGGGGCTGTGTATGGGACTTTCTATGGGTCTGAGTATGCTGTTGAGAAAAGCCGACAGCAAATGCGTCCAGCATTCGCTTTTTAGAACCTTTTGCACTCTTCCCGACACATGCCTAACTTTAGCATGATGCTTTTATATTGCTGCTTCTGACTCTTTCAGTGCCTGATTGACGAGACAGATAAGTATTGAGGGCCCTCAATTACGTTAGGCCTTAACTACTTAGCACTTTATTTGTATACCTATCATGTGTTGTTTAGGGGAATGGTTGCTTCTTGTTTTTCTCTTCATATGCACTGCACTTTGTCTATTGTTCTCTTTCCCCATTTGTCTCATATTAATAAAGGGATTTTACTTTTTGTCACACTATTTGCGCTGTATATTGGACTTTCTATGGGGCTGTGTGTAGAACTTTTGTGGGGCTGTGTATGGGACATTCTATGGGGCCGTGTATTGGACTTTCTATGGGGCTGGTGTAGGGGACTTTCTTCAACGGGACTAAATCTAAATGGTATCCTCTTTAAGCTTTTTTCCGAATGTTGATCTATTTGTGAAATTAGTATCGAGAGTATTGATAAAATGGCTATATCCCCCTGTAGTGCGAATTTGTCGGGAAGTAAAAGAAAAGCTGTTAAATCTCTTCAACAGCGTGATGACCTAATAATTCGGACTGCAGACAAAGGGGGTAACATTGGGATTATGACCAAGCAACAATATAAAATGGAAGCACTAAGACTCTTAAGTGATAAACACCAATAAGAGGTATTATCCTTTAATCCCATGGGAAGTATTCAAAATAAACTTTGTGTGATCCTAGACCAAAGATTAAAGGATAAGTTAATATCCAAACAGGAATATGAGTATATGTGGAGGAAGTATCCTAAATTTCCCACATTTTACCATATCCCCAAAGTACATAAGAAGAGAAGCTTTCCCCCAGGAAGCTATTGTGGCAGGGATTGGGGGTCCCACGGAGAATGTAGGGAAGTACATTGATGCAGTACTTAGACCCTTTTGCTTACCCTAAGCTCGTAGTGACAGGACACTACTGATGTTTTGCGGAAATTAGAAGGTATTACTATGGAGGAAGACACTGGTGACACTGGTTACACTGGACATTGAGGGGCTCTATTCTTCTATCCCTCGTGTGTAGGGGTCCATGCCTCGAGAATGTATTTAGAACAAGAGAATCTAGTTTAAGACCCATACGGAGCTGGTAGTTTTCGTTATTATCATTTGTTTTGAAGAATAACATAATTATCTCAATAATAAATACTACCACCAACTCAGGGGGACCGCTGAGGTGGCTTGTGCCCACTTATGCCTGCCTCACTCTCGGTCTTGGGAGACATTTACAGTGTATAATATCATGGCAGATTTGGACCCCAGTGAAGGGATGGTATTATGGATCCGCTCATAGACGATGTACTCATGTATGGAAAGGTACCTCGGAGGGTCTTATTAAGTTTGTTGAAAGATTGAACAATAATACATAAAGTTAACCTTTGAGTTAAAACAGAGATGAGGTTCATTTCTTGGATTTAGCCATTCTAGAATGGGCTCATCCATCTCTACCTCTACGTATAAAAAGGAGACTGCAGTAAATACGCTATTGGAGGCTTCAAGTCACCATCCGCGGAATTTAATTAAAGGATCCCAGTTGGCCAGTTTAACCGCCATAAAGCGTAACTGTACAGATAACAATATGTTTAATGTTCAGGCAAAAGAACTGGCAGAAAGGTTTTATCAAAGGGGTTACTCTGAACAAATGGTGAATAGAGGTTGGAAGTGGGCCAACCATATAAGTAACGGACCCTACTTAAAAGAAAGAAAAAAATGGGGTATCCCAGATTCGGTTAATTACAGATTATAATCAAGAATGGCCTAAAATTCGGACCATCTTGGATAGACACTGGTTTCTTCTGTCAGAAGATAAGGATTTGGGAGATTCTATAAGAGTCATCTGCTACTCATGGCTAAGAGAGCCCCTAATTAAGGGATTGTCTTTCACCCAGTCACTTTGTAGATGAGAGAAAGAAAATGAACTGGTTGTCTGATAAAAATGGAAAGGAAATAAAGATGTGGGAAATGTGTAATGTGCCCTCAGATGTTGGAGACTAACCAGATTTTTTCTGATGAGGGGAAGGTATTTAAAATTCCAATATTATCATGTAAATCTGTAGCAGTAATCTACCTTATTCAATGCAGCTGTATATAAAATATGTGGGTAAGACTCTTCGTCCACTCACTATTAGAATACAGGAACATAATAGAGCAGTCTGTAGAGGCCAAACAGATAGGTCAGCCCTAGCAAAACATGTGGCAGAGGTGCATGATAACAAAAAAAATACGAAATAGGTATTTATGGGACTAGAGTGGTCTCATTAGGTATGCGGGGCAGGGATTTGGAGAAAGTGATCTCCAATGTGAATTACGTTGGATTTATAAACTTAACACGATGACCCCATTTGGCCTTAATGATGATATACATTTCATTGTTATCTGTAAATTATGCTACCTTATAGTAGAGACTATTGTAGAGTTCATGCTGGATTAGCTGGCCTAAATACGTTATTGTGTACACTGGTTGGGTCTTCTTAGGCTCTAAGAAGGGCTAATGGTTTGAATTTAAAATACTGTGTGCAATAATGCAGTTGAATGCCATGGGTGATAGTATTCTTCTCACATTACAAGAATGTTGATGTAATTCATATGTGTAGGAATGACCATGTTATCTCCCTTTAAGCTCACTTGGAGCAGTGTGTCTTTAAGAATGGGACTATTTAATGAGGACTCAGCACCTTGTATCATGTGACCCTGATGAAGCCGCAGCAGTATGGGCGGAGCGGCGAAACAGTGTAGGTCTTGGATGGCGCCCGCGGTATGTGTTTCTCCACTCTAACAAACTACCTGATCGGGACTCTAGTAAGCTAGTGTTGAAGATATATGTGTAAGCAGTTGGAGGTATTCAGAAATTGTTAGGAGCTCACTTTCTGTGTTTGGAGGATCGGGTGAAGATTGTGGTCGTCCGTCAAGAGGGCGGTAAGTCGGATTGGTTCTCACAGTAAGGCCGTTCGAATGCATGGTTTAGATTTGGTGGACTTTTACTGAGACACATGTTGGAGGATAGCCTTCCATACAGGGATAACACGGGGACGCCGGTTTAGTTGTTGTGTTTTATCTATTTTTGTATGTATTTATGGTGAGGGGGGTGATTTTGGAATCCCATAAATCGCATTTTTACTGTATTGTTGTATGCGGATGTGCTATTTTGGGGGGGACTTTTGGGGTTTTCAGGTGATTTCTCATCTGTTCCCTGTTTTCCTCGATATTATGTATGTAGTTTTCCCCAGAGCACCACTGTACTTCAGTGATCCGCAGCTTCTTTTTCAACATACGTTGTGCACCTACCTACCTTTAAATTTTCGGCAGAAATTATCTGCAGGTGTGGGGCGGCCGCCGCATCCGACCTCAATGTTTGTTCGTCGGATCGGACGATGAATGATCGGCATGTGGTAATTTCAAATCAATCATGTGTTTGAGTGACCCAGCCTAAAATTACTCCCTTCAGGGTGTGAACTAAACATTTAAAAGAAAAAAATGACATTATTACTGCTAAAATGGCAAAGAAACACATGTGGAGGTGTTTAGAGAAGACACATCAAGAATCATTTTAAGCTAGCAGGCCTGGCATGGACGACAAAGAAAATCCCAAGGTCCTTAATCAAGTAAAGGAAATAAAATAGAGCATCAAAATTTAGAACATTGTTAAAAAAAGATGGAAGTAGTTATAGGTAGGTTTTACCTGAAGGAATGGTGATCTAATTTTTTTCTTTTTTTCCATAAACAAAGTATTTCTGTTGTTTGCATCTAAGAATTAGACCACACAACAGAGCTTTGTAGTTTTCTGGCTTGTGCTCTGAATCCCAGAACATATCAGCTCAAAAGTGACACCCTGTGAAATGTTCTCACTTTTTTGCTACTGGAATGTAAGCAGTTATTTGCTATAACATTAGGAAATATACGTTTATGCATGGTTTCTCTTAAGCTGGAGGCAGAAACACGCAAAACCATTTTTGTCTTTATATCAGAGGGCTCATTCCATAATCATTTTTCTAAAAGGCAAGTCACAACTAAGTCACTTAAAAGAAGTCACATTTTAAAATTCACAACTGTAAAGATTTTCTGGGCAATGCAATATCGTTGTAATTGCATGGGAATGTGGTTGAAGGGCAACTAGAATGAAAACAGATTAAAGGGCAACTAGAATGAAAAAATTACTTTGCCTCATCTTAATTTTTATAGGGGATCTCCACTCCAGAAAATGAAGGTAAAGGATCTATGTCTCTGTTCGTCAATTAAACAATTAGGAGCAGGCTGGGAAGTTATTTATCTGATCACTCTCCTCGCCGTTCCTCCGACAGGTCTTGATGGACCTTTGCAGTGTACGAGCATGCGTATACAATGATTTTTTCAGGGAGCATTGAATGTGTTTGAAATAGAAACCAAAAAATAAAATCCATGTCTCTGTGTTAGGGAGAGGGAGAAACACTATGCTGTAATATGATGGCTGTCAGATTCTAGAAAGCAAGGCTATACCTTTTTTTCATCATTGAGCACAACTATTGTCCGATTCGGATGAATTTTGGCCTGATCGATTGTTGATCGGGCCTAAATATTGCATGGGTGTACATACGCTTAAAGCTGGGAAAAACAGTTAGTACTATACAGACTTTAAAAAATTTACAGTTATGAAGGGGAGCCTATTAATTCAGACAGAAGCTGGTCACATGACTACAAGCTGGTCAGATAGCTGAGAAAAAATATAATGGGTTCAAGTAGGAACTAATATTGCTAAATATATTCCAGCAATAATGTCTTACAAATTCTACCTAGAAGTGTGATTTATGTTCATTTTGAAGGTGCGACAGATTTTTATATAACCTTAACTTGTTTGAAAAATTGGAGACCACAGTTACCCTTTAAATACTGAATATTGCAAAGGATATGATTTTGCCATTTGCATACTTAAAATGTCCTTGTTTACTAGAGATGTCCGAACTTCGCAAAATCCGGTCCGCTCGAGGATCCGCGATTCGAAAATCCGCGAGTGGACCCATTAAAATGAAAAAATTTTTGAAAATACGAGAAAAACTAGTATTTTCGAAAATATGATTTCAAAAATACGAGTAATCCTCGTAATTTCGAAAATTTTCAAAAATACGAGAAAAACTAGTATTTTCGAAAATATGTATTTCAAAAATACGAGTAATCCTCGTAATTTCGAAATTTTTCGAAAATACGTATTAATGAAAATAAGTGAATCCTTGTATTTTCGAAAAAAATTCGAAATTACATGTTTTCTCGTATTTCGAAAATCTGCCGTTCGCGAACGGGATAAATCCGCGGCGGATCCGGGTTCGGATCCGCGAACCGGCCACCTATTGTTTACTAATTAAAAAAACAACCAGTTAACTTCAACTTAACATCTGCCTAAGAGACTGAATTATTATTGCAGTAATCCATGTAAAGATCTTAATAAATGTTATCGTTTCAGAATACATAATTTTAAATTCCAAATATGTCATTTACATTTTTAATTTTTAATAACATATTCTTATTACAAAATATTTCACTATATATATTATCCATAAATCTACCTAGAAACATTAATGCATAATATAAAGCAGAATTATCAATTTAAAATAAATATTATTTATTTCTCTATGCATTTGCTACTCAGATACTTTAGCTGCCCTTAAATGTATTGCAAAAACTCAGAAATTTATAAGACCAATGTATGGAGGTGGAAAAAAAGAGATTTTTTTCAATAAACTCAGGTTTTGAAATAAAAATGTATTCTATAGGGATTACAGGCCAGATATTTCCAGTAGAAAGTGATCAGATTGGTATTTCATTTAAATCAACACTTCTTTCTACACTCTAAAAGTATAAGATAATCTACACTATCATTCTGTTCAAGTAGTAAGGCCAAGCTCAGCAAGACATTTAGCTCTGCTTTTCAATTTCTTAAGGAGGAAGTAGAAGGCAACGATTAATCTTCATATTTATCCAACTTGAAGGCCTCTATTTCCTTACCTTGCTGAAATGAGAGATTCCCAGCAGGCAGAAACTAGTGCAAGGAAGCAAAAGGCGTCTTGCAAACAGGTATTAGCAACTTAACCCCATTCTCTGCATGAGTGTTCTTCAAAGCGCTCACGTACCATACTGAATAAATCTTTCCTACAGAGTTATACTAATACTATATTTTACAGTTGATGCTTACTAGATGATTTTGAATTTAGAATTTATAAATTATTTATAATTAATCATTTAAACATGTAAAATAATTAAATGAGATGTTTTGTGACATGCACAGTGGCACTAAATACAAATAATCAAATCTTTATTGTAAAAGTTTGCTCATTGTGTCCCATGCTATTCCCAAACTCTTATGCCATTTGTACACATTACATTGCTATCATTCCTGATAAATAAGGATAAATATAAAATTAATCTACTGTTAAGTTTAAACATAACTGATCTGTTTTTCACATATCATTTGCCAACCACCATTTAAATATAGAATACTTTGGGTTCTACTGTTCCCTTCCTTAGGCTGGAGTTTGCTGAGGAAAGGGACAATAAACCATGGACATTGCAGATTTATGTTCTAATGGGGATTGGTTAATAACTTTATTTTGTTTCAGATTGTTTATAAAGATAGAGTATACAGACAGGTACAGCATGAGCACTTCTTATAAAATGAGCTCTGCATTTAGCTCATGATGCTCTACATAATATTAGCTTGAACATTTTATTGCCCTTTTTTTAACACATTACTAAAGATAATGGGCTCAAAGGGATGGAATATTACTTGACTTTATTGCAACCACTTGACATTTATATGAGTCATTCTAATAAAGGTATTCTTGCTTAAATGGAGACCATAACTTGGATTAAAATAGATAATAACCTAAGGTAATTAATTAAATATCATCAGAGTATGATATAAAAAAAAAAAAACAGTAAACTCAGAACATTTAACTTATACCATGGACAACATATTTTCATATAATCAATGAACTTTGGATTTTTTTAAAATGATGGTCATTTTTTGATTATCTTTGTTTAGCTAGATTGATTTGCCATTAACAAAGTTATACAGCCTGTTTGACTTCATACATAAAAAACATTTTGTAGTATAGATCGCTGAATTACAAGCTCGTTTACAGGGTCTTTATATAAAGGCATATTTAATGAACAAGATAGTTTCTTGAAAGGTTAGTGCAAACATTTATAATTTGTTACTCAAACCATGTTCTTGTAAAAAACTCAATTGATAAACACGCATTTGATTGACTTTCCACTCGTTTTAAGAAAAGGATTGAGACAAAAGCAAATATAGATAGATTACTTAATAATAAAATAATATTTTGTACATTTTCTTTTAAACAGAGAACCTAGTGAAGTTAAGCTGGAAACTAGTTTGCTGTGTCTTTAGCATACATAATTACAAGATGGGTTTGAATGCTAGCTAACTTAAAGGGTATCTCCACCCTCCTAGACACTATATTGTAAGGCATACCCTACCACCCAACCGCTAAGTTAGAAGTTTAAAACTGGAGTGGGTCTGTCATTTTTCAAAAATCAGGCTACACACAGTCCCGCCCATTCTCCCTTTCACAGCATAGGGAGAATGCTCGGTACTGTGTGTTCCTCGGCCGTGGCAGATTCCCCTATAGGGAGACTCGAATGTTTGGTGGGCGCACGCTCATTGGAAAAGCAAGGTACACACAGTAACGATTAAGCCAGGTACGTGGGTACCTGGCTTAATGTACCACAATAACTGGAGAGCTGTATTAAAATAAAATAACATGGTTTTAAAACTAATCCTAATATAAGCACAAGAAAAGTTTTAAACTTTAAAGTCCATACAGTGGAATGTGGAATGTAGAAAAAGTCCACAAGACAACCTGTAGGTATATAAGATACCACAAAGCTTCACAGAAAAAAATGCAGTGATATACCCACATCTTTCACATATATTTGTTTTGTGCTATTCCTTCACTAATTTGGTAAAAAATGGATATTTGCTACATATCCACAGGGAGCATACCAAATCCAACGTGCATATCTATGCATGTCTACACGGCCAAAGAAGGGCACCCACCAAGTAACATGTTGCTGTATGAATCTGATCTGGCAATTATATGGTAACTTAAATAAGCACTATACAGCAGGTATACTATATAGATAATTTTTCCCGTTTTGTTTAATTTTTTTCATCATTTTATACACCATATACCTTTATAATCAGTTAGCACTTTTGGGTAACCTCTGGCCTGTAGAGTGATATGGGATTGTATTTGGTGTATACTTTAAATAAAATGTTACCAATCAAAGAAGATTAAAAATGTGCATGTTAAAGGACAACAGTATTGTATTTGTGTATTTGTATTGTTATTTTGTGTAGTGGTTTTCAGTTTAAAAATGTAATACTCTTCCCAGTCATGCAGTTTACTTTAGTATTAGAAGGCAATAACCCCTAATGCCAGATATATGAACTCTTCATAAAATGCCGTTATGTCTTTATCTCTATAACAAGGCAATAGGAAAAAAAAATTATTGGTATATCCTTTAAAAGATAACCGCATATCAATAACCACAGTGAGAAATGGCTCATAATTTTTAACAATTTTTTGTCCTCTATCCTTGTTATCTTGCACTAAAGAGAAACTTTTTTTTTTTACTTAATTTCTTGACAAGGCTGGATTTACCATTAGGTACAGTAACGCACATGTTTAGAGTTTTGATTCCCTGCTGTTGGCACTTTAATTTGCAACATATCTTTTTTATTTAAGCATTGACTTCCCTGCAGCACAGTGAATATATTAAACAGTTCATGTTTTGCAGAACACAAACATAGGCATAGGTGCCATGACTTTTTGTGCTATAGGCTCCTGAGATGTAGGCTCCTGAGATAGATTCCCTGGTTGTTTTTAAATTAGCAGCTTCACTATCAATATAATTTAATACTGATCATATTCTAAAAGTTAGTACACACGTGTGATTGCGGGCTGACCCGCAGCACACAATGTGTATAGTGGGTGATGTGTTTTTTGCGTGAACTTATGCGTACTATGGTGTGCCACATGGCCATGTAGTAACTATATAACGAAACAAGTAGGTTATATGTTCTTATGATTTTTACCTTTTATTATCCTTCTAGTGATGATCGCTGGGTATGAACAAGGCTGACTGAATGGCCGTTTATTACACATTGTGCATCCGGGTTGGCCCAATGAATGATCACCAGTGTGTATGAACCTTTACTCTTTAATCCTGTCATGAATTGAAAGAGAGATATCTCTCACCTTTTTATGTCCTATTGTTGCTTCCATTAGTAGTGTAGCCAGGCTCTCCCTTTCCCTTCTTCAAGTAAATTTCCTATCAGTGGCAGGATTTACAATAAAAACATAGCATATATGTTTTCTTCAGAGATCATGGGAACCAGATCAAACAGAAATGAACCGTCTCAGTTAAATTAATTTATTGACCTTGCATTCATAATCAGGGCCGCCTCTTAATGAGGTGAAGCACATTGCAGAGCAGCACCCTGTGGGAGGCAGCAGTTTAATACCCGGAATTATTTCTTTTTCTGCCTCATGTGCCTAGGATACATGATTTTTCTATGTGCCTGGAGCCCAGATAACAGCCCCCCCAAAAATGCCGTTTATAAAAAAAAAACACATTTTCGGAAGGTACTGTCAAATTAATAGCAGGGGAGCCCTGACTCATTGCACAAGAGACTGCAACTATGACTCCTCCCCCTCCCTGACTGGCAATTCATTTGATCAAAATAAATATGTGTCAGCCCTGCAAATCAAAATAATGTTCGGCATCATTTACCAGTCACTAGGGCATCTAATACAGTCACTGTGGGCATCATTTACCAGTCATTGTGGGCATTATTTACAAGTCATGTGTATAAAGCCCATCCCACTTTTGGACAAGCCACACCACACTTCAACAAAAGCATCACCCACTTTAATATAAAACACACCCCTTCCGGAGGCACAGCGAGGGGGGGGGGCACTTTTGGAATTTTTTTTCAGGTGCCAAAAAGTCTAGAGATGGCCCGGTTCATATTACCGTATAAACTCAAGTATAACCGAGAAATGTTACCTTTAAAATCATCCTAAATGTCTCCTCTCAGTTAATACTTGCATCTGGGCTGATCTGGAAGCTTGAAGGAGCAGAGGGACACAATCACTTAGCCCTAAGAAAACAAAAGCTGTACCTGTAACACACAGAATTCTTGATTCAGAGTGTTACACAATTGTTGTAATGCTTACTTATAGATCAGCCCAGACTGCAAGGGGAAAAAAACATAAAAGATACAGGATTCAACAAACAGGCTGCACTGAAAGATATGCAGGATATGTCTGTGTATGGGGCTATATATGGGACTTTCTATGGGTCTGTGTATGGGAATTTCTGTGGGGCTGTGTATTGTACTTTCTATGGGGCTGTGTATGGGACTTTCTAGCAGTTGTGTATTGTACTTTCTATGGGGCTGTGTATGGGACTCTCTATGGGGCTGTTATGGGACTTTTATGGGGCTGCGTATGGGACTTTCTATGGGGCTGCGTATGGGACTTTCTATGGGGCTGCGTATGGCCTTTCTATGGGCTGTGTAAGGGACTTTCTATGGGGTGTGTATGGAATTTTATGGAGCCCTGTATTGTACTTTCTATGGGGCCATGTATGGGACTCTCTATGGGCTGTGTATGGACTTTCTATGGGGCCATGTATGGGACTTCTATGGGGCGTGTATGGGTTCTATGGGGCTGTGTATGGGCCTTGCTATAGGGTGTGTAGGGGACTTTCTATGGGGTGTATGGGACTTTCTATGGGGCTGTGTATTGGACTTTCTATGGTGCTGTGTATGTGGCTTTCTATGGGGCTGTGTATGGGACTTTCTATGGGTCTGAGTATGCTGTTGAGAAAAGCCGACAGGCAAAATGGTCCAGCATTCGCTTTTTAGAACCTTTTGCACTCTTCCCGACACATGCCTAACTTTAGCATGATGCTTTTATATGCTGCTTCTGACTCTTTCAGTGACGATTGACGAGACAGATAAGTATTGAGGGCCTCACATTACGTAGGCCTTAACTACTAGCACTTTATTTTGTATACCTATCATGTGTTGTTTAGGGGAATGGGTGCTTCTTGTTTTTCTCTTCATATGCACTGCACTTTGTCTATTGTTCTCTTCCCCATTTGTCTCATATTAATAAAGGGATTTTACTTTTTGTCAAACTATTTGCGCTGTAATTGGACTTTCTATGGGGCTGTGTGTAGAACTTTTGTGGGGCTGTGTATGGGACATTCTATGGGGCCGTGTATTGGACTTTCTATGGGGCTGTGTATGGGACTTTCTATGGGTCTGAGTATGGGACGTTCTATGGGTCTGAGTAGGGACTTTCTGTAGGGCTGTGTATGGACTTTCTATGGGGCTGTGTATTGGACTTTCTATGGGTCGAGTATGGGACGTTCTATGGGTCTGAGTTAGGGACTTTCTGTGGGGCTGTGTATTGGACTTTCTAAGTGGCTGTGTATGGGACTTTCTATGGAGCTGTGTATTGGACTTTCTATGGGGCTGTGTATAGAACTTTCTATGGGGCTGTGTATGGGACTTTCTATGGGGCTGATTATGGGACTTTCTATGGGGCTGTGTATGGGACTTTCATGGGGCTGTGTACTGGACTTTCTAAGGGCTGTGTATGGGACTTTCTATGGAGCTGTGTATTGGACTTTCTATGTGGCTGTGTAAGAACTTTCTATGGGGTGTGTAGGGATTTGTGGGGCTGATTATGGGACTTTCTATGGGGCTGTGTATGGGACTTTTATGGGGCTGTGTATGGGACTTTCTATGGGGCTGTGTATTAGACTTCTATGGGGATGTGTATGGGACTTATGGGGCTGTGTATGTGACTTTCTATGGGGCTGAGTATGGGACTTTCTATTGGGCTGTGTATTGGACTTTCTATGGGGATGTGTATGGGACTTTCTATGGGGGGAGTAGGGACTTTCTATAGGGTTGGTATGTACTTTTATGGGGCTGTGTATGGGACTTTCATGGAACGGTGTATTGCACTTTCTATGGGGCGTTGTTTCGGACTTCTATGGGACTGTGTATGAGGTTTTTTATGGGGCTGTGTATTGCACTTTCTATGGGGCTGTAATAGAACTTTTATGGGGCTGTGTATGGTACTTTCTATGGGACTGTGTATTGGACTTTTTATGGGGCCGTGTATTGGTCTTTCTATGGGTCTGAGTATGGGACTTTCTTTGGGGCTGTGTATTGGACTTTCTATGGGGCTGTGTATGAGGTTTTTTATGGGGCTGTGTATTGCACTTTCTATGGGGCTGTGTATTGGTCTTTCTATGGGTCTGAGTATGGGACTTTCTTTGGGGCTGTGTATTGGACTTTCTATGGGGCTGTGTATGAGGTTTTATGGGGCTGTGTATTGGTCTTTCTAGGGGCTGTATATAGAACTTTCTATGGGGCTGTGGATGGTACTTTTATGGGACTGGTATTGGACTTTTTATGGGGCCGTGTATTGGTCTTCTATGGGTCTGAGTATGGGACTTTTTGGGGGCTGTGTATTGGACTTTCTAGGGGCTGTGTATGAGGTTTTTTATGGGGCTGTGTATTGCACTTTCTATGGGGCTGTGTATTGGTCTTTCTATGGGTCTGAGTATGGGACTTTCTTTGGGGCTGTGTATTGGACTTTCTATGGGGCTGTGTTTGAGGTTTTTTGTGGTGCTGTACATTAGACTTTCTATGGGGCTGTGTATAGAACTTTCTATGGGGCTGTGTATGGAGCATTCTATGGGGCTGTGTATTGGACTTTCTATGGGTCTGATTATGGGACTTTCTATGGGTCTGATTATTTTTAAAATAATAAGCCCAAGCACCCTAACCGTGTAACTAGCTGGGCTATAGAATATGAAAAGTGTCCTCTATTTGGGTGTAGTTGTGTTTTATCCTACCTTTTGTTTGTTTTTAAAAATCTTGTAAGGGCGAGGCCCCACTTACGCGTTTTGGTTATAATGGAAATTGCGGGAACGCAAAATCCCTGCGATTTCCCATGCACATGCGATTGTGCATCCGTTTCTGTTTTGGTAATGCATGCGTACCCCATTTTTGGTGCGTTAAGCCTGTGTTGCCATCACGAAAAGGCGAAATTGCATGCCGCCAACGCATGCGCAAACGGAAAACACACAGAATGAGGCACGCAACCATGTGCGATCAACGTCACTGAAGTATCATTTGAAGGAGGAAATGTTTCTTTCTTTCTTATATGTTATCCAGAGAACACCAGAAAGTCTGTCATTCAAGTTAATTCAGTTATTACACTGAAACAATATTATAATATGCACATATTTTTGAGCTGTAGGAAACTGTTATAACCACAAATACGCATGCAACTGCCAAATGTTTACCATATATAAAGCAGTAATAGAGTCCTTTAAAAAAAAAACTCTAATACCAATTGCTGTTACTTTAACAAAGTCCACATTGATAGTATGATGGAAAACATATTCTCCCTTCAAGAATAATGCCACTCATCTATCATTTGAAAACAGTGCCGGATTTACCTTATTCAAATCCATTTTTATGCATGAAACATGCTGTTCTAAGTTACACACCTTAAACTTTGGAATGCACATTTGGAAAATGATTTACAATAATCAGGCCATAATGTAATAAAATGAATATGGCTGGTTGCTTTAAAACAAGAAGAAGTAAGCAGTTTCGGTTATTGCTGTTGGCTCAGTCCGTTGAGTCTACTAGTTGGTCTACTGAAAATCTATTATTCCTTGTGACTCCTTCTCTTTATCATTTTATGATGTAATATATATTATATATATATGTCAATTAGATATTGTCAAATATAATTGACAATTATGAAGTGATATAAATTCCCTGTGATATTAAATAATTCTTCTTCTCTATTACTAAGAGGATATTATGGGTTTAAAAGCTTTCAGGGAGATGCAATAAAATTTATAATCGAAAAAATGTTGTTTTTTTTAACTCACTTCCACAAGTGAAGTCCAAAATTTTCAGACTTTTGAACACAGCGCCACCCATGCATTGCACTTTTTGTTAAGTTTTGCATAACATAGTAGAACAAACCTTTATGGTAATGCCTCAGGATGTTTAACTGATGCATACCACGCTGTCTACCTAAACCAATCCCACATTTTGTTTGACAGAGTGGGGTTAAATGCAATAAGAACAGTCGGATTCTTCAGTGGATCTGGTTACTTAACTGTTATGAAAAAAAAACTTAAAAGGCTCATTTCTTAAGAATCGCAATGCAAAACCCCTTCTTAAAGGCCACCCTAACCAATTTAAAAAAAAAGTTCCATTAATTTTAAGAAGGGATTTGAGGCAGCTGCAATTGTTTACAAAATCACACATGGAAGTTCATTTTATATCAAATTTGCACCGCTTTTTATGAAACATAAAGCGCCATTAATGTTCTCGAAAAGTACAGCTATTTTCGAGAGCATACCGTATATACTCGAGTATAAGCCGAGGTTTATACTCGAGTCAATAGAAAACTTACCTTGATTCAGTTGCAGCCGCGATTCACGAAGGAAGCCGGCAGTTCCCAGTAGTTCTTCGCGCGGTGCGCACGATGATGTAATCGCGCACGCCGGCGGGATGACGTCATCGCGCAGCGCGAAGAATACTGAGGAACTGCAACAGCGCGAGCGGCAGCCGGAAAGAGCTGACAGACTGAAGACCGGCGGAGAGCTGAAGACTGAAAGACTGAAGGATGAAGACTGAAGACTGGACAGATGACGACTGGAAGATGAAGACTGAAGGATGGACATAAGAGTAAGTGAACTGGGGGGGCTCTAGGGTGGCCATACGTAGCACAACTGGGGGTGGCCATACAGTAGCACACTGGGGGGGCTTAGGGTGGCCAACCGTAGCACACTGGGGGGGCCATACAGTAGGCCACCTGGGGACCTAGGGCCATACGTAGCACCCAATACTTTCTACTATAGGTGTTTGGAAACTACCAATCCCAGCCAACGAAAGCATGCTGGGAGTTTGTATGTTTCCAAACATCTACAGTGGCGAATGGTATAGGCAACTATTCTACCCTCGGCTCATACTCGAGTCAATCATGGGTTACCATTTTGGAGGCAAAAATGGGTACCTCGGCTTATACTCGAGTCGGCTTATACTCGAGTATATAGGTAATTGTCATATTAAATCAACACAAGAATAGATGTGGCTAGCAAGCCTTGGTAAATGAGTCTGTATACGACTGCTTCTACTAAAACTTCTTGGAGAAAGAATTGCCAAATGAAAAGGAAACATTTGTGGAGATAGTGAACTTAACATCATGACAACACATTCTAAAAAATAAATAAGCTTCCCCACTCTCACTTTATTGCCTTCTCTGTCAGTACCTGGTCCCAGCGGAAAGGGATATTTACAGAGCTCTACTTTCTAAAATTATGTTGAGAACCTAATAACCTAAAGAATTGACTAATGTACCTGAAGAAGTGAGAATCTACAGGGAGATTCAATAAAAGTTCTTATCTGTGAAAATGATGCTAATTTTGCCCAAACTAATCAAATGTTAGCTTTTTCAAATGTTAAATAAGATCTCATTGGTTGGGGCAAGTTACACACAATTTTTAACGAAGAACTTTTATTGAAGTCTCCTCCTGTGTTTTAGGTCCCATGCTGGGGACATTAGATTGTTTAAATGTTTTGGAACTGAATTTAGTTTATCACACATACAAACTGACCTACTTCTTGATAGCGACTGAATTACCCTACTAGTATACAGTGTTTGTGTGTCAAGGTACAGAGTCTCACAGTACTTGAATCCTGTGAACTATACATTTTTAATAAAGAAGCTAAAAAGTACAGAGGTTTGAAAGCAGAGTCATAAGCTTTAATTATTTCTTAGTTTGTACTCAATGATTCAGTGCCCATTATAATATTATTCCTTTCTCTAATATCATTACAAAATACCAAATTAAGGGTGACAGGTAAAAAGGTGTAATCAAAAGGTATACAAAAATTAGAAAAACAAATGTATCCATTTTTATTAGAATTCTGCAAGGATAGAAAATATAATAAACAGATGCAAACCTAGGGCACATGCTAAAAGTAGTAAGTATGTGTAAAAATGACTGTATATACTCGACTATAAACAGAGAATTTTACCTTAAAATATCCTAAAAGTCTCCCTCTCGTTTATACTTTGGGTCTGGGTGATCTGGAAGCTTAACAAAATAGATCAATGTGCGGCTGGGGAAAGGACCCCCTCCGTGAGTACCCCATATACCACTCAACACTTGGTACCACTAGTAAAACACTCGATCCGTGTTGATGCAAAACGGTAATTTATTATATATTGTAAAAACACACGATACAGATCGCGGAGGAATGAAGAGGAACACTGAAACAGATTGATGGTGGGACTTTAACACACTGAAGCACAGCCAGTGGCAGACTGGGGGAAGAAACATTGAAAGGAAGAGTGTGAGAAACTCAATATGCTTGACAGGGTGCCGTCTGTTATGTTTTAAGTCCCGGTAGTTTACTAGTTGAAAGGACTGCGGACTGTTAGTCTATCCCACATCGCACATTGATCTATTTGTTTGAGTTATGTAAATAATTAACCCCAAAGCACCGTCCTAAGTGATGGGATACACAACCATGATTACCTAATTTAATTACCACTGTGCACTTACACATCAGTATATATGAATGATCTGGAAGCTTGAAGGAGCAGCTTGGACAAAATTAAGTAGCCTGGGAAACAAAAGCTGTACCCTGTAACACACAACACCCTTTAATTTTTGTGGTTAGGCAATTGTTGTCCTGCTTACTCAAATCAGCCCAGCCTGCAATGAAAGAGGAAAAGGATAGAGTAACAGGATTATCAAGTAGGCTGCACAGAAAGGTATGCAGGGCACATCGTGTGTGAGGCTGTGTATGGGGCTGTGATGAGACTTTTGGGCTGTCTATCGGACTTCGGGGGCTGTGTGCATTTATATGGGGCTGTGCATTGAACTTTCTATGGGGCTGTGACATGGGAGACTTTCTATGGGCTGGTGTATGGGACTTTTCTATGGGGCTGTGTATGGGACTTTCTATGAGGCTGTGTATGGGACTTCTATGTGGCCTGTGTATGGGACTTTCTCTGGGGCTGTGTATGGGACTTTCTATGTGGCTGTGTATGGGACTTTCTATGGGCTGTGTATGGGACTTTCTATTGGGCTGGCTATGGGACTTTCTATGGGGCTGTTTATGGGACTTTATATGGGGCTGTTTATGGGACTGTGTATGGGACTTTCTATGGGGCTGTGTATGGGACTTTCTATGGGGCTGTGTATTGACTTCCTTTGGTGCGTGTATGGACCTTTTATGGGCTGTGTATGGACTTTTTATGGGGCTGTGTATGGGACTTTCTATGGGTGGTATTGGTCCTCTATGGCAGGTGTATGCTCTTCTATGGAGTGTGTATGGGATTTTCTTGGGGCTGTTTATTGAACTTTCTATGGGCGGCTGTGTATTGAACTTTCTATGGGGCTGTGAATGAGACCTTCTATGGGGTGGTGTAGGGACTTTTCTATGGGCTGGTGTGGGACTTTCTATGGAACTGGCCTGCCTATGAGACTTTTGTGGGCAGTTTATGGGGACTTTCTAGGGTCGTGATTTGGACTTTCTATGGGCGTGTATTGATCTATGGGGCTGGGTATTGACTTTCTAGGGGGCCGTGTATTGGACCTTTTTCATACGTCGGACTTCATGGTTGTGTTGGACTTCCTATGGGGCTGTTTATGGATTTTTCTGTGGTGGCTGGTATGGGACTTTCTATGGGCTGTGCATGGGCACTTTCTATGGGGCTGTTTATGGGACTTTCTATGGGGCTGTGTATGGGACTTTCTATGGGGCTGTGTATGGGACTTTCTATGGGGCTGTGTGTTGGACTCTCTATTAGGCTGTGTATTGGACTTTCTATGGGGCTGCCTATGGGACTTTCTATGGGGCTGTTTATGGGACTTTGTATGGGTCTGTGTATTGGACTTTCTATGGGGCTGTGTATTGGGCTTTCTATGGGGCTGTGTATTGGACTTTCTATGGGGCTGTGTAATGGACTTTCTATAGGGCTGTGTATGGGACTTTCTATGGGGCTGTTCATGGGATTTTCTGTGGGGCTGTGTATTGGACTTTCTATGGTGCTGTGTATGAGACTTTCTATGGGGCTGTGTATTGGACTTTCTATGGGGCTGTGTGTTTCTATGGGAAAAAGTCAACCCTTGGTTTATACTTGAGTCAAGCAATTTCCCTTGTTTATCAGTTAAAAATGTGTACCTCGGTTTATATTCAGGTCGGTTTATAAAACCAAGATGTACATTGTGTTGTTTTTAATCACAGGAGGCAGTGATGTTTCTGAAGTGCACACATTACAATTTTTAGTTAAGTTATCTCTATGGGCCGTGTATTGGACTTTCTATAGGTGTGTTGGGACTTCCTATGGGGCTGTTTATGGGATTTTCTGTGGTGTGTATGGGACTTTCTATGGGCTGTGCATGGGACTTTCTATGGGGCTGGCTATGGGTTCTATGGGGCTGTTTATTGGACTTTCTATGGGGCTGTGATGGGACTTTCTATGGGCTGTGTATGGGACTTTCTATGGGGCTGTGTGTTGGACTCTCTATTAGGCTGTGTATGGACTTTCTATGGGGCTGCCTTGGACTTTCTATGGGGCTGTTTATGGGACTTTGTATGGGTCTGTGTATTGGACTTTCTATGGGGCTGTGTATTGGGCTTTCTATGGGGCTGTGTATTGGACTTTCTATGGGGCTGTGTAATGGACTTTCTATAGGGCTGTGTATGGGACTTTCTATGGGGCTGTTCATGGGATTTTCTGTGGGGCTGTGTATTGGACTTTCTATGGTGCTGTGTATGAGACTTTCTATGGGGCTGTGTATTGGACTTTCTATGGGGCTGTGTGTTTCTATGGGAAAAAGTCAACCCTTGGTTTATACTTGAGTCAAGCAATTTCCCTTGTTTATCAGTTAAAAATGTGTACCTCGGTTTATATTCAGGTCAGTTTATAAAACCAAGATGTACATTGTGTTGTTTTTAATCACAGGAGGCAGTGATGTTTCTGAAGTGCACACATTACAATTTTTAGTTAAGTTATCTCTTAAACACCGGAAGAGAAAATTAGGTTTCAGCAAATCAATGCGTTAGTTGTTATTTCAGATAATTGGTCATAATACTTTTACACAGGTAACTACTTACTGAACATGTAATTCTACAATGTGCAGTGAAGCCAAAGTTTACAAAACCTAATTACATACATTTCTAACATTTAAACATTGATTTGTGCAATAACGTAACATAGGGTCCTATTTATAAAAGGAAATGGCAAAATAGCTGTTTTGTGATACCCTGCTATTAACGCACAGTTGTAAAATATGGCTATGCCATGTTTTTTTATAAACACATCTGTATTTTATGTTTGTGGCATAAAATAATGATCATGCCATAAAATACTGATACCTCTCAAAATTGTACTACTTCCCGTTAGCGCCCACACAATACAGTGTAATGAAAATTAATGACCGTAGCAATATTATATGTCTGAAAAAGTAAATTTAATTTATGGATGTCTTGTATTGATAGAGATTGATACTTTACTTGCATGGTTACTGGCCAGCATAAATCCACAGTCAATATTCCCTCTAATCTCGTATTGTTTGTGTGTGCAGATTTATATTATTTGTGTGCATAGAAAATGAAATTATTAACATGGTATCGAATTTTTCCCAAACCATGGGTTTATAAAAATGCCTCATATTTAGTGCTTCATATTACCCCTGATAATGTAAGGCCTGGTACATGCAGGTAGATTTTTGCCTGATAATGCGGCACTAATTGATAAAATAATCTGCAATTGATCGATTGGATTGAAAGTTAAATGGAAACCACTGATATTTCTGCCCAACGAATTGACAAAACAGTCCACAAAAAGGTGTTTGTCATCACATGAACAAAAGTCATAAATCAATGTTCTAATGTAAAGCCTCATACACACAGTTGATACAGTTCCCAAAGTTAGAAGAATGAGAAGACAATGCCTGTGCCATTTTGGGCCATAAGCGCACATGTGCAGCTGTTCGGTTGGGCTTCATTCACTGATCTGTTTGTCACCTGCTTTTTTGTTGGGCGCTATATTGACCGTGTGTATGATCCTTAAAAAGACTTGTTATTATAGCGCTTATGTAGGGAAAGGAAAACTCCCTTTAGAGCAATAAAGCTTTAAGTCTCAATGTCTACAACAGGTTGAGGAGGAATGATGTCAATATTGATTTTTAGATTGACTAATGATTAATTACCCCAAGTGAATTGTTACTGCCAATGTGGCATACAAGTTATTAAGTAGAAATTAGGATAGTGTTGCAGAAATCTCCCAGACAACAGACTTTACAACATTCTGATATTTTTCTAATACACATATAAATGTTTATGTACAGGACACAAGAGGCAAACTGCATGACACCTGATTTAAAGAATAATTCTACTGTGTCTCTTTAGCCCAATGTTGTTGATTGCTAGAATAAAAAAAAACTACTGGGCATTATCTTATCTCCTTGACTTTTGGAGCATTAAATAATCTGTGTGCAGAGCAGCTTCGGACAGAAACCCATAGTATGCAGACTATACTCACATGTAGACTATGGGTAGGCCAAGGAGGATGGTTCACATATTTGTCCCAAACCTACAGCTTTTGCAGTGCTTCAAAGGCTTGACAGATGGTGAGAAATTAACTAAAAGACTGGCATGTAAAATCTGAAATAGCCAAACTGTATCCTCAGTTTAGAAGCTTCTTTGCATATTACATAAAAATAATACTTTCTCTGAAGTTATATTAGAGCTTTCAAGAAAGACTACCAATATATAGGTCTCAATTGCCTAAATGTAAACATAAATCTAGAAAGTCTGTAACTAACCCCATCAAGATTAGTTGACTAAAATCTTTCCAAAGGCAAATATTGTGTTAAATTAATTTTGGTGGCTATTCTGTTTCCTATGCACATTAACTGATAATTATATGACTGGGTAATTCTACCTAAGTAAACTAAGTAAAATGTTTTTATTCAGTTCTCTCAACTGTAAACATGAAAGCATTATACAATGAATTTCCAATTCAATGTGGTAATTTGGACAGGGCCTGAACAATTTACGCAAATAACTGCAGTTACACAATGCTTGGCAGTACATACTAATGACAAGATTTACATAATAATCTAAAACAGAGTGAAATTGCCTTTTTGGTTTTAACAAAACCACGTGAAAATAGAACTTCCCTCGTGCTAGAAGGGTACAGCCACTCGGGCACTGTGCTGGGAAATCTATTTTAATTATTTTGCTATTTGTTTTTAATCAGACACAATACTTTGCAAACATAGTTTTAAGGAGTTATTTTTGTGTTCCAGTGTCTTCAAATCTTCAGTTGCTCTTCATTTTAGCATACACACTAAGGATCCCAAATTCAAATCTACTATTGGGAAAGATATCTGAAAAAAATAAAGACGATTTCACACTTGGTTTTCTCTAGGGGCATCTGGAGTAAAAACTAGGCTCATTGGAATGAGCAGCATGTTTCCTGTACTGTACACGTTATTGAACAATGGAAAAGCCAGTGTTAATTGAGTGTTTTTAAATACCACCTTTCAGCTGTCATTAAATTAAAATGGGTCATTTGTTTTAAAATCAATTTGCAAAGCAAAATGAGATTCTTGCAATGGTAACTTGCAATCAGATATCACGCTAACTTTATCATAGTCTTCTAATTATTTGGTTCTTACGGGAGTCAATTTTTTTGTGTGTTATCGTGATTTGTAGTTTAAAAATATGTAATTTTACATGTGTAAATCCTGATTTTAACAATGCTTTTATATATTTCTTGGATTTTCTATATAAAAATCAAAGCAGTTATGCAATCAATCTAAACAGGCTTGTCCCATGCAGATAAATCATTTATATACAAGCCACAAAAGTATAGTACAGTTTTAAGCAAGCTTTTATTTATTAAAGGGAAAGTTCAGTGGAAAATACTTCTTCTTCTTAAAATGCACATTACCATGGAATGTTCCTAACAGTAATTTGTACTGATTGGCTGTTGGATGGGTCAAAGATGCTCAGATCTCTACTGAGCAACTGAATTAGCTCAGGTGTTGGGTCAAGGGCAAGACCATAATGGTCTCTATTAGGGGTCCAGCAAACGAATGTAGTGCAACTTTACGCATCAAGTTTAATGTAAACTGTATGAAAAGCTTACAATTTCACAGGAGTTCGGCATTAAGCATTCACGTGTGCTGGGACAGAAATTTGTATTGCCAATTGTGCCACAATCTGAAAATGTCTGAACTACTAATCTATAACATTTTTCTTGAGTTACAAAGCAAAACTTTCTAAGTAGTTTTTATATATGGCTCTACAAGTGAAAACCCAAGAAAATCCTTCCCTTGATCAGT
>CM033474.1:140953354-141045854 GCA_019447015.1 Hymenochirus boettgeri
TTTGGGTTTTCTTAGAATGAAAATTAAGTAATATCTTGGTTATGAACTTAACGTATGAGCTCACATATCTAGCACTTTCAAGTCACAATTTTATGATAAATTCATAGGAGATGCATGACAAATCTGGGGTTTCTTCTATATCTCACCATATGGCCTTGTTAAAAATGTAAATACAACTTAAAGCACTGTGGATTCCTTTCTTGGCTTCTAATATATTATATTATATATATACATTATATATATTATATACAGTACTTGTTAATTAAGTGGCATTTCACAGTGTTTACACTACTGAATATAATGTTTTACATAGACACAACTGCATTTAACAATCGCACCATCTTCCATATGCTACACATTTCACTGCTGTACAAAATAGTTTTTGTTTGCATCTGTACATCCTTCTTTAACAGCCGGTTGCATACAATGGATATAGAGAAACCAAGATAAATCCTGTCGGACCTTATTCCACAATAATTAGTTTGGCGTATTTTGACTTGTCCATATTTGCCCACTCCCCTTTGCAATCTGTCATATTGTACACACCCCTCTTAAGGGGATGTCACAAGTTTTAAATGTACAGTGAGATTAAGGTTTGGTCTCTTAGTTGGTTTAGATGAATGCTTTGGTTCATTGCCATGCTCAAGTTTCTCTTCATATTCCGCTTCCTAGCAGATGATTGAAGACTGATACTTAGGGTTTTTGTGATTCCATCCATCTTGAATAAAGCACTAGTTCCAGCTGAAGAAAAGCAGCCCCAAATTATGAGGAATTATATTAAGAACATCCTAATCTTGGTACAGCCACCTGTTGATGATTGTCCAAGCTCCATATCTGTACTCCATGGAATGTTAAATGCTTTAATGTTGGATTATTTTCTGCTTACTCGTCCTGGTTGATACCTTTCAATTATAAGATAACTTTAATGTTTTAAAAGATCTTTGTAAGAGGAATAATCCTACATGAACAGCAAAACTTCACCCAAGCTCAATCATAACCACTTCAATTGATGTCAGGTGTATACCAACTACTATTTGAGATAAGAATGAATGTAATAGTTCAATTCTGAATGTAGGCACAACCTGGATTATTAAAGGGTATACACAGTAATTCAACCAGGTTTAGCTATGCTTTATTCTTTTTTGTTGGACTGTTTCTGAATAGTTTTTTTTTGTATAGATGGCAATTTTACAAAAAGGTGGAATTTAGGCAGGATTTATTCTGGGGTTTTTATGTTTTAACAAAAACATGAAATTTTTCAGGTGTGTGTGAACTTTTTAGATTCAATGCATAAGTCCTGGTACATACAAACAGATTCACAGCCAGTTTCCAAAATGAGCAATTACAGCTATACGATAAGTTGATTGTTTGTTGGCCGTCAGCATAGAAACAAGATACTCAAATATATAGTGATCATTGGAACCAAAAGATTTTAAAACAATTTTGGTCAGGAATGAATGATCATTTTGGAAAACACATCTTCTAGCTGATCCGTCAAAATTCTGATTTGGATGATCAGTCAGAAAAACAAGTAGAAAAGGTGTAGAAAAACATTCTGAATTCCCACAATGGCTGTATTTACTATATTTATTAAATGTTGATGCTAACATGTAAATGCTTAGACAAACCATTGAAAAATTTAATATATTTATATATTTTTTAACATTTGCATTTTAATAAACATTTTGAAAAGTAACAAATTCTTAAATAACTTCACAGACTTCCCCCTTTAGATGTGTTTTGTTCTCTTCTATCACTGCCATATCTCTATGAATATGTATGCGATACAGGTCTTAATTCCAGTTTCAAATATTTGCTTTGTGATATTTGGTAGCCAAATGGCACAAGCAGACATTTTTGTTCAGACAGGACATACTTCCATAATTGCTTTTCACATTTCAGATACAGTTACATGACTTACTGCTGTGTTAGCCAGTTTCAGGAAAATGCTATGCATCATTTATAAAACAATTTCATCTGCATTATACAAAAAAAGTGATGAGTGCATGTTCCATCTAAAAAAAAAGGATAGAGGGGGAAAAATATAGTTTTGCGTATCATTAAAATTACAGCCTCATCCCCTGTCTTTCCCATGCTCAAGTGATTACAATATTGAATTGTGTATGGGAGAAATGCATTCAAACATGTACATAGTAGACAGTAGTCAAAGTCTTGAAATGTAAAAGTTTGCCTTCAATGTTGTTATTATTTATTTTTTATTTTTACAGCATACGGAGGAACAGGGAAAAAACTCAAACTGTCAGCTCTTGAACCCAAACTGTCAGCTCTTGCAAACATATAATTCAGAAAGGTATAATTTAATTAGAATAATTAATAAGAATTAATTGAAACTCTTAAATGCAAAAGATTCTCCCATTGATATACTGTACCTAATTGCACTGTGTGGTGTTGTGCAACTTTCAGATAAAAAGTTAAAATATACGAAATACAAGGTAAACAATAAAATACTGCTCCGTGTTTTGATTTAACCATTCTTTTTATGGCTGGAGAATAAAGAAGACTCAGGGTGGCTTTCTGTTCCTAAAAAGAAACCAGCCATCATATGTCAGTGTATGATTAAAAAGTGTTCATTAGAGAGCAGGCTGTTATTATCCTCCTCAAATAAAAATGCCATCCTTCTCCCTTGACCCCTTTTCAATGCTCTGTAGTTAAAGAGTATTAGAGCTGAATGGATTGTAGTGACAAATGTGTGTGTTCCTATGAGAAACAGATTTTTTTTTCTAATGTGTGCGTCTGTTAACCTTCTGTTTTAGACGCAGATTACTTCTTCTTTAAAAAACAAAACAAAAGACTATTGGATCCCCTGGATGCCTCAATATCTAGGGGGGGTCCTGTAACATTCAGCTCCCATGTATAAAAACTGCATGGGCAGCTTTTGTAGCTAGGCTCAAATTCTTTATTATCTCATGTATTTCTTTTTTCAGTGTGTTGTTGACCAATGTAAATACAGTGATAGAATCATACAAGATTTTCATGACTGGAAGTTCCATAGCTAATGACATCTCTTTTTTTATATTTTTATTTTTTCATTATTTTACTTTTAAGGTACTGCTTTATGTGTCCTTACTCAAATCAAAATTTAGATTTTTAAAGGCTCACTATACTCACTCAAACATCTTTACATTATCTAAAACTATAATTTCAGAGGAGTAAATTGGTGGTACTCACATATTTATCTGTGCTTGTTTGTCATTAAATTATTAATGTTTAGTGAGTATTCCTAATTTCCCACACCCTCCCTTACTCACCCCTTACTCACTGCTTCCTTGCAGTGTCTGCAACACTTATAAGCTATGCACAGCCTCCTAGTAAGAGGTCAGGGATGGGTTACATACTACAATTTCTACTACTGGAGTGACAGGTCTTTCCAAATCATGGTTTCTCAGGAACTACAGCTCAAAGTTAAAATCTGAAAAAAATTTAAAGTAGTCGGATCTTGCTGTATTTAAAGGTATCATTTTTGAAAAGTCGTTTTTTTGTATACATTATCTAACAAATATACATATACACATAGAAAGGGGGAAAACAGAATACCCACCCTTCCATAAGTACCCCTCTATAGCACTCACACACTTGAATCACACAAGAAAACCACAATCCTCTATTGATGCAGAAAGAAAAGTACCTTTCATATCTACCAAATACCATAAAAATGCATATATTGATCCATATCCATGTAACAAAAATAAAGAGCCTGGATTAGGCTAATCACAGCTCGTAAGTGCAACCTACATGCAGTTATCAAAAATGCGAACACATCTTTATGTGATACATGTATATAAACATCTCATATAACCACACCAAATTACTACTCATAAAAAGAGAATGGAGTAACCAAGGATATTGTCTGTATAAATATCCTTTATCCAGCAACACTCAGAGTCACTCAATGCTGTATGTGCATTAATCTAACATCTGTTGTGGAAAGTCAGATAAGTGGGTGGACACTTAAGCTAGGTACACACCTAGCGATTTTTCCTCCTGACCGACCGTTTGATACTTTCAACCGGTCAGACAGGAGGAAGGACTGTCGGTCGCGGCAAAAGCGCGCACGATCGGACCGATTCAGACGAACGATCGGTCAGACATGGCTGCATTCGGATGCGATCATTTCGGCCCGATCGACCGATACACTGAACTATCGGTTGATCGGACCAAAATATCTCATCGTGTGTACCCAGCTTTAGAGGATCATATGACCGAAATGGGTAAGAAGTCTGCAATTATACTGTTTTGAAAAGAGTTAAGGTGCCCTGTTGTTAAGTCCCCAATGAGTTTCTACTTAATATTTACAACAAACCATTTTGGCCACTACTACACCGTCTGACCTTGCGTATCTGCAATGGGGATGCCCGGGAGCAAGCTAGTTTACCTTTTAATAGGGGCTATTGTTAATTAGGGGGGACAAGGTGGTCAACTGTTTAGGGGGGAAGGGGTGGGTTTTGCTTGCCTGACTTTCCATTAATACACATACAGCATTGAGTGACTCTGTGTGCTCCTGTATAAAGGATATTTATACAGAAAATATCCTTGGTTACCCCTTTTTAGTAGCAATTTGGTGGTTTTATGGTTTTATGAAATATATATATATATATATATCCTATGAAGGTGTGTTTACATTTATGATAACTGCATGCAGGTTGCACTATATGAGCTGTGGTTAGCTTGATCCATGCACTTTATTTAGTACTTGATGTATGGGTTATATTTCAATAGCCATTTGTGAACTATCCTATTGTTACACAGATATGGGTCAATATATGAATTTTTATGGTATTTGGTTAAAGGTTTTTTCTGCATCAATAGAGGATTGGAGGGTATTTGGTTTTCCCCCCTTCTATGTATACTGCTATGATTTGTTCTATTTTTAACCCCTAGCAACATATATTGAGGATAACACAACCACGTATTTAATGATAACTGTGACATAGTTTTAAGTATAGATACCCTTTAAATGCATTACACAAAAAAACTGAAAAAGACTGTCATTCCCTACCAAAATAAAATGTGAGATCAGCAAGTACCATAAAGAAACAGCAGTGAGCACAGCACCAACAGTAACAACAGTGAGTACAGCACCAAATAGAGAGAGCAACGAGTACAGCACAGTATAGTGAACAGTGAGTAAATGTACCATGCCTATATAGAAGTGACTACAGAACAATACATTGACAGCACTAAGTACAAGATCATACAGTGATAAAATTGAGTACAGGTACCATACAGTGACAACAGTGAATATAGGCATCCAACAGTTACAATAATTAGTAGAGTCAATTGCAGTAGATGGCCTACTTACCACATCATATTCTCAGTGTGGTATTGTACACCAGTACATGCTTAACCCATAACTTTCCTTTTAGTTTGTCAGCAGAACCACACAATCCACAATTGCTTCTTAAAACGTTGTAAGGAAACCTCTCTTGCAGAGGAGCATATGCCAGTCTGTGACTGCTTGGACCAATTCTCTCATACCAGAAATTAAAAAACAACATACAATTTTCCACATTAATCCTTTTACAAGATCTTTGTATACAAAAAGTGTATACAGTAAGCTTTAAATTACCTATACATCTACAAATAAACAACAACACAAAACACACTCTTTTGCAGCCCTAGTAGTCAGGGACATTTTGAATGTCCAGATGGCCTGGCTGGGTAAAACATTGGAACTTGTGTAGTGAGAAAATCAGTAACTTGGAACTTAAATAATGGGATTGATGTGGTAAGTGTGAAAAGTGAAAATTATTTTGCCATCTCAAGAGTTACCAATAGCTATTAAATGAAAAACCATATGGGGGGAAATGCAAATCTGAACATCCTTATATTTTCCCTACCGATGGTCAAGTGTACTCACATGCACAGACACACATTCACATATATTTTCTTGTAAATGCTTTTAAGCATAAGGAGAATTAATTTACAAACAATTGCATTAACATTTTAATAATAAAAAACTTGAAATTACTTTGAAAAGGGAGAGCTTTGTGGGATATATAGCACATTTTCAATTTTAAAGAAGAAAACACCATTAATATGCAAGCCCCCTGACTGCAGATCGCTATATTAAGAGTGTATTAAGTGTTCAATAACAAACAGGGAGATGTAATAAAAGTTCTTATCCTTAAAAATGGTGCTAATTTTGCCCCAACCAATCAGATGTTACCTTTCAAATGTTAGATAAGATCTGATTGGTTGGGGCAAAATTAGCACCATTTTAAACAATAAGAACTTTTATTAAATAACCCTGTAAGTGTTCCTGCTATTCACCATTAGTTAGAATTTCCAATGTGACAGGTTTTAAGCAAAGAAGATTAATTTTAACTCTGCATTTCCACCCACCCACTATTTGTCTAATTATGTATCCATTAAGAAAACATACACAGATATAAAGACTAGAAATGGAAAAACTTATTGAAATTTGGTTAGTTTCCGAACTGCAGTAAAAGTTTGGAAGTTCAGAAACGAACCCATTGAAGTCAATGGGGGCATAATGGTTTGAAAGGTTCGGATGAATAATAAATAAAGTTGGTAACCTACTGTAAATGCTGTGGCTTCTGGGAAATGATCTGGGGATCACATCACTGCACGTTACTTTTGGTTTTCCATGGGCCGTTTTTGGTAATCCTCGAACGCCCGAGGATTCTCAAATTCGACCGTTTGTGGATTATCAAACAACTGAAAATCCCAAACATCTGGTGGTCCCACGGCTTAGCCCTGGACCCCCTCCCGGATCCTTTGAAGGACCATTGTGGCCCTAGGAAGGGCCTTATGGGGCTTAAGGGTCCCACAGCTCAAAACTGGGCCCCTCTCCCCGGAACTTATAAGTGCCCTTGTGGCCCATGGAAGGGCCCTTGTGGCATTGACAAGTACCTTTTGGGGCTTAAAGGGTTCCTGCAGCTTCAAACTGGGACCCCCACTTATAAGTGTCACCACCGACGCTGGCGATATCAATGTCACCATTGTTACTGACTTCTTGATCTATAGTCTTCTTCCTTCCTTCTTCTTTCTTCTGCAGGGGTTTGCACTTCTTTGTATTGGTTTGCTGAAGGACCAAATCAAATTGTAATTGGTTAATATTTCAATGTTTGCAATCAAATGATCACACATTAGCACATTCGTGCTGTGGGAACCCTTAAGCCCCAAAAGACACTTGTCAGTGCCACAATTGAACTTTTAAGTGCTGCAAGGGCACTTATAAGTGTCGGGGAGGTGCGGGACCCCTTAAACCCTAAAAGGTCTTTCCTAGAGCCACAATGGTCCTTCCAAGGACCCGGTAGGGGGTCCCCCTTTCCTAGGGCCACAGTGGTCCTTTTAAGGACCCAGGAGGTGGTATCTGGTTGAGCCGCGGGACCCTCATACGTCTGGCCCAAACTCGGATCAGGTTTATCACTAACAGCCACACTTTAAAAGACCTATACTGTTAAAACATGTAGCGGGGTCGAGCAAATCAATAAATTACCATGTTATATAATCTTTTCTTTTATTATTATTATTATTGATTAATAATAATACAAAAATATACCAAATGCATCTACAGGTCAATTTCACGCCATTTGTATTCTGCAGTAAACTTTTCCTGTATAAAATTCTGAAATGATCATTTCTTGCTTTTCTTGCTAAAGAGATCAGCGGTTTATTGCTTTGCAAAGGACTCCCTTTCTTCTTAGTTTAAAATAAATAACTATAGCTTGGTAAAATCTTTATTTTGATCTTGAGGATATTAGCTGTGTCCAGAAAACCCCATAAAATATTCATTGCAAAATCATACATCACCCATTTACACTCATTTTAGAAAAGGTTTCCTTCAATATTTGCCTCTGGCAAAACTACATGGTAAATAGGAGACTAAAATTCCTTTAAATCTAGTAAACATTTATGAGTTTTTTTAAACATACTTTATCCGTGTGGTCATTTTTTTCCTTTAATACTAGTTATAAAGGCACTGATACTCAATATTTGCAGCATAATAAATGTGTGTTATATACAATTTATCCCACTTAAATTGCAGTCTCTTTTTTATGTCATGTATCAGGCTACTAAATATTAGTGTAGGCCTCTCTAGTCAGTCAAGGATTTTAAAATGAGAATGATTTGAATCTATTTCTAGGAGCATATCTGATTTTTTTTACCCATGGCAAATCATTGCTGAATAACATAGTATAAGGATTTTTATAACAACTGTACCTTAACCATTTTCTTACATTAAATAACAGTAAGCACCTTTGGATTTTCTAGAATATCACAGCAAAAAAAATGCTATTCTTTGGTATATATTAACTCGGAACTAATACCTTATATGCTTAATGTAAATTTTTCACATGGTACTTTATCGGTTTGAAAATGTAGAATATATTAGTTGTTAAAAACAGTTATATTTTTATACACGAATACAAGTGATACTGGTTGATAAGAATATTACCTAAAACAATAATAATGTAGAAATTGCTAGTACAATAATGCCAGCCATTTACTAGGTAGACATTAGATAGATTTCATAAATAATCGTTTAATCTAATGTCTTAATACTGCACATTCAGCTTAAGGTGCCCATACACTACTAACTTACCTGCAACATTCCCACTACATTCCCAGGACAGGATTTCATGATTCCCTTTACAACCAACCTTACAGCTGTAGCATTGATCATAAAATGTATTCCAGCCAGGGAACATTACTGGAATGTCACAGGTTGTCAGAACAAACGTATCATTGTCTTTAACATCTAACTAGTGTTAGAGATGTCCATTTTCGGATTTACGGAGCTTGGGAAAAACCCAGAAGATCCGAAGAGAATGTACTTTCGAGGGTTCAAAACCTATTTTCAAGGGTTACCAAATGTATAAGGTTATTTTCGGTAACCATCAAAAATAACCATGAACATTCGATAACCCCCTGAAATTACTATCAGAAACCTCGAAAGTAGTTTCCAATCGTATCTTTAAGGGTTTTTGAACATACAAGGTTATTTTCGAGGGTTACCGAAAATAGCCCCGTACATTCGGTCACCCAAAATCCGAACAATCTGCTCAGTTCTGATGAACTGAGTGAGTGTTGATTTATCTGTTAGATTTATATTATATATGCAAACATAAAAAGAAACACTGAATAATGCTGGACATACATTTACCCATGTTCAATCTGGCACGAACAGCAAATTAATAGTAATATTTTGTCTGGAAGTGGTTTCTTACCTTTGCATTGTTCCCAGGCGGATAATGCTTTGTAATTATTGCTATGCATGTAATGTCAGTCTCAAAGTTATTGGGCCAGTAATTTTTCAGGAACACCGTGGTAAGCAATACTATAGTACCTTCTTAACAGAGCTGAGCTTACTGTAAAAAAATATAAGTGCAGAATGTTCAATTTAACAAAGGTCTTATGGTATATACATATTTATATATGGTGTGCATGTCAAAACTACTGAATGTAAACACGCATTCCCCTTGCAGGGGCAAGCACAGGATTTTCAAGGGAAAGACTCCTAAAAGGGTTATGATGGAGAGTAAACTTTTTGTTACATGAATAAGTCTCCCTTTTATTTTAAAATATAAGGGTATTTGAGGTCACCAACAAGTTCGTTGAACTTATAAAGGGATTAGGTACGAGTATGCATTAAATATCTCACATTATAAGAATTTTTTAATCTCTTGTTACAGGTAGAGATAAACAAAACTGGAGAGTTTCATTCTGATTGTGGTTGAAGTTCCTAAAATACAGAAATCGAAGTCAAACCCAATTGAATCAAAGTTTTTGCATTTTAAATTTCAATAGAATTTTGAATTTATATTGCATTGTATTGACGTTTGGTGGCAGAGGTATTCGAGGGGTGGATGTCACTATTATTTCTACCAGGACCTGGTTTATGCATTCGTACTAATTCACATGTTACTTGAAATTTTATTCATGCTAAGTCCCATTTTTTCAGAATATTGATACCAGGACACCAAGCATAGAGAACACAAATTTCCATTTGTTCTACTTTGTGGCCTCTTCAATCCAGCAGAAATAAACTTGTATGCAATATGTCCTCATGAAACTACACTCACATATCTTGCTCAAATGGCTGCTTCCATCAGCATAAGAAACAAAAGGAAGGTAGGAGGCAGGTTCCCAAAATCTTCAAATATTTATTGTATTAATTTATAATCACATATTAAAACAGTAACTATGAAGGAGGATACAGTAGATCCAGCAGAAAGGAGAGATTCTGAGCATCTCTAATAAACCTCCCAGGGAGAGTACACTTTGTATTAGGTTAGGACCGATGCTAGTATACTGCCTTAAAGTGGCGCGTCATCTTAAAGCATGTTTGTACAAATAATGTAACCAAAGGTATCCATTTTAAACTGAATATTAGTCACTACTTTTTGTGACCTGCATATATGTTTAACTTTTATATACATGTGTAGTTGATTGCTATACAATTGCTATATTGTATAGTTCAAACCCTCACTGATATTTTAAGTGCCAGGATGCCTATTGTGGTGGGCACAAACTCTTTATTCTACCCTTTGGCGACATTTTTTTAAAGAATCATTAATCCAATATATAATCTTTATCTGGGTCCTACATAAAAGACACAGGGAAATTTTTAAGTAAAACTAGCAGAACTAACAGATATACCTACTGGATGTATATTGGTGAGTCTAGATTTATGTATCCTGTACACATCCATCCCCCATGACAGTGGGATGGAAGCTGTGGAGACTGCGCTGACACGGACCCACCGATATATAGATGATACTATTCAATTTTTAATGATGCTTTTGAAATGTATCTTGTATGATGATTATTTTGTTTTTTTATAAACAATATTTCTCCTGCTAAGGGGACGGCTATGGGATTGAACGTTGCCCCTCATATGTTTTATATGTTTATGTGTGACTTCTAGGAGCGCTTCATCTTTGGGAACCATCTGTTCCAGGACTGGTGGCACTTTATTTGTGTAGGGACTAAATAAATGTAATTCAAACATACAGCTCATACATTGCAAATCTTAACCAAGTTTTATTTCTAGATGTCCTTGTGTAAAAAAAGGGTAGAATAGTTACAAATCTTTACAGAAAGAAAACAGATTGTAACTCAATTTTATCATATGACAGTTTCCATCCTGATCATGTAAAGGCATCCATTCCACGTAATCATTTTACTAGGGTAAAATGCATAGTAGGTGAGAGGGATAGATGTGAAATAAGATTAAATGAAATGAAGCAGCAGTTAGAGAATAGAGGATATCCTAGACCCCTTCTTAAGAAACAAATAAAGAAGGTACTTAATGAACAAGGTATACATAGAGATGTAAGGAGACAGGAAAATAGAATAGCCTTTGTTAGTCAATATACTAGGGAAAGGAAGGATCTCTCACAAATTATACTTAAAACAAGCATGCTCACTTGTTCTCTTACAAAAAAACACAAACACTATGCAATAAACTGGTGAGAGCAGAATTGAAAAAAAATTGAAAGCAACATTTCTAGGGAACATACAAAAAGGCATGTTTAATGTAAGAAATGTGTTCAATGTCCATTTGTAAATTAGGTCCAGTTATATGTTCACCCTAGAACAAAAAGGAAATAAAATATATGTGGACACTACAACTGTGACACAGATTTCTGTTTCTATGGTTTGCAGTGCCCATGTGGGTTGATCTATGTTGATGCTCAAACAGTCAAATATTAATTTTGCCAACATAGATACTCCATCAAAAATGGCTGTGTGGGTTTACCAGTCCCAAAACACTATATTGAAACGGGGAATAATCCAGACAATATATTATTCTTTGTTCTTGAAAAGGATAATAAGCCTAAAGCTAGGTACACACCTAGCGATTTTTCCTCCTGATCGGTCGAAAGTATCGAACGGTCGACCAGGAGGAAGGACTGTCGGTCGCGGCAAAGGCAGCCACGTCCGACAGTTACCGCGACCGACCGTGCGGTCCATAGAGGACTGCACGATCGGATGAGGTTTTCCACCATGTCCGATTGTCCTTTCGTTCGATTCGGACGAACGATTGGTCGGACATGCCTGCATTCGCATGCGATAATTTCGGTCCGATCGACCGATACACTGAACTATCGGTCGATCGGACCGAAATATCTCATCGTGTGCACCCAGCTTAAAAGGACAAATCAGACTTAAACAAAGGGAGTTATCTTGGATACACAGGCTGGATAGCCTTTGGCCTAATGACCTCAATAAAGATTATGACCTCTAAGGTTATATATAAGAATATGTATATAATAAACAATGTTGTTTTTTTTTATTGAAAAGAATGACTCTAGATCACTCTGATACTAGTATATTGGACACTTGTTATACTTGTAATTGATTAATGAATACTTCACGAGTAACATTATTGATTAATCTAGTCATGTAATTCATCCAAGCAACCTGATAGGTGAATAGTGATCACATGACTAGACTTGTTATAGTTAAAAGGATGTACCTCATGATGGCATGTATAATGTTTGTTGCTTGAGAACGGGGGTTGGACAACCCCAAAATGTTGCTGTGATATCATTTGGAAAATAAGTGGAATCTTTCAGTTTCATTTACCTAGAGGCAGTGGGTAAAAATAAAAACAATCTTAAAGACACAGTATTCAATAAAGGTTTAGCAATAATTGGTTTGCAGTGGCTGTGTTGGATTCCTGAAGGAAACCACGCAGTAGCCACAACCAGATTTAATAATGATTTTGCCTAGCTTATTTGCAAAAAACAGAGTCATGGCTGGTGTTAAACAATTGCAACCATACGCTGATTAACCAACTGCCAATTCTGCTCTACAAGAGCCGCAAACCACTTTATTGTATCGGCACACAAAGCACTGATATGAATGATATTGGCTCTTGGTAAATGAGGACATTTGTCTTCCATTTGTAAACCATTCTTTAAACAGTCTTCCCTGCTATGAAGTCATTCTATGCCCTGTGTAATATAAGCATCAACCACATGTTCAGCTCTGCACTGTACTGTGTAATTATTATTGCTGTTAATTACCTTTTTCACTGTAATGATTTGTCACTTCTTGTTCCAGAATGAGTTATTTAGATTATGTGTTGATGCTTTACCACCAAGAATACCCAAAAGGATTTTACATTAAAGCCTCCAGAGTATATCAGTGCAACACAACAAAATATATGAATGTAGGTAATAGAACTGAAATAGCAGTGGATCATTCATGTATAATAACCCAATAATATAATGTGATAAATGCTAAATAATTTGTCTTAAAAACCCAAATTACTGTTCCTTTTATCTTTCCTTTCCTTTTCTTTTCCTTTTTATTTTTTGGTCTATATCTACTGCCACAATTTTGAATTAGAGACACAAAACTCTGTACATACATGTGGGGCATACAGGAGAAAGTGTGCTACCTTCTAGCTAAAGCATAAGTGGAAGGATTCCAAAGTTATCAGTGAATTTCCAGACATTTTTTGCCAATTCACTTTCAATGGGTAAGGCCTAATCAAAAGCTCAATTGCCATTTTGCCAATAAAATGCACCTGGATCTGATGCAACAATACTAAAATCATCAAAATAAATCACATCTTCACGGCATGCCATAAGCACAATAACAAAAATGTTTTTATGAAGAAAAAAGTATTTATGAAAAATAATGTTTCAAATGCAAATGCCCTTTTTTTTATTGTCATCACAATGTTATTGAATTTTAAACTGACAGCACATGCAGATGCACACATTAACAAAGTAATATGTCCTTTTCAGGCCTTAAATCTAATTTTAAAGGGCATATCCACTAAAAACTGGTCAATAGTCAATTACTTGCCCCCAACCCCAACAGATATATTTTGCACTTTATTACATTTATTACTAACAAGATATTTAAGGACAATTATTGCCCCCATTCTGGCAAAGTAAGCTGCCACTACCAATTAATAAAGGCAGTGACAACTGACATTACAGCCAAAGATTGACTGTTGTTTCACCTGCTGCCTCCTCTGCACATGCTCAAGCTTATAAAAAGCTCATTGAGCAGAGGGAGAAGGCAGATACTTTTGACAGAAAGAGAACTTATTAAATGCCCGGTTATGAATTCAACAAATGCATGAAATAAACTGGTAAAAATAGCAGTTTTTTGTATTAAGGGTAGACATGCCCTTTAATATTAATACTCAATACTTCCTCTTTCTGGTTCATATATAAAATTAGAAAGCATCCCTAAATAGGGTTGGAAACCTTTGACACTACCTTTCATCAACTTACAAAGCTATTTAAAGATTGTTACCCTAGCAGTATAATTATGTAACTCAAACATTTAGCCGTGAATTTCATTGCACATGGTGTACATATTTTAGTATCTTTGTCATTTGACTGTGTATTTCATTAGTTTTTCATTAGTATTCATTTATATTAGTATTAATATATATAATAAAATCTATGCCATACATGATGTACAGGTTTTAGTTGATAAAAAAACACATCAAATACAGCCCATGCATTTAGATAATCATGTTCTGGCACTTACATATCTATTCAGTCATCTTGGCAACACTCTTGTTTTTGTGCTTTTTTCGGGTCTTCGTCAATGCGTGTGCTTCTTTGACTTCATCTCCATTCGTTTGTTTGGATCATTCCAGTGGTGCACATGCTCTCCATTCTCTTTTAATGCGGGGCACACAGGGGCTACCACTCTTCCATCTCCCAGCTGATTCAGCTTGTACAGTGCAGCTGGGAACAGGGTTTCCGATTGTGCAACCCATTTCTCTGTGTTTTTTATTGGTTCATTTATATTTAAATTCTTCTTTGGGTTTCTTCCTGTTCTTCTCTGCCTGATTCTGTAACTGTGCCCATTCCTATTTCTGGGTCTCTCAGGCTTCAGCCTCATAACTTTGTGCTTTTATACCTGGGGGCATCGAGGCATCATAAGTCACACAGAGGCTTGTCTATAGGCGAGGACAGTGGTTGAGATTGGGGTATTGAGACTGAAGAAGACTCAGGATTGGATAAAGCATTATAAAGTGAGAACGTATTTGTATAAAAAATACTAGAGTTTTTATTCTGGCTGGATTATTATTAGTTACCAATGTTAATGGCTGGTGTTAAAAGTAAAAGCCTTAATGCACTTAGAATCACTATCAACATATAATATAAGCAGTGCAATCTCATCTGGTAACCTTCTCATGTAAAAAAATAAATAGAAATATTTTTAACAAAGTGTGCTCCTTTACCTTATATTTATTTATTCAGATTTAAGTTGTTTAGAGAGACCTTTAACAAAAAATTGCAGTACAAGGATGATTTTGGATAAATTGCTATCAGTGTTTTCCCATGACTCTAAGTGGTTTAATATCAAATTTAATATCAAATCACTGGCTTAAGTGGAAGCTTCTTAAATCAGCTCTGCGTGATATTAAGTATATTCCAGTATATACACAGATATAAAAATGTAATAAATGTAGTTAACTGTTGATTTAATAATTGTTCTTTTTACAGGAATTACCCTGTTTTCTTAAATGGGCAGATAGCCAATGAGGGCTAAGCATTAGGCCTGCAAATTGTAGATACAATCTTCTAAAATGATTATTATTTTGATTATAGTTAGTATTTAGAAACAACCATGCACAGAAATTATGTTTGATTTGGCTTTGTACAAAAGAATGTAATCACATCTCCAGGACATAAACTTTGTGATGAACAGTTGGACCAAGAGTGGGTATATAAATTAAAGGAAAAGCAAAGGGAGAATAGTTGCACCCAAATTATAAAATAAATATTATAATGTGTATGAATTTCTTGTTCACTTTTATTAAAGGGGTATTAGAACTGCTAGACAGAACTTTGGATTAATTATCTTTATCACAAGTAATGATGCTGTCTTGGGGTCTAGCAATGTCATTACTCTTAAACAATGTATTCAGAGAAGCATGCATGTAATTGGAATTTACGTTATGATTGATTTAACCATTAAATAATTATCAGTACATCATAGCTGCATTCTTTTCTAGTAAATAAAACATTGCTACATGAATCATGCCTCCTGTCAATCACTTTTAAGCAAGACTTTTTGAATAAACCATAAAGGTGGCAGTTCCACTGGAATGAAACATTGGGAGTTAAATAGAAGTGCAGTTTTTATGCAAGGTTATTGCAGTGATTTTAGCATCATAATGTCTGTCTGTTAAAAAGGCCTTCTTATTTCTGCCAATCTTCAAATTAAGGGAAAACGTTGTCATGTATTTTTTGTGGTAAGTAAAAAGTAAAATGTAATTGTGTATTAACTAAGATAAAACACATATTTTCACCTTATGATTTAATTTTTTTCCCTTTACATTTTATTTTTAATCCATAATCAATTGGAACTTGAATATTAATAATTCAATTTATTTTAGGCTAAATTATCCAATATGAAAACAATACCGTATCAAATCATTTTTGAGTATTAGAATGTTTCCACGGTTTGTCAAAATATGGTTATAAATAAAAAAGGAAAAATAAGGCAATCTGTGTGATTTTATCCATATTAATATGGGCCTTAATATTTAATGAACTTAATTGGTTATGGTGTCGGGCTTGATAATGTGTGTTTCATATTTTTGAGGGCATGAGGCAATCTGTGAATACAAACCATGACATAAATAGTGTGAAATCACAGGGGACAATATTGTGAATTACACAAACGTTATGTGCCTTGCAAGTAGTAATTGCTCAAAAATAAACAGTTTAGCATCTTGAGAGTACTTAATACTTAATATGGGCAATTTGAAATGCTTTCCTCTGGCATTCTGCACCCACAAAGTGTGATATACTCATCAATACTGTTCCTGCATAGTATACTGTTCCTAGGCTGTCCTTAATATCCAAATTAAATATAGCATTTTCATTTATGGTTTGTAATGAAAGATGACAACACTTGCTATGGATTTTTTTAATGTTCTGGAAACAAGGCACAACTGAATCCATGTATTCAGGCCCTTTACCGACATACCATATTACTCTAAAACATTGTTTTTGTTGTTTCTTTAACTTTGGATTTTTTCCCCAAGTGTGTCTTACAGGCTTGCCCTGAAGTGTTTGTTTGTCATTCTGCAGTTGCCATTCCTTTCTTTTTTGGAAACACTTAATATTATTGTCAGTTTCTGACCTTTGCGTCTTTCACCTCCTTTGCTCATCTTGCTTATGTTGTGTTAAACAAGAAAAAGTGTTGTGAAGCATAATTGTGGGCAGCTTCACAGCAGGTTTTAGGGGCTTTTTTAGCCATGGTGTCCGAGTTGTCTCCATCTGCTACTGTCTTGTGTGCTTCCCACAGGGGGATCTGGCTAATTTTGCAGTCAATTAGCAGAAGGGTTTCCTTTGTTCTGCAAGTGCAACAGTCCCCATCCCCCCTGGGCTCCTCTTACACCCAGGATACAGCATTCAGATGTTACAAGTATTGCAAAAGCATATCATGTTGTTTTCTTCCACTGACCTTTGTGACATTGTTGGGCAAACGCTGTCTCATGCAATCATAGACGTCCTGCATTAAAAGAATAATGAGCCTATTCAAACTGTTACTAATAAGCAACACAAATAAACCAACTTGACCAGTTTTCACTGCTGCTGCATTTCGTGTTTATCTAATTAAAACAACAAATACAGGGGAAAAAAAACAAAAAAGCATTTTTACTTTTAAATATGTCCTTATAAATAAATACAATTATGTAAATGGGTTGTGGAGTTTGCTGTGCAGGCTGGAAAACTTTTAACCAGAACATACACAACTCACCTGCACACAACAAAAAACAAATGGGCTTATTTTATACTAGGTGCAAAATTGTGACCGTGTTCTTAACCTGCAGCAACCAGGATGTTTCCTAGCTGTAGTAGACCTGTAAAAAGGAAGCATATGATTGGTTGGGGGAAATAATAGCATGGGCTGTACTGTACTTAAGTGAGTATATAACACATTGGTCTACTAAATTACCATATACTTGCTCTGTGTTTGATAATCATATCAAATAAAAAATAAAAGCAAATATGAGAGAAAAATAAAACAAAAAAAATGTCTCACTACAACATTTTTATATTATCTCTTTTTCACAGCAAATATAATGAAAATATATTTTCATTAAACTGCTATAATGCAAATGAAGATTGTTTATTAATAACATTCTAGTTATTTAAAAATACTGTTTTTTTCCCTTATCACTTTATAATTCTTTATAGTGCCAAACAAAACATAGTGAGATATATCTATCTCACTATGATACACTAGTATAATACATACTTTTCTCAGAAGCACAAAATCTTTGTTATTACCTATCAATAACCTACCAATTTCATGTGTTTACTATGTCTGTTTAAGAGACCATTTCAACTCTCCATTTTAGTGGAGAACCTATTTTCATTCCCTTTGCCTTGTATCTACTAAGTTTGCCAAGTATAACTGTAGTTAATATGTAGTGAATATGCTTTCTCTAAATGTTAAGCAATGAAATATTCACAGTATCTGATCTGGGGTTAACAGATTTTTGAAAAATTTGTTGCATGACAGCCTGTCCTGCATAATATACTCAGCTGTCTTATGTTCTAGGGCAGAAATGATCTTATGTGTCACTCTAATAGTCTAGAATTACACTTGTATCACTGTCACTAGCATATGGGCCTGTGTATACCCCTAGGCCCAGCTCCCTCTCTTTCACGGCATTTAAAATGATAACATTTGGCAAAGCCAGTTTTGACAGAAAGTGAACTCTCCTTTTCGCATTTGTGACAAAGTGGGCCACTAGAGGCCTGACACAGAGCAGCCAATCATCATACTCTTTACTGGATAATGATAGTGTGTTTCATTCCTCTTAATAACTGCCTTGGTGCAATGGGAGGCTTGAGTGCAAGTCTTCACTTAATTATACAGTCTTCATCTTAAGTGCTTAAATCATGAGAGGGATTCAGCTGTGCAAACGTGATCATAGTTCCTCTCTTTTTCTTCCATTCTGACAAAACATATTGATTTTGTTATGCAGTCAATTGGGGGCAGTGAGGACCTAAAGAAAAATAATGCACATAGTATTTCAAGCAGCCTTAAGTGAAAAGGAAACAGGATCAATAGCTTCTTTAAACTATGCCAAATGCAAGAGCTCCAAGCTAGTATACATGGATTTTATTGCTGAAGGCAAAATGTGAAACAGTATCTACAAGCGTAATGAATAAAATAGATACATAAAGGATATACAGAATATATATATATATATATATATATATATATATATATATATATATATATATATATATACACACACACGCACAGATATATTTTTATAAATTACATTTATATATATACATTTATATATAAATGTAATACTGTATATACATGATATATACATCCTCAATATATGGCTTGAATAAAAGATGTTAGTAAAAATTTAATTTGTAATAATTAACAGAGAGAATTAATAGATAAACCTTTGAGGACAGAGGTGATGTCAATAATGACCATTTTTAAGATTAAGATGTAGCCCTGTTCTTTCATTCCTAATACACACAAGAAGATTCAGAACCAATTTTTATTATGACACATTATGTCCTATGTTTATTGTTAGTGGTACATGTACATGTGTATACAATTGATATTTATTGGTATGTCTGATTATCGGAACCAATTTATTCATTTAAGAGATCCCCTCTAATCTAATGGCTGATCTAACAAAATTCTGTCTCTTGTGTACCAGGCCCAAGGCCCATAATTTCCAACCAGGGTTTACTTTGTATTTGCCATTATACTTGCCCAAATATAATTATTTTGTCACTAGTACTCCATTATCTCAATCAATTTCAGGTAGCTTATCAATTAAGAGCCTCAGGGGGTGGAGAGGGGTGGAGGCATATGGGGGATCTATGACTGCATCCTTTATTCTGCATCAAGCAGTACAAAGTATCATACATCGGTTGATTGTTGATGAGCTTTTTGCTGAAATCTGATCAAAAATGATGACTGATAAAACTAATGATCAATGACTACTGATATGGGTCATTGATCCTCTGCAGTATTGGCAATCTATTGGTATGTATATGGCTAGTCTTAATAATATTTCAACAAGGAAAATATTTGTCAAGAGGTAAGGGGAAAGTCTAGGTTTTCACATGTGCATTTATTGTAAAAAGTAAATATAGCAATTACAAGGATCAAAAATGAACTTTTATAGAGGCTGCAATAGAGTACTCAACTATTTCCTTTCCTATTCTTGTTTCTTGCTGTTCTAAAAATGATGTTAATGTTGGGAAGGTCCAATTGCCCACCACTATAAACAGTGCACTAACTTTTCTTCTCTTAAAATATAATTTTTAATCTCAAAACTCCTGATAAAGATAAAGACCATTGATGCTTAAGAAACTGAAACGATCTAGTGCAGAGATGTCCAGCATTGGCTTCCTAGCTGTTGAATTACAGTTTCCTACTTATCATGATGCGTGTATTTATACTTCAGTTGTCAGGGGATGCAGAAAATTACAGGTCAGAAATGGCTTGAGGGCCAAGAAAAAAAAAATCCTGATCTAGTGAATACTAGAAAGATGAGCATCCCATAAACACAATAACTATGGAACAATTCTGGAGTAGCTATGAGCAGCATCTTAATATCAATGATGTCAAAAAAATAGAGAAAACATTGTGTTTCGTAGGTGTTAAAGAAAATTACAAATGTTACATTAATGATTACCACTGAGTTAAACATAAATTGGAAAAGAAAATATAGTAGTGGAAAGAAAAACTGATTATAAGTAAAATGGGAAATGGCAATCTCTAGATTAGTTAATTGCTAGAGATGTTCGAAACTGTTGAGTTTCGTTCTGTTTTCGAATTTTTAAAATTTTCAGAAAGTTCGAACGTTCAATTTTCGATAATTGTCTACTTTTGATTTTCGATGATTGTCTACTTTTGATTTTCGATGAAAACCTAAAATTAAAAAAATCTGTGTTCCCTGAAATTCGTGAGTTCCCGAAAGTTTTGTCGGGGCTTTGAAACCCTCAGATTCGATTCGAAACTGGGTTCTATTCGAACCCACAGTACATCTCTATCAATTACATCATTTTGTTAAGACTGATGTGCGCTGTGGATTTTATTTGCTTCTTAATTCCATCTCTTGCTCTATTCAGATGTAGAAAAATGGCAGCATGGAGATTTTAATAACCTGTAAATAACATATTGTTTGACAAAGTAATGCATGTTTATACTATCCACTAATTGTGTAAACATTGCACACATGCAGGGTTAAAAAGTAAAAAGCATTATTGTGCAATTTTATTTACATTCACAATGACATGTATTGGTGTCCGTCTATCTACGCAACTTAGGTTAAACATGCCTTTATATGGAAGCATGAAACCCCCCCAAAAAAAACTTTGAGTCAGAAATACTTGTGAGATATACTCTTTCTTCTATTTCTATAACAGTGGTGGCGAACCTATGGCACGCGTGACAGAGGAGGCACTCATGGCCCTCTTTGTGGGCACTAATGCACAGTAGAGTTCACCAGAGTTTCTTTTTGCCAGAAAGACAGAGAGACACGGCCTGTTCAGTCCTCCTTTCTGCAATCCAGAGTGTAACGGCTGTCTGTAGCAGAGAGACATCAGTCTCTAAGCTCTCGGGCCCGTGGCTGCCACAGCATGCTAAGGAGGTGAGGATTGTCAAATCACTCAGTTTACTGTACTGCTGTCTCTATATGCTCTGCATAGGGACTGGGTGTGTTCTAACTGCCAGAATAAACTACTGCTGCCATACATAGTTTCATATGGAAGGACAGAGGGGGTGGGGCACCAGACCAACATGCGGAAAGGGGATTTCTTACCCAAAATAAAAGTAAATTGATTTTATATTTGTGCTTAAGTTCAGCCCTGCTTGAGTCACTGGTTTGGATCTCAAACTCCTGTGTGGTAATAAAGCTTAATAGATAATCTATAATTAATTCTATCTACTGTCTCTGATTTGTCTATCTGTCTGAGTTGTTTTTTATAAGTAAAACCTCCATATTCAGGCTAGATTATCATGTTGGCTCTATGCCATAAATAAGTAGGTTTTGGGTTGTAGTTTGGGCACTCTGTCTCTTAAAGGTGTTGAATATTCTGGTTGAACTACAGACAAAATTTCATGTGGCACAACTGAATTTTCAACTGTGAAAATTTTGCTGTTTTGCCATGGAATTTTGGTTTCAACAGAAAAAAAAATTATGCATCAAAACATGGGCCCATTTCTCTGTTTAATTTATGACTCATTTAGATTTTTGTGTAAAGTGATCAAACGCCTATGCAATAATTGTTCTCCAGTGTAAACACAGTTTTCTCATAATAAAATAGTCTTCATAGTAAAGCTCCACTATTTCCCTAATTATTTTACATGTCCTTTTTTCTAGAGGGTTCCAAAATTATACTGCATATTTGAAATAAGACCTTCACTGTGGTTTGTTTCTTTAATCTATATCCATCTTTAGAGAAGAAGAATACCTAGCACTAGCTGTTGCCAACTTACATCTTACATCTATAAACACTGAATTTTTTCTGCCACCAATTTGTCAAACTGTCTATATCTGCTTACCACAATGGCACTTTATATGTAGTTATTAACTAGTTTTGATTGGCCTATTTAATTTTAGGAAATATGAAGACCTTGCTTTTAATTATTATTTAAAAGAAGTTGTCACTTTCTCTCCAAGCTTGATAAAGGGTGAAGGTCCACCCAAAACATTGCTGGAGAGACCTCACATATGGGTGAATAAACAGAACATTTTTCAAAAAACTTTGGAGTGTCCAGTTGCATTTGTTTTGGATTAAAAAATAACATTTTACAAATGCTGCTTATGGTGCAAGGTCAGTTTCTTGCTCTTCTAAAGGTCACTGAAAGTTCAAAGTGCGGTGATTCAGCTGGGTTTATAATAATCCCTATTATGATTGGTTTAGAAATGCAAATGACCATATGTTCTAAATGCCTTTATTTTAATTAACCCAGGTAAAACATAAAAAAATAGCTTAACATGTTTATCAGAAGTGTAAATCTTTATTTTTAGTTTGTGTTGTTAAAATATCAGGTTTTTCTTTTGGTTTCTTCCTTACAGCAATCTATTGTATTAAATTCTAATCCCATACTGACACTGATCATGTAATAATTTGTAATAGTTTATTTAAAAGCAGCCACAAGAAAAAAATAGGGGCCTATTAATAAATACATTTATAATATTGTGAATCTGGGAATTTAATAAGCGCAATTATTTTGCTACCACACAGTGTTGTCATAAATTAGAAACGACCAATCAACAAGATTGTAACTAGCCCAAGGTAATGGGAATAACCACTAAATATTGCTCTTAGTAAATACTGCTCTTACAGGGAGATGGAATAAAAGTTCTTATTGTTAAAAATGGTACTAATTTTGCCCCAAGCAATCAGATGTTTGCTTTCAAATGGTAACTAACATCTGATTGGTTGGGGCAAAGTTATCACCGTTTTTAACGATAAGAACTTTAATTAAATCTCCATTTCAGTATTTCCTGTGACCCATGTGACAAGATACAAGAAATATGAAACATTTGCCTGTGCAAAAATATAAATGTCTGTGGGGAAAGACTACTATAATTATACTCACCTCACCTCCAATCCACGCCTAAAGAGTACCCAGGGTGAGAATCTAAACCCTTCGAACCTTACCTCTGGGTTCTTTACAGGAAGCATGATAGGGCCAATTCATTGAGACCTTGCATAGCTAATCTGTCTAAGGCTTTATACACACCATGCAATTTTTCGGGCAATCGACCAATAGTCACCCATAAGTGGACCGCACAATTGGTCATGGCTAACTATTGGTCAAAGCTACTTTTGCCACAGTCATTCCACCTGCCCAACCAATTGCTAGTAGCAAATGGTTGATTGGGATGAAGGGTCCCATAGTGTGTACCCATCTTAAGGTCTTAATCCAAAACACCTCCCTCTGTAATACTTTCCTAGCTCACTCCTGTGTATTTTGTACATTCACTATTTGATCAATCAGCATTCATTTAAGGCTAGAAAGAGTGTCTTGCTTCTTTAAAGTTGCTGGTGACAAGGGGACCTACATTTTTCAGTGCTCCTCCCTCTGTTAGTGCCGTTCTAATTGAGAGTCTGCGATTTGCTAGTAAAAAGTACTGTGATACTTTTAATGGACTAACTGTTTATTTTAGTAGACACGCTTTCGAGGGATCAACCCTCTTCCTCAGGTTAGAGCAGAGGAAGAGGGTAGATCCCCCGAAAGCTTGTCTACTAAAATTAACTGTTAGTCCATTAAAAGTATCACAGTACTCTACTTTTTACTACATATAATACACTAATATGCAAAAAAAAATTATTTTTAGCTATGATTTGCTATGCATTCTCGAAGCATAGTTTTTGTTTTACCCATATAATACAAGCCACATAGAGAATGTAATAAAGAATGTCATTCCAATAATAGATATGGAGCAAGATCAGGCACAGACTAGGATGTGAGTTAAACTTATTCAACCATGTTTTGGGCGACAAGCACCCTTTATTTATAAAGTAAATAATGTCTGTACTCAGACAAGTCAATCTCTGTTTGTGCTTATCGTTTCGGCCTGTATGTGGATGAGGGAAATCTAAGACAGTTTGGCACCCAAGGCACTTAAAGCACCCTGTTTATTCTCTCCCGTGTAACATTGCTTTGTCCTATCTTTGGTGCCAGGTCTGTTTTGACTAGTAGAGATTCTCCCTCCTAAATAACTGGGAGTACATGACCCCTTTTCTTCTGAACACGAGTAGATCCCTGAGGGCAGGAAGGCAAAAAGACCCTTGTCTTCGTGTGCCCCAGTTCAAGCACTCAAATATATCAAATAGAATTAATGAAGCAGAGGAGGCAATAGCTAAATGCTGCTAGTTAATAAATTAGTGCAGGTCCAATTACATGTTTTAGGTATGCCATTCTTTTTCAACTGTCAACTGAAAAAGGATTGCATACCCGAAACATATCATGTGAACTGCACTAATAAATGCTAGCAGCATTTATCTATTGCCTCCTCTGCTTCATTAATTCTGTTTGACTCCTCTCTTCTTGGATGATAGCTGGTAGTATACAGAATGATGTTTTTTTGGTGAGTTTTGAGTACAGACTAGTCTCTAACCTATTCCCTTTCTTATAGATCCTTAAATGCCTTGTCCATTCCCAACTCCCCCAACTAAAACTTGCCCCATTACTGGCCCCACAGTGTAGTGTTAAAATCCTTACCTTTCTCCGCTGCTCCCTATGGTTGTCCTGCAGTGCCTGCTGAAAATCCAGAAAGTCCACACAGAGAGGAACCTCTCTGTGTGTTATACAGTGCCTCCAACCCTAACCGCCAGATTTAAAAGTTTAAAATCAGCCCAGAAATAGACTTACCCGACCTCGTTCCTTTGGCTCCCTCTACTAACCAGCAGCCATGTTTGTGATTGGCTGACTGTTAGCCAATCACACACCTGGCAGCCGGTCCTGCACCTTCTGATCTTCTGTTCCTGGAAGTAACAGAAAAGTCCAAGACTGAGACAATGAAGTTGAGTAAGTGCATTTGTGGGCCGATTTGAAACGTTTAAACCTGGCAGTTAGGGTTGGAGGGGGGTGTCCTATATATATATATATATATATATCCTTTAAAACAAAGAAGTCCACATGGGTAGTATGCGCCGCCATGGTTAACTTTATGGAGGAAACTTCAATAAATCATCTATGTATAATAAATCATCTATGTAAAATAAATCAACTATATTTTGAGAACGTATGGCAAATCACAAACTCTATATTAGAACAGCACTGACAGTGAGAGGGGCATCGGAACATTTAGGGTCTAAAAGTGGCAGGCAAGCTTTCAGTGGCCCGCTACTTTTAGAATGCCAGACACACTATTTATAGCCTGAAATGGATGGCGATTGATCAAATAGTGACTGTACAAAATACACAAGAACTAGCTAGAAAACTATTAAAGAGGGAGGTGTGTTTGTATTGATATACCTCATAAATATAACAACTTTCCCAATGCTAATGTTAGCCTTACCAGTAGTAGGATCATGGTGAACTGTTATGCAAGAGTATGTGCCATACTGTCCATGAGGGATTGAATATCATAATGATTTAGCATAGGGTACGAGCAATGCCTGTATGCATAGTAAAGTATTCTGTGATGAGTGCTATATGTTCATATGTGACATAATGATCCATATCATTGGAATAGTGAGAGGATGACTAGGTTCCAGTAACAACATTGATAAGTTCCAGAGCAAATGAATGATAGTGCTACAATGTTTCTTAGTTTTCTAATTTTTGAACCGTTAGAATTATTACACATATTATGTGGGGGAATCGAGACGGTTATTGGTTTTATGGGGTTAACCCAGGTGAATGTGGGAGAGATTAGGGTGACATACGTAACTTACCTTTAAAAGGGAATTGACTAACAAGGACAGCTGTCTGTCAAGCTGATGTATGTGTGCTAATTTAATAAAGGATATTTCAGCAAGTGTGAGTGTGCTGACTACTTTGTTCTTCTTGTAAATCTGAGACAGCAACTTGGAATGAGTGGTACGAGTAAGCAAGAGCACAGTGGAATGTTTAGAATGTGATTGTGAATATATATGTATAATTTAATTATGTACGCAGGATACAATTGTGCAATACTTGTTATTAAACTTATTGTACAATATTCATATTATGTGGGCAACAGTGAAATCAGACCAATAAAATGAGTCTTCTCTGGGCATAGGTGAAAATGTTTGATTTTTTAAATATTATTGTAACAATTGCAAAATTGTTCAATAATATCTTTGCCTAGATGGCCTCTTTTGGGTAAACTACCATTTGGGTTGAAGGTTTTTTGGGCAGTTGCAAGCATTATATTTTCTGTTTCCTTTTTATGCAAAATAATAAAGAAATTAAAATTGTGCTACATTGACTTAATCCACTAGAATGTTTAACCAATGGGCAAATGAAACAGTATAGAAGGTGATTCATATCCAAGAGCACAGAGAGATGCTTATTCAGACAATAATCCCCTGTTATGGCCTACTTTTAAAAAATTCCCACAAACAGAGTTTGGGAAGTGATTACAGACATTTTTTCACTGTATCAAATAAATGAAGAAGAATGCTTGAAATTTCCACATGTACCACATGCCTAAGAGATTGATGCATTATGATGTGAGGATGAAACCTGAGATAGCAGAGTGTATAGGAAGTCTCCTAGTATTCAGTAGTCTGCCTGATATTTGAGATGCTGCTTTAGATGACCAATAATACTTAAAAGTAAATTCTTTACAGTTACTAGTATTATTTAAAGGAGAATTAAAGTTCAATATTAAGTAAACCCAATATTCTATACCAGTTTGTTTAAAAACAACACTACTTCAAAATCTTTGCTATGTTGTAACATTGTGATAGGAACACCCAGAGTAAGGTGTCAAAACAGCATTGAAAATAAAGAAACCAAGCCTAAATAGAGGTGGGGGGGTTCGACACCAACTGTCTGCCATGTACAATGCTGTTTTGACACCTTACTCTTATAACACCTATAACACCTCTTAGCCACTATCCAATCACGCCCTTAACACCTGGCTGTGATATGCTAATTGGGATTTTCCAGGGTACATAATTGCCACAGATTCTTGTACAAGTCATTCTGAATTGAGAAAGCCAGTCGGATGACTAGCGAAACGTCTTCAAGAACTAAACTTCAAGTCCAGTTGATCTAATTGAATACAACAGATACATATGTGTATGCTATAGCACTTGTAACAATACTGGCAACAATATTTTTTGTGGTCTTCATAAATATTTAGTGGCATTAAAGGCATCTATACTTTGCATTGTTTATTACATAGTGGTTAACTATTTACAAGAGCAACGTATCACCATTTATCATTTCACAATAATACTAGCATTGCTACTATTAGTCTATTACTACTATTGCAGATAGTGACATTGTCTATTACCCAGGTACTATTCATTTCCTTTTATTTTTTAATTTTAATTTGTATTCCCAAGAAGTACTTTTCCTATTGAAATGCTTACATTCAATTTATACAGAATATTACAGTATTAAGTATAACATGTATGCTCCAAGGTAAGAACTGAAATGTCTTTTTGTATCAAGGAATTAAAAAAAAAGAAGAAGAAAAGAATCATGTTGGCACAGCCATTAGGAACAGTAGGCACATGCCTAGAAATGCCTATGGTTGCAGGACCTTAAGCAAAAAACGGTTGTTTTTTTTGGATGACTGTGTTAAGGGGTGGGGTTAAGGGCACCAAGCTTTATGTGCCCATGACTTCCTGAGATCTGAATCCAGCTCTGCTTGTTGGGTTACATATGAACGCCATGCGATATCACCATTTAAGGTGCCCATACATTAGAACTCACCTCCTGACCATTGCCAAGACTCAATTCTTCAGGAACCTTTCCCGCTCACATACGATTGTGACAGTCCTTGGCCAGTTCATTTTGCGATTGTATGTCGGTCAGGAAAAAGAACAGGAAAGGCAGTTCCTGAAGAACTGTTTGAATGTCGTGGTCGGGAGGTGAGTTCTATTGTATGGGCATCTTTAGGCCAGAGTCACACTAGCAGTACATGGAAGCATGCACAATTGCAATGTCAAACAATCATGCATGCTTCCATATGCATGCGCTTCCGGTAATTTAACACTATCATAGCGCATGCTACATGGACCAAAAATGTTAGTCACATATCGAACATAAGCATAGAGCATGTAGAGGGTGCTGCTTCAATAGGCTACCACAGACATGTACTTCCACTAGCGCAAAACACTGTCGGAAACACACTAGTATTGCCTAGCCCTTAGAATATCCCAGCTTAAGCATTATGATTATGTATTTGGCCATTTTTATTATTGCTGTGCTGTGATCTAATGAAGTATATAATAAAAGATAATTACAGAGAAATTTGTGTACCCAAAACAGACTATGCTTTTTAAAAGCATGATTTGGGCTTGTACATTTTTATTTACAATAGCCAGAAATACGAGTGTTATTTATATATTATGAAGATTTAACTGTCTCAGTAGGAAATTTGTTTAGCGCCTGGTTTACAAGATATTTGCAGTTACTGAAGTGAAAACTGATTATTGTTGAATGTTCCCTTAATAAAAACCCTCTCAAGGAGTGATTAGTCACAATAGGTAGTCCACTCAACAAACAACTGTTTTCCTCTACTAGTCAACTGTGGCAGTCTCTGGATCAATACGGTTTTTCATTACATGGCAAATAATGCTCTATAATTTGGATAAGGTCACAGATGTTTTTTTTCGAAAACACATTTCACAGATCTGTAAATAAGTCTGCTGAACTATTGAAAGCTTTTGAACATAATGTAGTTTTTAATTACTACAGAAAACTTGCATATCTAAACATAAAAAGTCACATTTTTTTTCTTTTACAGATAACATCCAATTTATCATAAGGTAGTAAATATTGTCATAATAGGTTCCAATAGGCATCCATCAAATGTTATTAATGTTATTAAATCACATTATAGACCAGTTGAGATAAAGGGTTGAACATGATGTGTTTTTTTATCCACTTTAGCTACTATGAAGCGATGGCCCAAAAGAGTCAAACAAAACCTGCTCTTTGTACACACTCACTGGCTTTGACCTTCACTTTCTTACTGCCTGTAGCCTTGTCTCACAATTCTTTCTGCTGTTTTTACATTGGTACTGACCTGCATTGTGTCATTATGTGACACATCATGATAGCTACCTGAATAATTTTCCTTTTTCTTTGGCCCCTGTAGTATCTTTTGGATTTTCATGTTAGTAAGACTTCACAGGATGATCCTTATTTTCATTTCTTGTTTTGCCCTTTGTGGTATCTTATGGATAAGACCTGACAGGATCTCAAAAGTGGAGGGTCAGAAATGAGAATGTAATACAGCTGTTTGCTTTGGAATGTGGGATTGCCTACCTGGTTGTCAAGTAAAACAGATGATATGATCTTATGCATGCAGTTACTGCCCTAAACTTAATAAAATGTATTGCTACTCTGCTACTGTTGGTCAGGAAGATGACCATAGGATGCCAAGCTGTTCTTAAAGGGACAGTTCAGTGGAAATGATCAATATTTGTTAAATTGTTAGTTTGTGTAATGCATACTTAGTTATTCTACATATTCTCTCCCATTATGAAAAAAAAAAATCTGTTGATTTCATACCCTTTGCTGTTCCCTGCTGTTGTCATTAGTGAGCTGACATTTCAGGTTCTAACTGTCCTTCTTCTTCCCAGAATGCACCACTTCCTTAGAATGTTCCTAACAGTAATTTCTACTGATTGGCTGTTGGATGGGTCAAAGATGCTCAGATCTCTACTGAGCAACTGAATCAACCCAGGCGCTAATTCAAGGGAAAGACCATAACTGTCTGCAAACAGGAAGTCGGTATTTCCGTTGCATTTATTTATACACAGACAAAATGCTGAATGGGCAGATTAAGGTTATTGGGATGAAAAAATACTGCTCTTTTTTTCTGAAAAGCATATGTATTTGCATTTAACTTCCCCTTTAATATTAATGCAGTTATGGTAAAAATGGATCTCTACATCTCTTATTACTTAACACTCATAAGCGATGATTAAAATTCCCTTAACACCATTTATATATCTGATGACAGAATAAAAGCAGTTGTGGCATTGGAATTTAGAGTTCTGCTTAATAATCACAAAAACACCAGGTCTCCCTCAAACATTATTCTTCTATAATTCTTTGCACTTATTTAAAATGTGGGGACAAGAAAATACCCAGGGGATTCAGGGTTTTAAATACCCCTACTATTGATAGAATGGACAGAGATTTCTGCACCCGCTGGTGCGGCATATTGAACAAATGTTCAATGGATTTAAAATCAATGATTGGATCAGACAACTGACAGAACAAGTTGACAAATATAAAAATGATCTCACCTCATTTAAAATCAATAAAAGAAAGTAAGTGGATCAAGACCATGCTGATAAACGCATCTATGGTTGGTTAATACGACAGTGTCCACCAATCTGGAATAGACGTTGTGACAGATGCCCTTTTAGAAAGTCCCTTCATACCATTGATAGTTCAGGGGACCAATCAGAGGGCGAATCAAATCCCCAAATTACTCAAGTAAGAGATGGGGACCAGAGACACCCGCCATGTATGATGACCCGAACAGACAACATAAACACAAGTGCCCCATCAGACACAACAGCTACAAGAGCCAAAAAGCACCTGAAATATAGCAATAGATGGTAATATACAATCTGAGTAAACATCTTTTAACCCCAGCTGAACAATCATTGCTTAATAGGGACCTGTCTTTTGTACCTACGACCAAATTTGATCCTTTCAAGAGCAAAATCGATCTGTTCAAATTCCAATGCACCATGAAATTTAAAAATCACTTCAAATTTATGCCAGAAAGCCCTGAAAAAAAATGGCATAAACACAGCAGCAAAAAATCTAAGAAAAATCTACCTAATACCCCGTCAGCTTTTAAGGTGTTCACCAACCTTAATTCCCAAGTGGTGACTTCCATACATCGGTCTCCCAACAGGCAGACATTAATAGCTTAAAGTCAGATCCCAATCTAATTTTCCAATTGCTCCAAGGCAGAGCAATTGTATTATTGGACAAAGCCAACTATATGAATGAGCTAAATAACCAATTGTCTGATACACAAACTTACAAATTGTTAAGTTAAGACCCTACCCCACGTCTAAAAAAACAACTTGACTCGCAACAATATCTCGAGGCAAATTGGATCTCACAAAAGGATTTGTTTCAACTCATTACTCCTGTTCCACGTTGCCCTTTAATATACACAGTCCCGAAAATTCATTAAAAAATGGATTCTCCACCCAGACGTCCCATAATGTCCGGACACAACTCCTTATTTCAACCAGTGGCTCAATACTTGGATTTCATATTACAGCCTATGGTAAAGAAGATGAACTCATAAGTGAGGGACAGTGCACATATCCAACAGATATTGAACCAGATTAAAATGACGCCTGACATGTTATTTATAACATGCGACATCACAAGTTTGTATACTGTCATCCCACAAATTGATGGAGTTGAGGTATGCAAAACAGCATTTATAAAAAAACGGGCAACGCACACCACCCACAGAGGTACTAACTGAACTATTAACATTCATATTGACCAATAATTATTTTCGATCAGACAATAGATTTTACCAACAGGTCTCAGGTAGCGCGATGGGGTCCCATGTGACCCCGTCAGTCTCTAATCTCTATATCTAACAATTTGAGAATACATATATCGTTGGCCAGTATGCACCCAATATAATCTTATATAAGCATTTCCTAAATGACCTCATATTCATCTGGAGAGGCAGTGAAGATTCAGCTCTTAAATTTGTAAACTATGTAAACACCTTGGATACACCAATAAAAATTACAGCCAACATCAGTTCTTCACAAGTGGATTTTTTGGATATATAGGGAGGGCAATACCATACACACGACTTTGTCCCGAAACCCCACAGATAAAAACACAATTCTCCACCGACATAGCTGTCATCCAGAACCTTTGAAAAAGTCCATCCCATATAGCCGGTTCCTGAGAGTGATTCGTAATAACAGTAACCCAATCATCTCACCAAAACAACTTGAGGAATTAAGACAACAATTATTACAACAAGGCTATCGACCACAAGAATTAACACAAGCATTGGAACAAGCCACTTTAGCCACAAACAAATCAAAAGCTATTAATTTTTATACAGAATATAATCCTAAAAGTCAACAATTAAAAAACATCATGGACACTAATTGGCATATTGTACAGTCTGACAAAACTCTATTTCGGGATACCAAAATTAGACATGTCTATAGAAGGGGTAAACCACTGAGATCATTATTAGTACAAACTGATGTACATTTTAAGACCCCAACTCCCATGATTACTAAAGAAGGCTGTTACAGGTGCCCAAATTGCACCACTTGCAATTTGATGTTAACTGGAACCACCTTCCCACACATACGAGTAAGAGGATAAAAATACATGGCAGATACTCATGTATGAGTAAAAATGTCATTTACTGTATCTTTAGTCATGTCCATGTGGTCTCTATTACACTGGCATGAACACAACTAGTTTTAGAGAAAGGATCATCCATATGCTCAGAACGCAAGGAAACCAATGCTTCACGACAAATTACGAATAAATATTGGGACATGGCAGTTGCTCGCCACTGCAAAGAGGCAAATCATACAGTGAGCAGCCTACGTTCTATAATAATTGATGGACTCAACTCCCAGCAAGCAGCCACCATAGATAGTGAAACTAGGCTACAAGGTATGGAAGCCAAATGGATTTATGAATTAGGAACTCTATCACCTGGCGGCTTGAATCAATGGGCATTACAATGTTTTTTATAGCTATACCCCAGTATTACATATACGCCACTTTATAAAATACCTAATAATGATGTCAATAGTAGACCATCTTTATAGTTAAGCAACCCTAACATAATAATGTGACATTGCTAGTTTCACATTGCCTAATTTTATCCCCATAGGTGAACTGTAATATAGTTACAAATGGTCTTTTTACCTTACCTGGTTACTTAACTCAATTGTTATATTGTTATTTAGAAATCAGGATCTTGTATCAATATTATTAAATTTGCCATTTTAGAACAGCATCTAAATAATTAACATATAGTATAATTAATTCCATTACCCTGATATGAAGTATCTGCAATCTTGTATCACGAATTATGTACTCTGATTCAATTTATTACGTATTTTATCTATGGTATATCTATGTCACTAGCACCACATATTTTTAACCTTTTCAATTCTTTGTTATTAGGCACTGTCACTTTAGCTATCTTTCTCCAATATGTATTTCTCTATATAGCATTGCACTTCTCACTAGTAGCATTTGCACTCTTTATATCGGCACTGTTCTGGTTTAAATCATTCACTGGATAAACAGTAGGTAGTCATTATAATCTTGCCGTGATTTACCAGTATTTGCACTTATTACAAGCACCGTTCGGGTTGTAAGTTGGTAGCACGTAGAGTCGACTATTTCCCATTGAGCATGGGGGTGTGTCTGAAACATCATACACTGTCCGCGTCCTTCGGCAGTGTTCCCTCTAAGCTGTGCACTTATGCGCACGCACACAACTCTGCAGGCCTGCGCACACAGATTAAAGTGGTGCGCACACAAAAATCTTCTGGAATATAAGTGCTGCGGTATGGAGCACACAAAATTTCAATTTGTATGCGCACAGAAAATATATTTCTGTGCACACAGCCAATTTGAGGTTATAGGGAACATTGTCCTTCAGGTTGGGTTGCACGTCACCAGGTGGGTGTGTCTGAGGGGGTCCATCTTAAGGAAATGAGAGAGGCTCAATCAGATGTTCTGAAGATGGCCCGAATCTCAGGCGGAAACATGTTAACAGCACAGTAAAGGGTTTTTTGATTTGGCTAACAAGACCTGTAAGTGCGTCCTTCATTCCTCGTATGTACTCAGCACATAGACAGCACCCAAGCAATCTACTAGAAAGGAGTGCCGACCATATGTTTTTCGTATATATATATATATATATATATATTATAAAAGTTCAAAAGGCTGCACTCACAGGACTATAATAAAAAGATTTTTATTTACCACACAAGATCTACGCGTTTCAACACTCATCCTGATGGCACGCTGAGTGTTGAAATATATATATACACACACACACACACAAGAAACAAGAACTGAATCCGCTATTTATATCTGTGGAGGGGATGCACTGAGTATTTGCTAAAACATAATACCTAAATCTTTTTGCTGCTAAAGCCATATAGCTTCTGTTAACATTGTATTTGTGAATACCTAAGCAATTCTGTTATTGAATAGGAAAAATAAGTTATTTTAAAAGTAACAGAAGACAAGGAAAACTGCATCTCTCTCTTTGAATTGATTTATAATTCGTGCTTTAAATCGAGCATCATGTTCTGTTGTATGTCTGTAATCCTAGTAATGTTAAATCCTCAGCATCACACTTGGTATTGTTGCTGATTCACAATACATTCAGGCACATTCAGGCCTGATAAACATTACCTTCAAAACTGCAAGAGACTTATAAATTGCTACTACAATCCACACACAAAAAAAGAGTTTAACTCAATTTACCAACTAAGTCAATGTTTTGCCAAGCCATCAAGCCTGTGCTTTATTAAAATCCCAGAGGCACTTGAATATCTGACGTGTAAAAAAAGGTTAAACGGTATATCAGGCTTGAGAAAAGCTGAAAGGATGTGAAGCCCAATTAAACCTTCAGCACTGCTCTCCCTCGTATAAACACTTGCTGCGTTATTCCCCCTGGAACATATTTTGAGACTGCTAAAGAGGGAGCCCAGCAAGTACCTTTTCAATAGAGCTATGCTATTGAGTCTCAGGTCTAGCCTAGTTCTTCTTGGTAAGAAGCATCATACTCCTTCTCTATTAATCATCATCTTGCCTTCTAACACCTGGGACTGCCTTCATCTCCCACAGATACTATATTGACAATATTCCCTGTTGATTTCCTCATTTTCTCAGCCCAGACTAGAATGACCTCTTTAAAATTCTTTATAAACGTCAGTAATTGCCACATCAAACTTCAATTCATTACTTTCCCATGGCTCATGTATTTTGATGATATGAAAGTTGACTGCATTTACATGCAAATTGAAGTTTTATATTAATAAAGGCCACTAAAAGAAGATTGCATGGTAATACTCCATTATGACTTTTAAATACATTTGCCCATGTCTCAACTTGGCATTAGCATGGTCAGACCATGAGGAAATCATGTTGGTCTGATTGCAATTTTGTTTTCCAAATGAAAGTACAATTTCATCAGGTTTTCCTGTCATTTCTAATAATGACTTAAGTTTGTTGCTAAATTGAAGAATTTCACTGGGTCTGCAAATGGTATGTGAACCAGGTGAATAGACAGCTGCTCCCGTGAGAAGTGTCTCATTATGTCCTACTGCTATATTCAACCCAATTGTTTGCTTGATGAGACAAGTGAACCAACTAAAGCCAGTTCAGACTGATAACATTAAGGTTTACTGATTATGATTATATGAAAGTTCAAAACTTACTTATGTTCTCATGGTAACATTCATATATTGATCTACTGGTATTAAACATTAAAGGGTTTTGTATATTTAGTACTTATACAGTTCAATAAAATATAAAAACTGATATTAGATTTAAGGAGAAAATAGGCAAACAATATGTTTGTATAATTTACTGTAGATCAGTGTTCTCAAACATTATCAGACCGTGGCACACTTGGTAACGCAAACATTTCTCGTGGTAACCACTTCATTTGTAATAATAAATAAATAGTACCTGATTATTTTTTTCTCTACATTTACATTCTATTAGATATCTAGATTGCAATGCACTCCAGCTCATTATTCTAATCAATATTGGGTGAATTGGGAGGTCAACTGTACACAGACCAGAGCAGACACCATAAAACAAAATGGATATATTTTGCCATTGATGGAGTTAATCTGGGATCAATATGATTATCTGTCCATAAATAATAGTATATTTTGGGTCTAGACTGAGAACTATCCTGTCTTTGGTAAATTTAACAGACTGATTCTTATTATTCTAACAAATCCAGAGACTTCCAGGTTCATTAACCCAGAGCCACTGAGCAATTCTATGGAGTTCGCTATTGGTTAGCGTGACATAGTGCGATGTTAAAAAACTGCATGCAGGTTGCGCAGAATACTCATATACATGTAATAAAAACAAAATGGAAACTAATTGTGAGTATCAAGGTGAGTATCTAGTTCCAATCAGTAAAAATATCTACAGGGAGATTGAATAAAAGTTCTTATTGTTTAAAATGGTGCTAATTTTGCCTCAACCAATCAGATTCTATTTAAGATTTGAAAGCTAAAATATAATTGGTTGGGGCAAAATTAGCACAATTTTTAACGATAAGAACTGTTATTGTATAACCCTGCTAATATATTTAAAAAAAGGTACAAACTTACACTTTGCAGTGGAGACTGGATTGAATATCATCAGTGTGTTCCTATTATTCCCATCAATAGTTGCTTACACATTCTGTATTCTATGCAGCTTTGCAAAGAATGGGCTGGTTCACACAAAGATATCTTTAAAAGCTTTTTTATTAATTCTCACTTTAAAACCTATTAAGTTAAGTTCAAAATGAGTATAAAAGCAATTTAAAAGTAATGTTAAAATAGATCTACGTGTTTCACCTATAAAAAGGCTTCCTTAGGATCCTATATTTTAGAAACATGTGGGTGACAGCTATATATACTTTAAAATCGCGGGAAAGATTATAAACCCGGAAGTGACTGAAGTGGCTATGAGTTCCACCCTTGGAACGCATAGCTGACAAGAACTTCATCTACATAAAGTGTTTAACAAATTTGATACTGTGTACTATGCCGACTCTCCAGCGTCCTGGAGGGTCTATTGCCATCAAATGCCCAGTTCAGCACAAGCTGTAGAGTTTGGCCATACGCGCGGCATATTGAAACAGCGAGTGTCGAAACCGGAAGTGCAACTTTAACCCAATATTAGGGCAAGATGGGCGGGTTATATAAAAGATTATTAAGCTAATTATTATAAGATTATTAAGCTAATAGCCAGCATTAAAATCATATTGTGGGTAAATCCTTTTGGGATTTAGACACATGCGCAAACGTGATATTGAATTGCGGAAGGGAGATTAACCTGGAGCAATAGCAGCTCTGGGTTAATCTCCTCCTTCATTTTTATGGTTGATTCTATACAAAACATGTTGCTTTTTGCATCACATTTGTGTACACATAGATACAGTTGTTAAATGTCTCAAACCTGCTCCATTGATCCGTCAGCTAAACAACCAAGGTCCATAGGATGACTGATCTATGGGAACTATCATTCATTTTCTAAAATATCTGAGCATCCATAAACATTGTAATGAATGTACTAAGGGAATTAAGTTAGCTAAGATTTAAAATAAAAGAAAGGCTGACAGCAGGAGCCCTTTAATATGTAATATGCTAATTACAGATGGTGCTGAGAAGGCTAGTTAACTAAACCTGTTTTTTCTTTGTGTACAAGGAGACAACTTGTGTTGTAGTTTTAAAAATAAATTAATTTCAATATAAATAACTTTTTTCTGAAAGATAAGTACAACCTGACGTCCCATTCCCATTAGGAGTTTTGTAATGTCTATTATTTGAGATCTCAGATCGTGACTGCCCCTCCCCCTTCAGTTTGTACATTGAATCAATGCGCATGTTCTCCAATAAATAACAATGTTATTTTTTTTTGGGTTGTTAAGCAATAATACAGCAGGCTAATTTGCAGTAAGATATTTTGTCAGGCTCCAATAATGGTCTTGACCCAGCAGCCTTGGAGTCCTTTCAGCAATATCTGTTACAAAATAAAGATTCTGACAAACCCTTACACCTTGGCTCATTTTAGAAACTTTTGAGAAATCCACGCATACCATAGTTTTTTGTAGCTTCTGAAACAAAATATCTACAGACATCTCTGTAGATATTTTGTTCAACTAAATACACAGCATAATACATTATAGAACATTATACAAGTGTATGAAATCCCTTAAAAGAGTTCAGGAGCATTTTGACAGTTACAATTTGGTAACTTTTCTGTTTTTCTGTTTTGTTTTTTTAGGGATTCATTGCAACTTTGGTTTTTAAATTTTACAATGATTAGTCACCTGAAATCTCCATTTACCCTTATGTTTTATTGAAATTGTGCTCTCAATGTTATTATATTGTTAGGTTCAGTTTTAATTGACTGCAAAAATAGTGACCTATGTATTTATTTGTAAGTCAATTCTTTCAAATTCTGCATACTCTTTTGCCATTCAGATGATCTGTGTGATTTTTCAAAGCTGAAAGTCTATACAGACAATATTTTTATCCAGCACAGAAAGTTGAAAATCCCACTCAGCTTCAAATAAGATTTACTCAGTACTATCATGTACTGTAGGCATTTAGTATTTTGGTTCATAAAGGTATGTAAATTGGTTAAGTACAAGATTAATTCTAGAAGCCTTTATTCTTTCTCTTTTATCCTTACCTTAGTTTTGTTCCTGGGAAATTTAAACACTACATCAAACTTAGATCCCACACAAGTTCCAGAGGATATGTTGTACTAACCCTTTTTTAGTTTTTTAAGTACAACTTTGTGTGCTGAACTACTTACCACATGCTGTTATTTCGGACAACTAGTCCACAAAGCTTTGTTTTTCCTTAATCAGGATTACAATACAAAGGCTTATGAGCCAAAATCCAGGCATTGTTACATGTCTGCATGCGTAAGTGACTCAAGACTTTAGTATGCAACTAGCCTCAGCAGTTGCAGGACAGATTCATGCATATATTTAAAGAAATGAAAATGAAGGCAGAAAAATAGATTTGCATGAAATATTGCTACACTTAATCCAAGTTTGATTTATCTACTCAATGTTTTATAAGGCATATTAATTACTGGTGGTGCACTCATGCTTTTGATAGTTCAGCTGTTGCGAGTCACCAGATACTAAACAGGTGAATTTTGAAAGATGTTTCTTTTCTAGATCTTTATACATTTTATTGTATGGTATAAGGCCACAATTTGGGTATGACTAATAGAGAATTTTACGAGTTGCCTAATAAAAACAGAAGCAGTTTTAATAGTCCAATCTTATATCTTATATGAAGTGTTTTCACAATTTATCAACCAGGAACAGCATTATGGGAATATGTGTAAAGGGTTGAAGTTAGAATAATCATTTTCAGAGGCACATAGAGAAGCTTGATTTAATGTGTTTATCAGATCTAAAAAAGCTGATAGCTATGCTTAAAAATAAGTTATGCTTTTCAGAAGAATGGGGGCATGACAAAGAGAATTTGTACAAATATATACTAATAGTCACACTATTATTTATTTAAGAGAACCAATGACTAATATTTCGTTCAGCTGATTTCAAATGTGATGATGATTTTTATTACACTAAAAAAATCTGTAATAATTAACTTTTTTAATTATTGATGTCTCTTTTGTTTTCCATTGTTACTGGTGCTGTATAGTGGCCTGGTACATGCAAGCTGATAATTCAGTCCAATTAATATTTTGGTCAGATCAGGCAGTGATTCGCTGTGACCTAAGCTACCCATACATGAGCAGATGTTTATCCGATCAGAGTTCAGGTCCCAAAAAAAAATACGTTTGGTAGAACCGGCCTACCTTGTGCCACTGATCTTTTCACAGATTTACCCTTTAAATCTGTGAGAGATTGGGATTTAAAGATTTGGAAAAATTTACACCTGACCCTATCTTTGTTTTTCTGATAAACCACTAGGAAAAGCAGCATACAGGTTATAAATATTTTAAATAATTTGATTGCATTTGCAGAAACACTGAATATATCGATGGGAGGATTAACAGAAGCAACTGATTAATGTTGACCATTTTCTAGGCTAAATTAGCTGGGAAATCATAGATGATCATACAGCCTTCAATAGACACAATGAACAACAGATTACAGATTAATATATCTCATGTGTACCAGACCTAAAACCCTTCAACCTTCTTCAAGGTAGTGCTTCCTTTGCAGCACATAACTTTAAAATTCTATTCAAGTGGAATAACTTATAAAAACAGCTTAGTTTGTCTTTATACTGTGTTTGTTTAATAAGTACAAACAAATATCTAATTATGTCTATCTTTAAAGAATAATCAACACCCCCAAATAGGATATGGAAAGTTTAAGGCTGGGTACACAAGGGCATATTTTTTTATCCCAAACAACCTTTCGTCACTAGCGAGCAGTTGCCTGGGACAAATCACTGTTGACAGTTCGCAGCGACTGGTCAGGCAGTCCATAGGATGATCCACGGTGATTTTCCGACATGTCTATTGGTCACCGCCAGCAGTGAAATCATCACAGATTTTTCGCCTGACTGACTAGAAACATGGAAAATATGAGTAAGTTGACTCTGAAAAATCTGCTTGTGGTTACCCAGTCTAAGGCATATTTGTACATTCAAACAATTTCCAGTTCAAACACTGGACCATAAGGTTTTACAGGACCTAAACTACAACAACGGGAAGATTTACCCTAACGTAAGTATTTAACGGAAGCTATTAGCAATACGAACCAGGTGCATTAGCTGTGCGAGTGTCTATTGCGATACTCATGCAGTGGACGCAACCCAGGGGTTAACAATTATATTGCTGTAACTCCATTGTTCTCAATAATAAATGCAACAGTATGTCTCAAATAAACTGCGTAATAACACCAATAAAACAAATTAAAAAAAAAAATCGGTTAGTGTGACTTTAAAGGGTATCTCCATCTTGATTTTTTTTCTGTACTCTAGTGCTTCCTAGCTCACCCTAAGCATTATGTTTGTTTAGTTAAATAAGCTGCAGAAATGTACTTACAGTCCTTTATTCCCCTGGGGCTCTGATCCAGGCACTCTACTTGCTGAGTGGCAGCCAATCTGAGATGCGGCTGCTGGCAATGCAGAACGCCGGAGGAATGAAACAATGTAAGTACATTTATGCAGCTTTTTTAACTAAATGAACTTGGTGGTTGGGGGTGGGCTTGGTGTCCTACACAACATAAACGAGGGGTAAAGTTAGGGAAAAGTCAGCCATGAAGGGATCCAGAGGGATGGAGGGAGGGGGGTGGGTTCACATGCACAGGCCAGAAACCTCACAGAGGACAGGGATGAAGCAGGGCACGGATTACTACTCCTAATCTTCACTTTTTTCAACTTTGGACAGACACTGCAGGAGAACCATCTAGAGGAGAGGAATAAGGTAAGGATTCTGGAACACTACATGGTGGGGCCAGTAGTGGGTTAAATCTTAGTTTTGGGGGTGGACATGATCTTAATACCAGCAGCTGCGGCTGTCAGTGAATCTGTTTACAAGTGTTCACTGGTGTCTTTAAGGGTATCTCTACTCCTGAAATAAACTTTTTTTTCAGTTTAATTGAAGAAAGGGTTCTGTGACTATTTGAAGGCAGCTGATAGCTAGCATTAGATAGTCACAAAAGGATAAATTACAGTAGTGAACCTTTGTAAGGTAGATCTACACAAACTGCAGTGTCTCTGGGCAAATCTCCCTAAAAGGGTGTTCTGGGCAAGAATGTTTATGTTGAAAAGTAATAATGTTATGTTATGTTGATGATGGATTGTATTTTCATACAAATGTACAAATGTATTTCCCAGTCTTCATAAGTATTGTGCCTTACAAGCACACAGCTAAAGAAATATTTTCCAAAAACAAAACAAAAATATATTGCAAGTCATCCTCACCCACCCCCAACTGGAAGTGTAAAAATAGAATCCAAACTCTACTTACAGACCCTTGCCGGCACTACAAGCAGGGGGCAAATCACAGCAGAGAGGCAGCCAATCACACCCGAGGCTTCCAGCAATACAGTATACTGCGGGAGCGAGGATCTGTAAGTTGTGTTCCGATTCTATCTTTACACTTCCAATATAGTGGTTGGAAGTGGGAGTGGATGCCCTGCAATATATATAAACGGTTTTACGCTACATGAACAACAGCCAGGAAGGGATCAGGAGGGAGGAAGGGGGAGGAGGGCCAGAAGCTACTGAGAGGACAGATTAGAGCAGCAACCGTTTGGACATGAGGACACCTTCTACCCTTCAATTTCCTGGACTTTGAACAAGCACTGCATGAAAACCATAAGGAGCAGAGATGTAAGGTAAGGATTTTAAATTGTACAGTGGGGCCAGTAGTGGGTTATGGTTTAGTTTGGGGGGTGAATATGCCCTTTAAAGCTAGTAAAGCATGAGAGCTAGGGAGAAGTTGAATAAGTATATGGAAAGCAGGTTATATCTCTCTTTTATAGCCTCATTTGACCTTTACTTCCTGCAAACCATTAAATTAACTAAATTTATAACGTTCTAAACATGCAATGTTATCGGACATTTTTTTAAAATGTATTTTTTTTGGCCAACCGATATTTCTGCTAATTCTGTATATCAGTTGGTCAGCCTGACAGATTGAGTATTGCAGTAAATCACAGACGATCATGTGGTCCCCTATGGGTGGACAGACAGTGATACGCCCACTTTACACTTCAAAATTAATTATAAAGGTAACAACCTAAGTTTTCATATCACACCACCATATATTATTATTATTATTATTATTATTATTATTATTGTGGATTATTGCCAACATCTTCCATAGCGCTTTACAATTACATCTATACATTCACATTAGGCCCTGTCCCAAAGAGCTTACAATCTAAGCACATTTATTTGACACAAACAACCTATCAGTATGTCTTCATGATTGTGGGGGAAACCGGAGTGCCCGGAGGAAAGCCATGCATGCACGGGGAGAACATACAAACTCCTTGCAGATGTGTCCAAGGGTGGATTCGAACTCAGGACCTAAGCGCTGAAAGGCATCAGTGCTAACCACTGAGCCACCGTGCTGCCCCAATAATATATTTTTTTTAAAATACCTTCTAAATATTTTTGGTTAGTATGCAATACTATAGTGCTATAAAATGTTAGTGTTTCATGCACCATGATACAAAGACATTTATACTTTCTAAAGTCCACTGAGGTAAGTGATTATTCTTGTTATTATTAATAACATTCACCCTTAACTGAATAAGCCAGTTTCTTTTTTCTTTTTATGATCATTTCTTATTGTAGGTAATGAAAATAATGCAAATAAATGCACAATAATTTTAATTGACATTTTCATGGGAAGTTATTCCAACAGTAATACTTAATGGTGCCGACAAAACAATATACTGAAAGAAAGACAATTTAAATTAATATTAATCAGAGCATTCTAATGTGGCAAAATTTCATAGAACTAAAAATACAGCAGGTGAAGCAGTGTAAACTGCAATGCCTGAAATTAGTGTAAAGCCTCCCAACCCAATGTACACTCATTTTGCAGGGCCTCCAAAACATGAAAGACATTGTCCTGTGGGACACGCAATGCAATACATTTTAAGTTATGTTTGGCACTACCTTGTAGCATGTATTAAAGTGTATTGGATTGGCCCGTTAACTCCCCCAATGCTCCATACCTTACCACAGTCCCACAATGCAGTAAGTGTTGCAAATGTATTACTACAGTGTAGTAAATTAAGGAATTAAGGAATTTGCATTACCCTCACAATGTGAGTTATAGTTACAGGGACAACAACACTTTTTCAGAAGGAAGAGCACCTTAATGTAAAAGCAGTAATCTGTGTCTCGCCTTCTTATTTTGATATTGTTGTTGGGAAATGTACCTTTGAAATAAATAGGGCTTGTGTTTTATTTCCCAAAATCCCAGTTTTAGACAATGTGGTAAATGACCATTGTGTTCTTTAGGCATGCTCAGTCCTCAGATACTGCACTCCCAGGTCCTAGAGCCATGTACAGTAAGTTACTATTGCTATTTTAACTGTATTTTAATCCAAACTTACCAAACTATTTGTCCCCATTGACTTTAATGGGTTTGTTTTTGGAATTCTCAAACTTTTCGAAAATTCAAAATCGAACTGAACTTTAGAAAGTTCAACCATCCCTAATTAATAATTCTCAATATTATTTAGTTTTACAAACTTATCCATCCCACATTTAAAGCTATTCAATGAACTTGCCATTACCACTTCTGCTGGAAGACAGTTCTACAGTTTCACTGTTCTCACTGTAAAGAAACCTTTCCTAGCCTGAAGATGAAAATTCTTTTCTTCTAAGCTTAAAGGGTGTCCACATGTCCTCTGATCTGACCTATTAGTGAACAATGCACCAAAGAGGTTCACATGATATCAGTGTGTGCACAGACGTGTGCGCGTGTGATGTCATCTCACCGCACCATGTGCGTGCGTGGCGAGATGACATCACACATGCACACATCTGTATACGCACTGACGTCACGTCGTGTATGCTGTGACATCATGCGTGGTCACGCATGCGCACGCATGGAACCCACAGGCATTAGCGTTTAATGCTCAGTTTCCAGCGTGTGGCACCTGCAAATAAATACAACACCTAAATATATTGGGTTGTACAGAGTCCTACTGTCTATTGATCTTCTTTACAAAAATCTTACAAAGTTTCCAGCACCATTTCTACAACTGATGTTAGGCTTACAGGTCTATAGTTACCAAGCTGTTAATGACTACCCTATTTGAATATTGGTATTATATTGGCTGTTTTCAAATCCAAATGCACATCACTAGACAAAAGTGAACCCGAGAAGATAAGAAACTAAGCTCTCTTAAGATCTGTGGATGTATTCCATTCGGTCCTGTGGCTTTATTGATATTAACTTTGTCTAATTGTACCTTGCCATATCCTCTGTCAACCAGACTGAATATTCCTCATTTATACTCTTCATATTATTACAGTCCCTGCTATAAGGACTAGGATTCTCTATAGTGAATACAGAGGGAAAACATGATTTAGCACATTAGCCTTTTTTGGCATCCTCAATGACCATCACAGCCAGATTATTTAATGGTTTCACATTTTTAGTCCTCATCTTTTTACTATTGATATATGTAAACCTGTTCTGTTCCCTCTGATTTCAACATTAAAAAGTAATTTTCTTTTTTTCCATTTCCCTTTTTACCTGAGCCAGGCAGGGATGGACCTAATTTTTTTTTCACTTGTTCCCTAAAGATATACATTTAGAAATGTAACAGTTGAATACCTCTTTAAAAGCACAACAGAAAACGTAGGATATATGAATGACTTTGGTTACAAGAAAAGTGATCAGAAGAATTTTTAACAGAAATAAGTTTTTGTTTTAATTCTAATGTTTCCAGCTAGATTTTTATATGTATAGATGCTTTTAACTAATATTGTATTTTATGTGCACCTGGACATGTATTAACAAATGACTTTATCTGGGATCAGCCTGGTCATTATAAATGTATATTTACCCCATTTGTTGTTGATTATCTAGTAAAACCTGTGGATTGTGGAGGGGTTTTGTGTTGCTGCTGCTTTAAGCAGTGGGGTAACTGATTATTGAGGTCTTCATACTACTAAAATATAACTTTAAAAAATTGGATTCCATTTGTATTGCACTTTAACACTTTAAATAAATCTAAACTTTTTTTATGCAAAATAACTGGCATTTTCCCTTGTGCTTAAGACTAGTACTTAACTTTCATTCTTCATCAAAGAAATAGTAAGAATTGTAAAAAAGTTTAATTCTTAACTGTGAAAAGATGCAATAAGTCACCACAAATCACTTCTAGTAAGTCCAAACGGGATAATTTACACAGCACTTTGTGATCTTCAATCACTTGGCAATGTGCAATTATTCATGCCACAACATGGGGCCAGAGTCCAAGCTGCCTGTTTGTTCTGAGGTTGAAGCTGAGGTGTTTGAAAACGGCAAGAAACTACCAAAAGCCCAGAGATCATAGCTAATGTGACACCCTCAGGCCTAATCTTCTTAGTGGACTGGGATAAAATAAGTATCCATTACAAAATCAGCCTTATCCAGCCCCCCTTCTGTGCTCTGCCACTCTGATAGCCAGCACTGAGACAATTGCATGATTCTGGGCTTAATCAGGTATTAGGAGCTAATGCAGTACGAGAAGAAGCTAATCTCCATATTTACTCCATCTGTACTTGTGGACCTGACTTTCCTGCCCCTGTTAGATCAAAGTGAACTGGCAAAATCAGATTAGCCTGAAAGAAAAGGAAGGGAGGTGCACAAAGTGTAAGAGCCAAAATTATCAGTATCTTGCTTGAAGTTATGTGTGCATTTAAGCCTTGCATCCTAATCCTATAGAAACTTATTGTTAAAAAGGTTTTTTTTCCTCCAGTGATTTCCACATGAAACTTAACGCACTGAAAAAGGCAATTTCTAGCATATTTTCCAATCTAGGTATTAGCAATAATTCGGGACTTTTTGTGAATAAAGCAGAAAACAAAAGACACATATCACAACTTTTTACTTTAAAAAAGACAAAGTTTATTTTAATTTTAAAATTGTTAGAAGATAAATTGAATAGAAAATCTGACATAGTTTAAATAGGCTACTCAAACATCATAAAAAGAAAAATAAAATAGAAGTTTGTACCCTTCTGCCTTCTTTTCTTTTTTCCTGCGTCATATCTAGATTTGATAAAAATACATTCTGATGCCCCTGCCTTTTAACTGGGTATAGAAATACAGCATTCTTTTTACTTTTTTTTTTTATTCTCTGTATTAAAAAATAGTGTGACATTTTTGGAAAACCCTCTGTGACTCCTTCACAATTTTAGTATAGTATATCCTTATACTTTATAAATGTATTTCCTTTTGGTCAGTCACATGATCTGTATGTTTGTCAATCTTTTAAAAATAGACACCTGCCTTGCATTTATTTATTTTGAAATGAGATCAATTGAGAAAAAATGCCTGTCTGTATTTGCTCCACTTCAATTTAAACTATTAGCATTCCATATTTAACAGTATTGCTCACCTCATTAGAGTGGATTAAGTGATGATGCTGTGAAGGATAAAAGGTGAAAAGCAAAGAGCAGTGGTTGGTAGAAGAAGAAAGCTTTGAGGGTCATTTGTGTGCTTACACTGTTATTGACTTGAGGCCCATGTGGTTCACACTTTTCAATTACTGTTTGCTAGAAAGGTGGCCTTTAATTGCCCAGGCTGATGCCTGTGCACCAAATGTCAAGGGAGCCTCCCTAACCCTTGTCACCTTTTTTGATGCTTGACTTGAAGATGTTCAAAGTCCAAACTCCATGGCCTAAAGATCTCCCAAGAGATGGCAAAAAGATGCCAATAAGGAAAAATGTATACACAGAAAGACTGCATTGAGAAGCTGCACTTTTATGTGACACATATTTATGAAATTATTTTCCCCCCATTAAAACATCTAAATAAAAAGGAAGTGATACACATTTTTACACCTTAAAAGAAAGCATTTTAAACATGCATAGCAGACTAGTCAAATAGAGTGTTATAACTTTCCTTATTAACATGTCTTAAGCAAAGGACATACATACTTAATCATGGTATTTACATAATTTTAACGTGGCTGCAAATTTTATATCTTTATCTTTTAATATTGTGTGTTGATTTCATGTTGACAACCCACCTCAAAATAACAACAGAAATAAAGGCAAAAAAGGTTGCGTTGCATCCTGTATTCTGCAAAATCAAGCAACATTGTAAACCTGTTCCCTGCCCTCTGGGCAGAAATGTAATTCCAGCTGATTGCTAGGGTAACTGCTGTTTCTGGTATGGAAGTGTTTTTTTGAGGTATTATGCTAGCTTTTGTTACACCTAAGGAAAAAAACATGAAGAGCTTAATCTAGCACCATAAACAATGTATTTTCTTTATGTCACTACATACGTTTAACATAGAAAGAATTGCTTCTGTTTTATAGAGGAAAAAAGAAAACTATAGAATATTAAAGAAATTGTGTAATTTATCTATTATTATAAATATATATATATATATTTTTTTTAAATAAGGTTGTTTTAACAGTCATATTATCTATTTATCTGTATGTCTGTCTGTCTGTCTGTCTGTCTGTCTGTCTGTCTATCTATCTATCTATCTATCTATCTATCTATCTATCTATCTATGTATCTATCTATCTATCTTCCATGTTAATATTTTCCAATGTACATGTTTTTGATAAAACTGTAAGCTCAACTATATATTTTTGATTCTAAAAAACAAGAAAAAAAAAAAACGGCATTGGTTTGTTTGACTTTAGGATCAAAAGTTAATGGGGTATATATTAGGGTCAAATGATATCCTACAGGCAAAAAGTGTTGGTCATTATAAGATGTACTTATGATGTGCAAGTCACTTTTCAGGGGCTTAGATAAGATAAATACCTTTTTAACATGCAGTAGCGGTTTAAGCTGTATACATTTATTAGACCATAAATTAAGTTTGCCACCACCTGCATAATCTTTTCTGTCAATTATTTAAATATAAATGCAAAAAGCCATTATACCTGTTAAGGAAATTGAAATCTGTGCCCCGTACATATGGTATAGAGATGGTGTGTATTATGGCTTAAGTACAACTTTCATATTATTTGTTTCATAGGTGATGAAGCGATTTATTTTTCCTGTAAATACCATTCTCCTCTGCTTTAAATGGTTGTCTTGCAGTGTCTAGTCAAAGTCCAGGAAACTGAAGAGTAGGAGTCTCCTCTCTGTCCTTCCTGAGGATTCTGGCATGCTCTGTGGAGCTGATTCTCCCCCCCCCCCCCCCCCCCGATCCATTGCACTGTATGTTTCGTTTTGCATTAAATCTTTTTTCTGTAGTGTAGCTTCCCCCCTCCCAACCCTAACCACGAATTCAGCAATAACCCTTGAATGCGGCATTTGGTAACACTCACATTCGCTCAAATGTAGCGCTCACTAATCCTTGAATTCACCCATATTCCTCAGTTGTGGTGTTCGGTAACTCTCAAATTTCGATGATAACCCTTGAATGTACTGAACACCGGAATCTCAGAATTTGTATGAAAATTCATAAAATTAGGCTCAATCTCAGGTTCAAGTTTAAGTTCGAGTCCATCCCAAGTGCTGGTAATCACAGTCAATCTGACCAAAATAGTGAGCCAGGTAATTAGGTTGAAATATTAGCCCATTTGTACAAGAGCAGCGAGTCCTTCCTAGCCTCCTAGGAACTTTATTTATGTAAGAACTTGAAGTAGAGATGGCCGAACTATATAAAGTTCGGTCTGTTTTCGAACTTTTGAACTTCAGTAAAATTTCTAAAGTTCAAATTCGGACCCATTAAAGTCAAAGGGGGAGTAATAGTTCGAAAAGTCCGGGTGATTTACAGCTAAACTAACAATGGTAACTTACTGTAAATGGCTGTGGCACCTGGGAAATGGTCTGGGGAACATGTCAATATCACCAAAATGTTTTAAAACGTCGGCTTGTGGGCAAGCTACATTCGAGGGTTACCGAAAGATACTTTCGAGGGTTAGCGAAAATAGAACCATAAATTCAAGGGTTACAGAAATTGACCAATACTTTCGAGGATTACCGAAAACGGACGTTACTTTTGAGGGTTAGCGAACGATACATTCTAGGGTTAGCGGAAACTATCCATACATTCGAGGGTTACCGAAAACAAACAATACTTTTGAGGGTTTCCGAAAATCTAAGGCTACATTCGAGGGTTAGCGAAAACGATCTGTACATTTGAGGGTTACCAAAAATGAATGATACTTTCGAGGGTTAGCAAACGATACATTCTAGGGTTAGCGAACACCCCATATATATATGGAATTTACGAAAATTATCGAAAATGCAGCCGCGAGTCCTGAAAAACGAACTAGTTCGAATAGTTCGAGTTAGTCCGAACTCTTAAAGTTGGGCTCGAACTCGAGTTCAGTTTTAGGTCCATCTCTAGTAAGAAGTACATTTTTTAGTGAACTAGGCATGTTTTTCTTTAGAATTTTTTGGTATCAGAAGATAATTAAACACAAATGGATAATATTGTGTTTTACACAGTTGGTTTAAAGCCTGTGTGGAACCCTGGAAAAAACATGGTGTTGAAGATCAACCACAACCCTTCACCATATGGCTTTACAACCCCTCAGGAGCTTTGTAATTGCCCGTATAGTAAAACTGCTACTAAAGCCTTGAACAACACTGAATTAGATGGCAAAGCACCTTTACATAAAACCAGTAATCTGTGTCTCAACTCTCATTATGACATGGACTCTGGGAAATTTACCTTCCTTACATGTCTTTTGTGCTTTACTTCTCAGTATTCTAGTATCACACAGTTTGGTCAATGATCATTATGTTCTTTATGCATGCACAGTCCTAAGCTACTGCAGGACCTTGATACAGTTGACCATGCCCACTTTTAGTCTCTAGCCAATCCTTTTACAGGACAGATAAGGCAAAGGACACTTGAGTATAAACCAAACTATGCATGTAGGCGCGGGCAAGTCGGAAACTTAAGTTACGCACATCCTGCGTGTGTCCTCTTAACCCCCACCAGACAAATACTGGTAAAGGAGTAATTAAAGTAATCTGAGTCTGAGTCCTCTTTCAGCCCCCCCATACTGAAAAGAAACATATGGTAAGAAACATTTGCAGCCATATTTCTTTGGGGGTTTATGGGGGGTTTAGAGGTGGGCTGGCGATATCTTTTGTTCTTGGCCTATTAAGTAAATGTAGTGGATGTGGGGGAAGTGGGTGAGGGGAAGGCACTGTGGATAAAAATATGTTATTTTGTTGTGAAAAACCATATACTATATTACTGGATTATTTTATAATGGGGGCCAATTAACTTTGATTATACTGTAGGGAGCATTAATGTTGCCACTCCAGATATTTAGAAACTACTACCCAATCAACCATAGCATGCTGGGAGTTGAAGCTTGCAAACATCTGGAGTAGCAAGGAATAGTGGATTCTGCTATTATTATGGTATATTGGGACCAATAAGCTCTTTTAGTACTGTATGGAACTATGAATTCTGCTGTTTATTATAAAAGGGTCCACTTAAAGGGCAACTAAAGCCTCAAAAAAATACTGAATCAGAAGGCAGAACACCTTGATATAAAAGCAGTAATCAGTTCCTCACTTCTCGTTTTAATGTGGTTGCTGAGAAATTTACCTTTCTAACATGGGGTTTGTGTTTTATTTCCCAGCATTCCACACAAAGTGATATTAACTAATTACAGGTTTGCAGTAGTGTTTATACTTTCTACCCTCGGTTTATACTCGAGTCAATCAGTTTTACTTGATCTCCGTTTATACTCTGGTCGGTTTATACTCCAGTATATAGGTATACAAAATTTTAAAGTCAAATAAAAAAAAAAGATCTTGTGTAAAATAACTATGACTTAATGCATTAATGTTGTTGAAATAAAGTCTCCAGATAACATTGTCTCAATAGACAGGGCACATTCACAAACATACAACAAGCTGTGTCTCTCCTCTCCCTTTTTTGTGGATGCTGGGTGATTTATGAAACTAACTAGAGATGGACAAACTTCTTGAAGTTCGGTTCATTTTCGAACTTCCGAACTTCTGTAAAAGTTCAGAAATTCGAAAACTAACACATTAAAGTTAATGTGGAGAAATAGTTTGAAAAGTTTGAATAGAAAAAAAAGCAATGTTAACTTACTGTAAATATTACTGGCATGTGGGAAAGGGTCCGGGAAACATGTCCATTTACCAAAACTCGTTTAAACGATTACTGAAATTTTGATCATTATCAAAAATAAATCTGTGAGTTCGTAAAAACCATACTAGTTTGCATAGTTCAGATAGTTTGACCCGAACATGGGTTTGGATTCAATTTTGGATCCATCCTTAAAAGTAACCTGTGGGTACTAGGGGATATAATCCTTTCATACAAAAAAGAAAAAATAATCCTTGCAGTGTATTTCTTAGATGGCATGGAAACACAATATTGACATTTTTGTGAAAATTAAAACTTTGACTGGGGATTTGAACCTGTGACATTGTGGTCTATAAGCACATGCAAGGTAAGCAGGTACAAGCTTTATATTTTACAGGGTTTAAAAAAAAAGTTCACAAAATCTGCTGACTAGTTTGTTTTGCCCCAGAAAACCTGTATGTAATTCATACTGACTGGTAAATAAACAAGCAAGTAACAAGCAGCTTTCAAAGTCTTAAGGTTCGTACACACGTATGATTTTGCAGCAAACCTCCGATTCCCGATCCCGATCACCCGTGACGAATGTCCGTTTGTGTATGTGCATTGTGTATGTGCAAAATCGTATGTGTGTACGAACTTTTACCAGGGACTTCCTTATTGGTGTGTAGGCATCTGTATTGAAAATACTCTCTGGTGCATAAAGACAATGAATACTGGGGTCAGGCGGTGTGGCTGTTTGAATACTACATGGGCTGTGAGTTGGACTGGCAACAATATGGGAGCCTTCTTAGTTACAGAATCTACTTCTTACATATACTAAATGCAACTTACTAGAGAATAATCTTATATGAATATCCATATTCTGGGAAGGAACGCTTTTATGTTAGGATTTTTTTTTTAAAATGTTTAGTTTTCCTTTAAATGACTTGCCTGTTTGCTTTATTTATCTTGCTGCCCTATTTATTTTTCATTTGTCTAGTGAACAGATTAATGGTTATTTTCTGCTTGCTTCTCTTCATTGGGCAAATCACAATCTGACACAAGGGAGAATGTCCTGCCATTTTAATGTACCATACTATCAGATACAATCTGTGTTGTAACTGGCCTGGTTTGCTGTAACCCCATAGGTGCTCTTAAAAAGTCTCAAGTGTGGCCTTTTCCTCTTCATTATGAAGTGACCTTTTGCTCTTTTCTATAGTAAAGCATCTACTGTGCACTTATGTTTCCTGCTGAAATCTCATTCCAACCAATATACAGTTAGAGATACTGTTTCATTCATTGGGTCAGAATAAAATCAAAGAATGGCTGTATGGAGACAAACTTATATGTTTCTGTGAAAATGGACTCTTTAAAAAGGAAATATCACACTATAGTGTGAGAGGTAAATAGAAGCATGTCTTCGGAGCAGCATGGAAACACTGCCTGTAAATGACTTTGATTCCCTGGTGTGATGAATCATGAAGTCGCAAATCCTTTTTAGCTAATTGCTATCAGCTTGTGAGGTTTTTTTTCCTTTCCATGTTCAATATCAATTTTCAGGGCCATAGGAGATAGCATGTTTCTCCTGAGCCTGCTGTAGGCTTGCCGATAAAGGCTGGGCTATCATCACTTAACAGTTTAAAGAAAGATCCATCTTTTTTTCATCTACTAATAGTAAATGAGTGGGGAAATACATCATGGATAAATACTTTTTCCAGTCAATTTTGGCCCTACAGATGTCACTTTACATGTTGATTATATATTGGCCTCTCACCTGAATTTGCCACTTTAACCCTGCTGTCAATTAATTAATTAACTAAATGAAACAATAAAAAGGCAATGCTCTTATTAAAATAATTAAATCATTTTTAGTAGTTTCTTGCATAATCTTTTTTGAATCCTGTTGATTGGGGTCATCAAAAGGTAATATTTTGTTTATCTATGCAAGATACATGTATTTTATGGAAGCACTTCAAACTGTTTATTTCACACTGGACTTCATATTCATAGTAATAGTAGATTAATTTTAAGGTAGATATTAATACTTCTGAGAAGTCCTGAATGCACTGCTGTTCGGTATTTAAGATTATATACCGAATAGAAATTTATATTTTGCTGATAAATTTAGATGATGATCATTTTTTGTTCTTCTAAATGTCAATGATTTGTTAGTTATTAAAAAAATGCAATAAAAATACTATAGCATTATCTTTAAATTTTTAAATAAATATTTACTAAATTTGCTACATTTAGTACATTATTCAAGCAAAGTATTTTTTTGTTAATATTCCCACATAAAAACAGTTTCTACCTGATTTATAAAGTTTTGAAATTAGGTGTTGGTTTTTAATACTGTTCTTTATAATGCTTATTATGCCAAAATGCATTTTTGGGGACTTTTGTGACATGGAAATAGTTTTTTTTAAATAAATGAAAGTTGTCAGTTCTTTATTAATGCTGATGTGTTCAACTTGCCATGATGGTAGGGATATTCTGGAGTTTCAACCTGAACCAAATTTTGTTGAACAAATCTATCATTCTGTCAATGGTTGAAATTCCATGTTGAAACCAAGGACTGTTCCAAGGACAGATTTATTTTTTTAATTATGAAATATTTAGTGATGTTTTTGAACAATAAAAATAATGAGAATAATAATAAACAGTTTATAATGTTAAACCTTAAAGGGCATGTCCACCTGCAAAAAAACCTTTTGTATATTGTAGGACACCCTACCCTACCCCCAACAGCCAAGTGTGTTTGTTAAAAAAAGAAGCAGAACTCTAATTGCATTACTTTGTTCCCTCTGCGCTTTGTTCCCGGCCTGGAAGTTGCAGGCAGGGGCTGGACCAGCAGACGTGTCCGTGATTGGCTGAGAGCCAGCCAATTACAGATGCAGCTGCCGGCAATGCAGAGCGCCGGGGGAATGAAGTAATGTAAGTAGTAATGTAAAAAGCAGAGTTCTGCTGCTTTTTTTTAACAAACAAACTTGGTGGTTGAGGGTGGGCTATGGTATATAAAATATATAAAAAAATTTTTAGAGGTAGGGCACCAGGCAGCAAAAGGGATGGGGATGAAAGGACTTCCCTGTGCATTTCACAGTCCTTACTGAAGACTAGGAAGAAGCAGGGACCAGATGCCACACAGACAGCTCCTACTCTTCAGTTTCCTGGACATTGATCTGGCACTGCAGGAGAACCATACGGAGCAGAAATGTAAGGTAAGGATTTTTAACACTACACACAGGGGCCAGTAGTGGGTTCAATTTTAGTTTTGGGGATGGACATGCCCTTTAAATATAAAATACCAAAATAGTTTTAGAATTCTCAAAAAAACTCTCTTTCTCTATAAATATGTTTGTGAATGTGTGTGCTTTTTTATTTAATAAAACAAGATTGTTCTAGGACTGGACATTGGGAAGATGGAATAAATGAGACAATGGTCTAGACTGGCATTATGAGATGTTCTTTGACTGCCTAGTATGCCGCATTTAGATGGAACCATGGGAAGTATCAGGGGAGGGGGTGGTGTGAAGTAGCTTGCTTACCCCCACTATAATACAATTTTATTAAATAAATAAACACACACACAAATATACATATTTAGAGCCAGAGATATTTTTTAAATAGATTTCTAAAACTATTTTGGTATTTTATATTCAAAACTATTGTGTTATAAACTTTTATTTTATTATTATTATTATTATTATTATTATTATTATTATTACACAAACAATACACTCAACTATGACTATGACACATTGCACATGTATTTGAAATATGTAATCTCAAAGTTGATGTATAAGACTTTCTAGTAGGTTAATATGAGAATCATTCCCTCAAGCTTTACTTCCATTTCTTATGAACTAGTTTACTCTGCATTTAGCTTATTACAAAATGAAAATGCTCCTAACTTAAATTTACTGTAAAGAGGGCAGTAGGTCAAATGTATTGATTTAGTAGGTTAAATATATTTCCTTGCAAGTATATTGATTTGTTTTTAATTATTTAAGCTTTCAATTTATTAACCCTCTTTAATAAAGTCTAGATTGAACTGGACAATAAAACACTAAACCACCCAAACTTTAAAAGCCCCCCCCCCAAAAAAAATCTTGATATAACCCACCTCCTCACCCTTCCCCCCCACACACATGGTTTGTGATGTCCTGGATTCTATCCATAGTTTATTGGCAATATTTAGCATAGACAAAATACCAATCTAATCCTTTGTGTGTTGTGAAATTTGAGGCTGATTCAAATACATATGACATTTTCACAGCTCAAAATGAATATTGACAATTAATTATATTGAGTTTAGTGCTGAATTGTTAATAAGTTTGTTCCAGGTAATAATTAATTATATAGTATAATATAGAACCAGGAACAGAATCCCAAAGAGCCTTCTATTAGCACACAATTCCCTTATAACCCAATAATTCCTTCCAACGTCAGTCTTGCATCCCCTTACACTCTAAAATGAACCATACCAATATTAAGTACAAAAAAAATCATCATCATAATAAAATCATAAATATTTATTAAACACACCATAATAAAATATCACAATAAATGTCTACATAAAGGAATTCGGGTGTCCCCACTGGCAGCTCAAGTATCTAAAATATTAAACAAGTGGGTACAAGCAATGTCCTGGGGTATTTCACTATGTTAATATGTTATAGAAAGCACCTTGTCCATCCGAACAAATGAACAAAAGTAGAGCAAAGATAGACCGGCTGCTAACAAGTAGGAGCGATCACAGAGTCAGTAGTAGACAGATCTCCTTAGCATTAATTGAGCAGCAAGATCCAACCCGGCATGCACTCTCTTGATGGGAACCAAACAGGATATACTCATGGACCCTTATGCTTGCAGTCTGGTCCCTTGTCTATATTAGTCCATCGATGTCCGAGTGCCGCCCCTTCACCCAGGTACTCCGGCTGCACATCTCCCGATCACTGTTCACTAATAATCATAAAAGCAACTCCTTGCTGCACAAGAGTATTCACTCCATAGTTCCTGTCTCCATTACAGGATCACAATCCCCACGATATGTTGGACTTCACTGTCCTGACCGACGTACGTTTCACCACATCACGTGGTTTCATCAGGGTCTATTGTGATATTTTATTATGGTGTGTTTCATAAATATTTATGATGATTTTTTTGCACTTAATATTGGTATGGTTCATTTTAGAGTATAAGGGGATGCAAGGCTGACGTTGGAAGGAATTATTGGGTTATAAGGGAATTGTGTGCTAATAGAAGGCTCTTTGGGATTCTGTTCCAGGTTCTATATTATACTATTTAGTTTATTCCTTCAGCACCACCCTCTAAGGGGTCCCATTCCCATACAATTAAAATTATTGGGAGCGTGCCTCCATTTATATAATTTGAATAATTAATTATATGAATGCCCATGTTAAAACTTTAGTGATTATGACTTGCCAAGAGGTCAGATCATCAAAAAATTGCCATTAAAAAAATGGTTAAAAAACATTGTTTGATTGCTTGATTCACCAAAGATCCTTGGCGGATTAAAAGAAAATTTGGGAAAAGAGCTTAATCAGGGCTGAAAGATTTGCCCGTGTGTATTAGTGTAATAAAAATACATATATACACTTACAATTACACAATTACCTTTTAATTGTGTCTCCAGACTTAATAAAAAAACCTAATTGTTAGAAGCAACTTCAGCTGAGCTGATTGTCATTTGTTAATGACCTAGATAGATTATTAAACTGTACAGCAGAGTGGCAGGTGAGATTTAATGTTGATAAATGCAAGGTGATGCATTTGGGGTGCCACCTACACCATAAATTGCTCTGTACTAAGTTAATCTCTATTGGAAAAGGATTTGGGGTTCAAGTAGTATAACAGACTGAGTTGTATCAAGCAATCTCAGACAGCAACGTCTAGAGCTAGCAAGTGATTGTCATGTATAAAGAGGGGAATAAATTCAAGGAAGAAAAGAGTGGTAATGGCAAGTTAAATTAATAGCTTTAAAATTGGGCTAGATATGTTTCTGATCTCTGATGTTAATACAACACAGTTCTGGTTGATCCAGGAATAATTTCCTATTGCCATTAGGAAGGAATTCTTTACCTCCTCCTTTAAAGGAAGTGTTCTCTCAGAAATGACATATTTTACAAACTTCTGTATAATAAACCCCCCTGTGCCCCAGCCCCCAGGATCCCTTTCTTGTGAAAAAAATCTGCTTGTAGCCTCTGCACTGATTGTTGTCTATCTGCTGTACTGACAAGTTATAACCCCGCCCCTTTTGACCCCATGACTAATAGACTTTCCCTCTCTTCACGTGCACTTTTTTTTGCTGCATAAGATACAGTTTGCTGGTAGATCTACTGAACTTAGGGATTACTTACAACTTAAACCTCAGTTGGTATTGTTTATTGAAATAAAATGTATGTATTTATTGTTTATATAGATTTATATGTTTGTATATAGCTGTGTGATACAGCAGTGTGTCAGTGTTTTTTCTGTCAGTGTTTTTGTGTAACTGTGATTCTGTGAGTGTTTGTGTAAACGTGTGAGTCTGTGAGTGTGTTTGTGAATACGTGTGAGTCTGTGAGTGTATTTGTGTAAACATGTGAGCCTGTGAGTGTGTTTGTGAATATGTGTGAGTCTGTGAGTGTGTGTAAACGTGAGTCTGTGAGTGTGTTTGTGAATACGTGTGAGTCTGTGAGTGTGTTTGTGTAAGCGTGTGAGTCTGTGAGTGTGTTTGTGTAAGCGTGTACCTGTGCATCACTTTCAGTATGGCATAATGAAGGTAGCAAACAGTCATCCAGCACTCCCAGCCCTTTCCCCCACCCACAGTGCCTGTGCATCACTTTCACTGTGGCATAATGAAGTAAGCATGTTGTATTATGAGTATGTGTGCATTGTATTGTGTGTGTGTTGTATTATGAGTATGTGTGCATTGTATTGTGTGTGTTTTATTATGTATGTGAAGGGCTGCAGTCTGTCCCTTTGCTATAAATCTTAAAAATCTTCTTCCTCCTAAGACAATAGAACTACTGTACAGACAATGGTGTAACATAGTAACCATACAGGTTTATCATGATGGGAACCCTAACTATGAAATCAACTGTGACCCTAATCATAGACCAAGCCCACCCCCCGAATTAATGGATATAGTTCAGGACAAGAGACAGGCAACCATTATCCCTCCAGATGGTTATAACTACATCTCCCAGTATTCCCCAGTAGCCCTCCAGATCATTATAACTACAACTCCCAGCACTCCCCATTAGCCCTCTGGCTTCAGATGGTTATAGCTACATCTCCCAGCATTCCCCAATTAGGCCCAGGAGCCCCCAAACAATCCCCCTCCCACTTTACCCAAAAATACTCCCCCAAAACTATGCCACAATCTGGTCAAAAGTTTCGTTTTTTTGTTTTTAGGAATGACACACACACACACACACACACACACACAACACACACAAACACAACACACACACACACCAGCTTGTGACATGTGTAGGGATGTAGGATACAGATTGCACCCATGATCCCTGCACTGCATTGTATTCATGTGACATGCACAGATTGCACCCAGGATCACTGCACTGTAGCCATGTGACATGCGTAGGGATGTAGGGCACAGATTGCACCCATGATCCCTGCACTGCATTGTATTCATGTGACATGCACAGTGTCACTGCACTGTAGTCACATGACATGTATTGGGCTGTAGGGTACAGATTGCTCCCAGGGTCACTGCACTGTAGCTATGTAACATGTATAGGGCTGTAGGGCACAGATTGCACCCAGGGTCACTGTACTATAGCTATGTCACTATAGCTATGTCACAATGTGATGTGATGGACAATTGAGCACAGATTGCATCAGGGGCACTGCACTACAGCCATGTGATGGGTATAGGGCAGTAGAGCACAGATTGCACCCAGGGGCACTACACTGCACTGTAGTCATGTGATTAGCCATGTAAGGCACAATGGAAACTGTACTGCTGTAACCACTACAAGGGGCACATGGGAACCCACAGCCTCTTTATTCAAGGATGGGCCACTGGTAGCACACCCCAAATGTCATGTCTACATATAGCAGCAAAGTTGTAGTGGGGTTGGCAGCAGGTATGAGGTCACATGACAGTTTTATATTTGCTACATGGAATGATGGGAATTGTAGTTCAACATCAGCTTTAGGTCAGGGAAGTACAAACAAAGACACAGAAAATAGCTGCTGAAAGTGCTTGTAATGCGCAGGTGATTCTGGGATTAGAATGTAAGCTCATTGGCCAATTCTCCCTTCCCTGTGTATTTAGTGAATTCTGGTCTCTGTAGTGTGTGGATGGAGGAATTCACCTGTGGGTAGTTGAAGGGTTAACTCAGTGCCCCAACTGACACACACACACACACACACACACATACACACCCCTCTCTCTCTACCTTCTCCACTTGCTGTTCTGTTCCATGACCGGGAATGGGCCTCAGCAACACTCCTCCTCCTCTGGCTGCCTACAGAAGCTCCGCGTGGGGGTACATGGACCATGTTACCTGCTCCAGGTGCAGTTACCAGGATACTTGAGGTAAGAGGCGGAGGAAGATGTCCTTAGTGCTGGCTTCTTATTAGCTGCAAAGGTCGCGATCGCGGGTGCGCGCGCACGTGCTAATGAGGAAATCCCGTCCAGGCTGGCTGACAGAGAGGTCACTGTTTGCGACTACAGGGGCCTCTCATTGGGCATGTGCGACGGAGCCTGCATAGTCGCAAATTGCAGGAGAGGGGGAGCTGCAGATTCAGGACCAGGACTGGGGGAATCAGTTACCGGCAAGGATTACTGGGGATAGGAGCAACACATGGACAATCTGGAAAGAGGTATTTGCACTGTGTAATTCATGTGTTCTGCCTATGCAGACTTGTATTTAGCACTAAATTATTCCTTTAAGCTGTATGTCGTCATTAAACCTCCATTACTATGTTACCTAAACTGTTATATATATAGGCACAATGTTAATAGGCACACAAACAAACACTTTCTATCAGTAGATACAGTATAGTATAGTATTTGAGGTTGAATACGTCCATCCAGTTCAACCCATCTAGCAATATCCTCATTTCCTGCCTAACTGTTGATCCAGAGGAAGGCAAAAAAACCCCACCAAATTTATGAAGGGGGAAAAAATTCCTTCCTGACTCCAAGTGGCAATCGGAAATTTCCCTGGATCAACTCTACTTTATGTATCAATACCAGTAACTTGTAACATGCCTTGTCCTTACAGCATGGCAATGGTTGCGTGGTCATCATAGACACACTGATATATGACTTCTGAGCTTCGCGGGGTTTGCATCTCTTTATATAGGACCAAATCCAATTGTGATTGATTAATATTTCAATGCTTGCAATCACATGATCACACACTAACCAATCATATATGAGGGGGTCCCGGTTTGAGCCTGCAGGACCTCTTAAGCCCAAAGAGGCACTTGTCAGCACCACAAGGGCCCTTCTAAGGCCTCACAAACGTGGAGCGGGGTCCCAGTTTCGAGCTGTGGGACCCTTTAAGCCCCAAAAGGCACTTGTCAGTGACACAAGGGGGTCCTGGTTTCGAGCTGTGGGACCCATTAAGCCCCAAAAGGCCATTCCTATGTGCCACAATGGTCCTTCTAAGGACCCGGGAGGGGGTCCCGCAACTCAGTCCGGATGTGGGACTTTTGGTCATTCAATAATGCTCGAATGGCCGAATTTGAGAATACTTGAACAGAACATTATGGGCCTTTAGAAGGGCCTTTTGGGGCTTAAGGAGTCTCGCAGGTCAAACTTGAACCCCCTCTCTGGCACTTGAGGGGGTCCTGGTTTGAGCCACAGGAACCCCAAACGTCTGGCCACAGGAGTTTTGGCCATTCAAGAATCCTCAGCTGTTCAAGGATTTTTAAACATTTGAGAGTTTTCGAAAATTTCCAGAGTTCGGAAAAGTTCGGAAAGTGGAATTCCAGAAAATCTGATTTGCATATCTGGGTTCGGATCCGCGAACCGGCCATCTCTAAACATTTACAACATTTCAGTCTGTAATAATATTGGACATCCCTCACCCAATTGTGACATCTTGGATTTGTGCATTAACCTTTAATGTAACTGTGCAGAATTGGACTACTGTTTCAATCCTTGTGCAATATAAAAGTATTTCTATGATGCTATGTATGGAGAGCTGTTATTGGCTATTTGTTAAAGTCACGTTAACCAATGTATCAAGGGTTAATGTGACTTTAAGACACAGCTAATGGCAGTAACCAATGTAATTGCTCTTTCGCCATGATAAGCCATATCGGCTGATCAATGGTCATTAATCCAGATATACAGCGCCAAATCTGTTTCCCCCCACATACATGAAGCCACATGGACACTCAACCATGTAGACTACGTGTGTTATGGTGAAGGAGACATTCTTATCAATTTTTATCATACATTTTGTGTGGAGGTGAATTAATTACTTTTTTGTATTTAGTACATACATTTACACAATGTACACTTTGAGCACTTATAATAACACAGTTGTTTTTTTTGGGAAGCCATGTGGGTTCCGGAGTATAACATTTGATGGGGTCTGTTTTAACCAAAATGCCTCATATGCTCCATCCCAATCATTGGTTGGGCTGGCAAAATCCCCTGTAGGGTTTGATCAGACCTCAAATCTCTTAAATTTTTCTTTATAGCTGTCTGTATCGAAGGACCCATAGGACTGTATTTAAAGATGCATAACAGTTGTTTCTGGCTCTTGTCTTTATTTGTTACAGTCAGTAATTTGGTTATTCTCCATTTCACCTAAGCTAGAGCCTCTTTTAAGATTATAGGGGGGTACCAACGGTTGATGAAGCTATTCCACATCTCCTGTACTTGTAAATGTGACTTACATTACGTAGAACCCTACACAATTTGGAAATGGGCAGTGAATTTTTAAATGCTGGAGGGTGGTAATTAAAATCATAATTAAGAACTTTAGGTATACATGTTACTAACTCAAAGATCATCTTGGTTTTCTGGCTCAATAGGAGGGCTAACATATTACTTCATTTCCTAGAGTTTGGCACCCTATTTATTTAACATCCCTGTGCATCCCTGCTACACAAAATGCGTATAAGTTAGGTGGCTAGTATTATAATTATTTCATTACTATGTTCTCTTATACAAGCTTTTAAAGCCCTTGATGAACAACATAATGAACAATAAAGCTGGTGTGAAGATATAAAACCCACCTCAAAGTGTAATAAATTTACTCCTAAATCTCATATTCCCTACGGAACTGATTCCCTGTATTCAACACATAACAGGTAACGCACCTTCTAGCTCCTCATTTATAGTGCCCTGTGTAACTCAGCCATGTGAGCTACTCATTATATGTACTCACATATAAATTTGGGTAGAGAGAACTCTCTAAGGTAAGTGCCTTCCTTAACACACATTTTTTTCACACTCCCCCCTCCATATGAAATTAGATATGTAAAATTCATAATAGGTTGTGGAGGAAATTATAGGTGCCTTCTCCTCACCCATAACCTCTTCCTATTCCCTATCTATTCTATTATTATATGTAAGCTGAAGTGCTTTATCTAATTTGCCCTCATGTATTCCATTTCAATCTTTCTTTGAGTAAATAAAAGTGGACCTGATATCCATCTCTAGAACAAATTCACTGTGATGGGGCTTCATATAATCACAACTTTTTGATAATTCTATTATTGGGGCTGGGGGAGGAAGCCCTACTATATGTCAAAAATTTTTTTAAAGGGTGGACATGCCCTTTAAGCTGTCTAAAAGCTTCCTTTTTCTAATCTTCACTATTCACTTATCACTATACGACATCTACCCTTATTCGCATTATGTATAATTATGGATTTATCCTGTTTTAGATCTTGCAACACTAATCTCTCCTTTTTACTTAAATTATATCTCCCAGTGGAGTTCTGCATTGGCATTCTTGTGCGATAACTGTGCGATAACTGATATACTGGGGGTCCTAGAATGTACCAGTAAAATTTGGATATGCCTCTATTTCTGTTTTTGACAACCAGAAATAATAGCAGGTATACCTTTTCTTCCTCAGATAGATCCATAAGGTCCTTTAATGCCTTATCATTCCATTCCTTATTCCCTTGATCAGCATAATCATCCTCCCTCCTTCCAATTTCCTTATAATTCATTTCACATTAACCAGTGTGAGATACATCAATGTTTTCACTAGGGCTAAACAAAAATCCATTATACAGGGGGTATATATCATGTTTTGCAAGTATTTTACTTCAAGGGGTTAATAACAGTAAGATTCATTCCTGCTCTCTCTGACTCCAGAGTCTGTATGTTGTCTCTTGCCCACTATCCGCTTCTATTCTCTCTCTCTCTCAAATATGGGTGGGTAAATCCATATTGAGTGGCAGTACCCACTATTTAAGTCTCTAGCAGGGTTATTCAATAAACATTCTTATCATTTAAAATAGTGCTAATTTTGCCCCAACCAATCAGATTTAATTTAACATTTGAAAGCTAACATCTGATTGGTTGGGGCAAAGTTAGCACAATTTTAAATGATAAGAACTTGGTTTGAGTGTATATGTATCTTTAAAAGTATCTTGTTTTCCAGTAAGTCTGGGGAAGATGCACCCAGACCTCAACTGTACTTGTTGTGAGCGCACATGGTTTGTTTCCTAATTTGTAACTTTATGTTGTTACTATATAGCAGAAGGTTAATATTATTATTTATGTTGATTAATTAATCCTACTTCAGCTAAACCAGAAAGGAGTTTATATGTTTTTCTTCTGCTTGTGTGGGTACTCTGGTTCCCCTACAGTCATAAAAGTCATACTGATACAATTAGCATAAAAATATCAAAGTGGTTTTATAGATTTATAGTGCAATCTACGACATAAATAACCTATACAGCAAAGTTTTTTTTTTCTTATTAACCAATTGTTACACAAATAATTTATTCAAATGTGATAATCTTCTTAAAAAGCACTTTTAAATTAATCTAACCCTGGTTTATTTTGTTACCTCATTTCACACCTGCCTGCCTTCTAGCACACCAGAGAAAAGAGGGACTATTCTTGATATTGAAAAGAATATTCTGAGCTTATTTTTTATATATATATTTCTAAGATGGATCAGTTGATTATACTGTAGATGTAACATTTTTATTGTCGGGCTCCAGCGGAGCTTTACCTTAGAACCTTTGAACTGCTATTGGGCTGTCATATGGACACAAATTAAATCCTTTATTTCACCAAAGCAATTGTTGCAATACAGCAGTGTTTAACTGGTAGCCATAAAAAAACAGAAATACAGAAAGGTTAAGAAGATTTAGCACAATCTCATCTTCTTGGATTTAGAAAAAGAGTAATGTTTATCTAAACTCTAATATATTTACTGATGATGTGATGACTAACCACAGAAATGTGCAACTTTATTTAGTCAGCTTTACATTTTGAAGAATTTTTAAATTTTGAATTTTTTTATTTGAAGAGTCAAAGATAATTTGAAAATAGCCAAAAAATGATTTTCAAAAGTTTAAACTATAATTAAATAAATATTACTTAAATCAAATAGTAGAATGTATCTACTGTTAAGTAAATATGGAATTGTTACACAAATCCAATTAGATGCTCTGATTCTATTGAAGGTTATGTAACAAATTGCTTCTATTATTCAATCATTTAACTCTTCAGATGAAATACATTTTTAAACAGTATATTAAAAAGTATATAAAAAATGTATTCATTTATATGCTTCTAATTTTTAAATTTGATTCCTGGGTATGCAGTTCTTTATTCCTTTTGTGTCCACTTCACAATTGGCACTGCATGAGCAATACTAAGCAACATTTAACAAAAACATATTTTTTGTATAAGGCCCACAGAACATGGTTATCTAATATAAATATCCAGTATTTCTCCCACACATTCAACACATATAATTTGCACCTTTTCTCAGAGATCTGATTATTTTCTTAATACCTTTTTGTCTCATAAAATGTTATGATGCCCTTATTATACCCCTAGACATGCTTCCTGCTGGAGAGTTTTTATCCCTTTTTATAATGCTATTGATATATGCTTGTGACAATCCAGTTGTGACAAATTTCCAAAATTTATCTATGGTAAATAGTAAATTGGAGACTGTAGAACTATCTGTTGTATTCAGTTAAATCAACTGGACTTTTAGTCCTTGAAGATGTTTCAGTGGTCATCTGACTGGCTTTCTTAATTCAGAATGACTTCTTTGCCAATTTGTTGGAAATAAGTCCATATTTAGCAACATACTAGGGCCCTAGGTTGGAAATTCTATGCATCAAATCCACAACTTCCAGGATTTTACTAACAAGATTCAAGATGTAGTACTCAGTGTAGTAGAAACTATGATATCCTATGATGTGACATCCCACTTCACCTGTATACCCAACACAAAGGAGGCTGTTGAAATGATGAGACAGCACCCTTACCAGCAGAACAGATCTTAACCCCAGATCAGGTGTGTTCCCTACTGGACTAATGCTTGAATACAACATATTTCAAATATAAGAATAAGTTCTAAAAGCAAAAACATTTTTTCCCATTGTGGCAAACCTTTACATGAAGGAAGTGAAAACACAGACTCTTAATACCTTCAAAAGAATTGCACCCAGTCACTGGTTCTGATACGTGGATGATACCTAGGTTTAAATCTACCAGGAGGAATTATAAGCCTTCACAGAACACATCGATGCTGTGGACCAAAACATCAGATTTACAAGGGAGGTATAAAACAACATGCTGGCTTTCTTGGACTGGTTTGTAGAAGTCAGTAAGAATGGTAAACTGGAAGTACTGGTATATAGAAAACGAACCCACACAGGCCAGTATTTGATGTTTGACTCCCACCACCCTTTAGATCACAATCTGGGTGTCATCAGAACCCTGTCACACAGAGCAGGGAATGTCCCTCTACATGACCTTGAATGAGAACATTCACGAGACAGCCAATCCTACCAAGGGTACTTAACAATTAGATTTTCTTTCTCTATTTCCTTTAATATTAAGAGTCTAATTTGTTTTTGGGTCCAAATATAAAACATTGCTCTCAGTTATTCAGTGATGATGTGTTCAGTGCTATTTATGGCTAAATAAAAATAACAATTTTTAAAGTTATAATACTTAAATCCATAAACTCATAAATAAATCAACTACAGTACATTTCTTATCTATGTTCATAAGCTTTTTTTTAAGATCTATTTCATAGCCTCCATACTTGAATGATTAGTTATAATTGTTCATCATGATTGTTCTTCAGAGCCATAAGGAACATGCAATTTGAAATATTCCTGACATTTTCCCATCAATTTTACAAAAGACCTTAAATAAATATATACTCCAGGTGCTCTACTAAATAAATTTGATTTGAATTAGATTCAATTTGAAGTTTAATTATGTTTCACTGAGGCATTGCAAAATGTACAATATATATATAACATTTTCATAGATTTAATATTAGCCAAACTCAGCTCTTGTGTGAATGATTTGAGAAATACAATAAACATGCAACATACCCAGATCATGTTTTTCCCCATGTATGATAAATGACTTTTTTTGCAAACAATTGTGAAAGCCTGTGTTCTTGATTTATTTTTGTGTATTCTTCTGTATTCCTTCTGTGAGCACATGAAGGAGTAGCCCACTGATTAAGACAATGGAATCTGATTTTAACTATAATTTTTTATTGTACAGATTGTTTTGTAAAATAAAATGCCCAGATTATAATAGTGGTGTATAATCCTGTCAGATTTCATTCCACTAGCCCATTCAAGGAACAGACAATTATTTTTCTATAAACTTCCGGTGATCGAAATCAAATTTGCAGTTAGAAACTATGAAATTTTGATGCCAAAACTTGCCAGATCCAGATTGAAATTTTATCAATACATTCAAATGATAAAATTATGAAAACAATACTGATATTTTGGCATTGATGGAATGATGGAAGCTACCAGTGTTAAAATGTTTAAGGGAACAATTTTTTGTCTCCTTTCCTGTAACAGTTGCTTCAGTCCAGTACCCAGATTTGTTAAGCTGGGTACAAACACTACAGACCTTTAAAAGATGACAGACATCAATCTGCCCTTTATCATCCCTTTAATGATAAAGGGACAATCCTCTCAGCTAATGTGTGTACCCACTTTAGTACCAACAATCCTAACCAGAGTCTGTAGAACAGGCTTTTCCATATATTTGCTGAGATCCCTATTGGGGCTTTGTGCTGTAAATTAAATAATGTACTGACTGCCATTCCAAATTCCCAATGGTAAGTTCTAGGGCACGAGTGATAAAGCTCTGTATTTATTTTTCTCTCATGAGTGAAAGGAATATGTGCAGAAGCCAGAAATCTATTACTAGAAGTGATATAAACAATAAGGAAATAATGGCAGATGCACCCCTGGATGAATTCAGTTCTGCATATAGAAAATATAGAAACTGTGTCTGCAGAGTAAAGAAATTATACAGAAGATGATAGCAGCTATAAAAAATAGAGCGGTCTTTGGAAAGCCACCATGGCCAAAATAAGTGTGACCATAAAAATGTTTATAGAAAAGTTTTAAACATGGTACTATGTCTTAAAGCATTTTCTGAGTATGTAACAGTAAACAGTAAGTGGCAATATATTCATTATCCCATATATTATATAAATATATTTATATTTTCATAGAAGATTGCATTGGGTTTTTAGGAGCTACCAATGAGGTGGGGTGTATAGGATATTACATTTAGGAAAGGTGTATATGTATGTGTGTGCTATCTCTTTTAAATGAACATCAATAAATGTATATAAAGAATAGAACTGACTTATATTAGGTACAACAAAAAATATACAAAATATATAAACTTACTTACAGAGCTGAGATTCCTATGTCAAAATGGAATAGTCAAAATGGGAGCTTAAACCACACCCCTGGCTTAAACCACACCCCTGGGTCTGCTCCATGTGACTACTGAAAGGAAGTGTAATCCAAAAAAGTTTCTGTCTGCTACACAGGATGTGATGTGTATTTTAACGGACATATACACCATGGCTCCTTATATACCACCTCCAGCCTGCAGGTGGTGTCAGTGAGTGATAAAAGACATCTCTGCTCTCTATGGCTAGGAGGGGATAAAGTGAAAGTAAATAGAAGTGTGTGGTGTGATCCCTTGCACATTGTGAAGATTGACTGCAACACAAGATCCTGTGTAAAAGATCCTGTTACCACCCGTTGGGAGGACAGATTATTGGACAATTTACCTTATTGGAAACAAACTCTGAGGCAACATATATGTTTACACCAACCTACAAGGACACACAATATACAGGCGTGGTCAATATTTAAAGTGGTGCACCATAGGCAGGGACTACATCATTAATGCACATGTAAAGATGGGAAAATGTTTATGTTTTGTTATTAAATCATTGCAATACTTTCTGTTAAATGTATTTAAAAGTGGTTTATCTTTTTTAAAGAAAGTAAGTGCGCTTTCTGCTTTGTGCCACACCTCCAGAGTAACCCACTGTGTGCCATGCTTCCCATAATTATTCCATAAAGCTAAAGCAGTGATCTGGTGCAAATTGGTGGCAGCAGAGCTGGTAACACAATTTATTCTCCCTGTTTTCTGTATATTCGTTCTCTGTATTAAAGGTCATCTCCACCCTCAAAATTAATTTTTGATATATTGCAGGGCTTCCCCTCCCACCAGCAACCGCTATGTTAGAAGTGTAAAAATAGAATCCAAACTCTACTTACAACCCCTCGCTCCAGGGTTGTTCTTATCTGGCTCCCTGCTTGCCAGATGTATAAGCAGGGGGCCGGACCAGCAGCCAATCCCAGCCACGGCTGCCAGCAATAGTGAACACAGTGGGAGCGAGGATCTGTAAGTACAGTTCGGATTCTACTTTTACACTTCCTATATATCGGTTGGGGGTGGGAGGGGATGCCCTGCATTATATCTAAAAAATGTAATGCTACAAGACGGGCAGCCAAGGACGGATCAGGAGGGTGGGAGGGAGGGGGAAAAGGGCTCCCCTGCGCATGCCTCTTCTCAGAGGGCAAGGAGGAGGCAGAAACCTTTTGGACAGGAAGACTACAGAAAGCTACTAATCCTCAGTTTCCTGGACTTTGGACAAGCACTACAGGGGAACCAAAAGGAGCAGAGATGCAAGGTAAGTATTTTTTTAAACTATTCAGCTGGGCCAGTAGTGGGTTAAAGTTTAGTTTGGGGAGTGGACATGCCATGTCTTTAATCTATGGAGGCTGCTACTGATTATTATTGATTAGTATTGATTTAAATCCTCCTATCCTTGTACCTGCAGATGAAATGCCCCAATTAGACTCAGTAGCTCTACCAAGCCCAATTACGAAACCTTTTTTGAACCTGATCCAATCAGTATCTTGTGCTCCCAAGTCGTAACATAAGCAGCTATAAATGTGGCACTTGCCGTGGTGAATACTAATAAGTATGAACATAACATGTTCAGTTTGAACCACATAGTGTGGCAGGATTGCCTGGGTCTATTCTCAGACCTGCAGAATTATCCTATTTGGTTTCCCTGGATGCTGGTGACAGTCTGAGTAACAGTTTAAACCATACCTGTGTAAAGACTCTATATCCACACAGCAAAACACACAATTACACACAATTTCCACTGTGCACTAGCGGGCACGCTATATATATATATATATATATATATATATATATATATATATAAAAAAAAGATTTTGATACATTTTACTATTTATTTAATTTAAAATACTTTCCGAAAGTGAGCGGTACTATTTAAACTATTAAAGCACCTATCAGAGTTGGCCACTTTCATTTGAGAGTTTTCACAGCTAGTATTTTATGAACCTCACATTATACCAAACATACAGGAAGGTGTCCATCTCAGTTGATGACATAACGAGAAGCATTCACTGAATAACCTCTGACTTGACTCCTTCATTAACACTGTAGTCCCTGGAGATGACCACTCGTGTCTGAAAATAAACTTTTGCCATGCTACATCAATAATTAATATACTGTATAAACATATTCATATTTCTTTTGGCTTTAAAATCTGTAATGTCAGGAGATAAATTGAAATTGTCTATGTTAAGAGAAACTGGTTCTTTTAAAAAGACTGTAACATGCCCTAGCAAAACCTTAGCACTTTTCTACTAAAAATGAAGCATAAATTCAGTGGAAGATGACAGATTACTTCATATACCATGCAAGCAAGCTCAGACAATAGCTTTAGCCATGACTGATTGCCTTGCTGTAACCCACTTTATGTTAAATGCATTCTTGCTGTTCAATTCCACAACTGTAATTTTGTTCTTCTGCATCACTCAGACCCTCTGTGGACTAACCAGGTTCTTTCAGTAATGATTTCTTTTCTATTGTATTGTTTTCTGCATAATCAAGTTGGTAGGTAGGGGTTTAGGTGACACTACCATCTGTCAAGTTCATTTGCTCTGAAAATACAAGAAATAATGGCCTCTACAACTCGGGGCTATCGGTTATGAAAGGAGAATATCAGTTTTAACCTTGCTCCATATTCTCATCTTTTCAAATTATTATTTGACTCTCACACCACTGTATTGGGAATATAGATTCCCTAGTGTGACCATGTTAAAGTAAACAAAATAAACATCTATCAAATGTCCAAGAGCACAGCAATTTATGCAAGTAATCTAATTAAGGAGAAGCATTTAACGCTGTTACAAAAATATGCTTGTCAAAGGGCATAAAATAGAAGGAAAAAGACTTTGTTTAAATTTTAGCTGCAGCAGGTTTAATTTTTAGGCTCAATTTTAAATGTTTAAATGTTGGCCCAGCATGATAGAAATTTTTTTTGCAGGATCTGGTGCAGTATTTATTTAGACAAAAAAACTAGGCACCTGTAAAGCATGAAATTGTGACTTTTCATCCAAGGATTAGGCTGTAAAAGTGGACTAGGTCACACACGTCCATTTGTGCCACTAGTAGAGGATAAAGAGGAAAGTTCAGAAGGAAAGCAGAAGCCTGATTGCAGATGCAAGATTGTGGGCAAGGGCAGCTTGAATAAAGACCCAACAATAAAAAAATCCAAGTCACACCATGACAGAGCTAATTCAGATCAGCTCTTGTCGAACACAAACAGCTACATGCCTCATTGCTCATGCCCAAACATTTACCACCATTCTTCCTCCTCTTCCCCCTTAGGTTCCGTTAGCTTCTTCCACAGGGGGAGATATGGCTACCAAAATCACACCATGCCACTGGTGTTCTTTATCAAGCTCATCCTTCCTTTGCAGCATGCAAGACATTGGTGTCAAATCAACAGCTACTAGAGAAGGCGAATGAGATGCTCTCTAAACCCAGGCATCAGGAGGAAAGCAGTCCCTCCACATCAGGTGATGCTGTGCTGTGTAACTTATGTTCTGCTTTCCAGGTACTATCAGACACACCTCACTTAATAATGGTCATCAGAAGGGTTCACATCCACCTTTGTCTGAAAGGAGTATCAGCACTGCTGTAAGAAAGCCTTGGATACAATTTCAGGCTGTTCTTTCAGAGACAGTTTGTAAGACCTTTTTATAGGAAATCTATAGAGCATATGAAGTTTAAAAAAAAAACAAAAAAATGTTAAATAAAAAGTACCTGGGGCAGAGAAGTAGGATTGATAACACCTACTTCCCTGTCATTTCTGTGAGGAGTCTCCTGGCTCCTAACACTATCTCTAATAAAGGAAAGTCCTGAACTAAACTGGCAGATGTAAACTGTATGTTATGGTGATCCTCAACAAAATGGTAATAGGAAGTAGTAAAAAATCAATCCTACCTCCAAACCCAGCTCTTTTTAATCTTTAAAAAAGTTAATTTATACAGTATAGTTGTCCTTTAAATCTGACGGTCTCCTTTGGAGGTCAAATATAGTTTTCTGTGTGCCAAACTTTTGATGGGCTCTTCTTCTTAGTGTCTTCCTTACTATGGGCAATGTATTGTACCCTTTCTTGTTTGGGTTCTAGAGAAGGAATGTTTACAACTCTGTCTCTGGCATCCTTTCTATATTTATCCTAAGATCACTGCTCTTTCAATGCCATATAAAAAATTACATGTCAATTCTTCAAGAAATAAGAAGAAACATCTGTGACAATATCCTTAACTAAAGGTGCCCAAATATCGTGCTGCTTTCCAGCAAATTCTTAATCGGATGTTCCTAAAATCGGCAAAAGAAATTTGGCAAAATCAACTGAATACAATGCAGATGAACCTCTGTATCATATTTGGTGGGTAATTTCAGTTTTTTTCCTCCATTTATGATTGTTACATTCATTTAACCATTTTTTTCAATAAAAAGACAAATCCATTTTCAAAACTGTTATAGATAAAACTAACAAAGAGAAAAAGGTAAAATGTATTTTCTTTTTCTGGCAAAACATAAAGATCTTAATTAATCACTTTGTATTCTTAGAGGTCAACTTTCTGCTTGTAGATAAATCAATTAACATGGCACAGATATGACATATTGCAAAATGATGTAGTAATGATGACCAGAAATTTATAAATTAAGCACTACATAGAAATTATCATATTATTATAAGAGACACTAAGTGAACAACACTATTGCAAGCCAAGTATTTCTACATAATGCTGTATTTTACAAATATTGATCTCCAGGTGCTGTGTACAGTAACCCATGGTATTTTGACAGTTCATTTAGAAGAAGAGGTTGACTTGGCTGAGTTAAGCCTTGAACACACGCTCGATTTTCGAGCGAGACACGACCCCCGACCTAGAGCATACACATGGACGATTCTCACACGAAACGGCCATTCACTCTGCCGTTGGGGGTCCTGCCTCACTCGAAAACCGAGCGTGTGTAAGAGACTTAAAAGGACAACTAAAGCTTTAGAACAACACTCTTTCAGAAGGAAGAGCACCTTAATATAAAAGCAGTAACCCGTGTCTCACCTCTCATTTTGATATAGTTGTTAGGATATTTACCATTCTAGCTTGGGGGTTTGTGCTTTATCACCCAGTGTGGTCACTGAGCATTGTGTTCTTTATACATGCTCAATCCAAAGATACTGCAGGAACTTTTTACAGTTGGTCACACCCACTAGTAGAGTCTAGCCAATCCTGTTTCAGGACAGATTAGGCAAGGGAGCATGTGACTGAGCTGATGGGTGTGGCCGGTTACTGTATATACACACAGTTACTTCATCCAGTTCTTTAGGGGGTTACATTTACTTTAATGCTATTTACTGTAGTGGGATTTTTCAGTTTATTGGTGTTTTTATTGGTAAAGTTCCCCTTTAACAATTCTAATTGTTTTATAATTTATTAAAAAATTTTAACATTTATAACACAGAATACATTATTTTAAACAGCCTACATGGATATATATAGACATAAATGCATACATACTCAACACTATGAAACTGATGGTGAAACAGAACATTTGAAATTCAAAATCATCAAATTATAATCTAGCTTGCAATATAAGCAGGATATACACATCCAATGTTGTGGGCAATTATGTGTCAGACACAAAAAAATTGTTAATGGTCACCGCCGATCAATGTTGGTTGTTCTTTCGTCTGAGTCATACGAAAAGGATGTTGGTAGATCACGGCCAATCTTATGGCCCCCTATGGCCCTCCAAGGCTATTTCATCCCAGCCAACCAGATGAAAGGTCTCCCGGAACAAAAAATAGTCTTTGTGTACCTGGTCTAAGGCAACACATTCAATCAAACTTTGCATACCTCTGTTGTGGGATCTGTCTTTTGGGTGCAACAACAGTTTTACTACTACAATTTTACTACTAAACCAAGTGTCCTTGTTTCTCAAGTGAGAAATAGAAGGAATTCTTTATAAGTGGGATAGACTATAATGATGGTTATTATACTAGAACTTGAACTGAATTAAAGTTAAAATCTGTGCAACCAAATATAGGTACCCCCCAAAACATATAAACATATACAGTATTACTCAGCAGCATAAGGTGTAAAAGAAGATTTCATAAGACCCAAGAGAGTCTATTTATGTAGGTGATTTGGAAGCAGTATCCTTCCAACACTTTCATTTTTATCTTTTTTCCTTTCCCTCTCTGTGTTTACTTTTTAACCAAGACACCACTTGTCCTTGTCGTTCATAATGACAAATTATCTACTGAAATTTAAGAGCATGTGATGTATCCTCGACATTTGACCTTTGTAGTTTTTTCCTCCAAAATTTTTTGTTCTAAAGAGAAAAAAACTTTTCTTCAAATATAATAAAATTAATCAAATGTAATAAAAAAAATTGCTTTACTAGTAATGGACCTGTGAAAATGACTGTATTTTTAGATTTTCCATATTATTATGTTGATCTATGAAACGCCTATCCACAAATTGGAGAGCTGATTTTGTTTTGTTTTGAAACTGATAGTTAACCTTCGTAAACTCTTAACTTTCCTACCCCAACTGCAAAATAGTAATATGGTAACGTTATAAGCCTGTCATGCTAAAGTTAAAATTAAAATAAGATTTAAATGCATGCTATTGTAGATTGAGGCAGCATTTACTATTTCAGGTAATGTTCTTCTATAGGAGATAAAAAGCAGAGGTCTCTGTAACCAGTATGTTTTGTATGTGATTGTTAAACAATATTATGTGTAATTGTTTGGGGTGAAATATAAAAGGGTCAAACAAGAAAGATATAGATAAATGGAAAACTCTGGAATGTCATTTTAACCTCCAACAATGTGACTTATCCCTTATGTAAGTTTTGTTTATTTTTTTTTCTTTCAGCAATATGTATAAAGGTCCATTGTCATTCCCATATTGAGTATTAAAAAGACAGCAATTATGATACACATCACACTGAAGAGTTATTCAGATGACTTCATTTTTTAAACAGCAACAATGCATTTCAAAAGGTTCAATTACAAAATAACAGCTGTCACAAATATAACTCTAAATTTATTCTGCCTCTGTGGATTCTAGGGCCTATAAAAGTTAATGCAGGCCTAGATTTACTATGCAAAGTAAAAAAACTTAAGGGCAGTTGACTAACAAATGGGAAAAAACATCTTTACAAAGTGCTAGTGAGACACAATTAAGATATTTCTTCTTTTTCTTGGTCTTCTCATACAAATTGCTGCACTTTCCAAATATTTCTAGTAGCTACTTAATAGTTTTCCCTAAACCTTTCTCCAAACCACTGACTAATTTCTCTGTAGATGAAATAAAAACGATTGGGCTTCATAACACCATAACAGGTAAAGCAGAACAATATATATACAAAGAAAGGATAATCAATACACATTCCTAGGCCCCATACAATATCATATTATCTGCACACTGACATACATTATAAACACAGAGGTTTTAGTATAGATTACTGTGATCACAGGAATGAAAAGCCTACCATATTAAAAAGCCTATATAAAAGCCTATATAATAAAATGTGCCCGTTGGTGCACAGTGGGAATTATGTGTGTATATATTTACACACCCTATTAAAAAAAAAACAACTGCAAGAAGGCAATTAAATCTTGATTCAATAAGTGTCACATCCCCCTAAACTAATACTTTGTTGAAGCACTTTTTTATTGTATTGGTTGTTTTGGATAAGAGTCTATCAGATTAGTATATCTGGGTTTTGCAAGTTTTTGCCTACTATTCATAGAATATAATGAGAAATGTTATGTAATGTCCTGGAGCTAGTTTGGGTAGTTTGGATATCTCAGTGCTCTAATGCTCAACACCAGGGTTAAGCACAAATATTCTAAGGTGGTCAAAATCATCCTCTCTTCTCACTTTTCAGGCAAACGTCAAACAAATCAGTAGAAAAACCATTAAACATCTATTTAATGGGAGACAATGGAGAGCACAATAGAGAATTTGTATGGAAATTCTCACAATTACAATTCCGAGATCTAAAAGATGAAACAGACTTTCCATTCCCAATATGACATTTTTCAATAATATTTAATCAGTGTTCTCATGCCCAACACCACGGTGAACACAAAAAGTGCTGGTGTGGTAAATGGTTCCCTTCTCGGTCACCCAGACGCAACTGAACCTACCAAGAGGGGATCCATAGCACCTCCCTTTGCCAGGAGGCTTTGGAAGGCCTCCTGGCCTATATATATATATATATTTTTTTTTTTAATTAATTTTTTTTTTATTTATTTAAAATACAGGGTTGATGTTTTTTTGCCCAAAAACACAGTGAAGCAATATTATAGGTAGGGCAGGGCACTAGATATATGGTAATGCTTTTAGTAGAGGAGGTGCTAGTTGAGAAAAATAATTTAACAATTTTTTTAAGGAAAAGAACTGAACTATAACACTCTAAATTCTACTAATAAAATCCTTAATTTGTCTCTAAATAGGCATATCAATTAAAAAATATATTTAGCATATTTATTTCCCTCAGCCCAAAAAATATAGTACAAAAAGGTTTGATAACTTTAAAGGAGAATGAAAGGCTTGATAGAAGTTGAAGCAAAGACACATGAAATGCTTTCCTGCTGACTTTTGCAATATACGGCAATTAAATATTTTGCAGTGTTTTAGAGATATTTTCATTTTAATGTTCTTAATGGAATGAAGGCAACTGAAAGGTTAATAAGTTAATAAGTTTTGTTAATATTCTATGCACAAGAAATCCCTAATCATTGACTTTCTGTATAGTTAGCATTGGAGACATGTAGAACAGTGATGCTTCTGTATATATCAGGGATAGGCAACCAGTAGATCTCCAGATGTGTGGAAACTACAATTCCCAGCATTCCTCTACAAACAGCAGAAGACAGGGAATGCTGCCTTATCTGTGTACTTTTTAGTTGTATTGATGTTCTATAACCTGCTTATACTGCTAGAGAATATATAATAATTTGCTAGTTTATATTATTATTGGTTGGCACTCTTATAATTAGCCTGCTGCATTGATTTGAAAACATTTAACCACTTAATGCTTTTAAATTACAACTCCTTTGCAGTTTGTGGAATATAATTCAATTATATCCACAGTAACGTTACTCAGATTTGGAGACTGGTTTACAACAGGAAAATGCAGGTTTCCCAGAGTTCTAGGGCACATATCTACTTTCATGTACTGCTCAACCAATATATTTAATTTTGAACAGAGAGCTGTCTCATAAATTAGAATTACCCAAACTGAAGGCTATACATCATGATTCTAATACATATTGATGTCCTAAAATGAATACCGTACATTAGCAGCCCAGTCAGAATAAAAAAGCCAACCACCATAACCCTGCTGGTTTCATACCAAAAGACAATGGCATGTCCTGCTTGTTTGGCTGCTGAATAAAGCAAAGCTTCTATGAGGCACTCCTGCTATTTTATAGTGTGGCCTAACCACACCCTCAAATGCTAATTGGTCTAAAACAAATCTTAAATCCGATTGGTTCTTGAATCTTGTACCAATCAATATAGGGGTGTGTCTTGGTGGACAGTTTAAAACAGCACGTGCTGCTTAGTGAAGCACACTTTTTAGTTTAGCAGCTGAGTTTGCATGATATGTTCCATTAAGGCATGTCAATTGTAATAGCTAAAATGTTGGTTATGAGCAGTTCTACCTAGTACCTCTTTGCAATACATAACCAACAGCTCAATACTTGATTATCATATATGTAAAATAAATGATGACAATAACTTTCATTTTGGTTTTGTATTTTGGTATAATCAAAATATGTCTCTCTCTCTTGCCAAGCATTATGCTGCAGGTTTGACCAATATTACTACAGTTGGACTACAAATCCCAGCAGTCTTTAATAGCAGAGGGAAATTTTGGAAAGGTGGGTGTTAGAAAAGGTTTGAAATGCAACTGGTTTATCAGAGGAAACACATGCAGCAAGGCTAAATGATAATTAATGGAGTTTAAATGCAATCAATGCATCCTTGGTAATTACTCAAATTAAGAGTATCCTACATTCCTAAAAATATAATGTGATCTGGTAACTACTGTAAATATAAATAGTCCTTAACTATATAATCAGGTTACACTACAAAAATATTCTGATTTATAAAATTAGGGCTAGAAATGTTTCCAGTGAAACACTGATTCAATGCAATGTTAATTTGCTACTCACACACACCCTGATACACTGATTCTTTATTTAAGTCCATAGCGCTTGAGCCATATGGTGCACAGGGTGTTACCAGAAGCAGAAGAGCTTGGGAAGAAGGGGAACTCCCACAAACATATTAATTTCAAGGCAACTAATAGCATTTCTAAAGTGAAGAATATGGCAGATCATGCCTTTATTATATAGGGAATTATCTAAACATAACTTTTTATTGAACGTTTATTCTCCTCAGGGGCACTTCTAGGGTTTTTGCTGCCTGAGCCAAACTTTTAAATGCCACCCTTGATTATTTCAGGGGTGTGACTTTGTCGGTGGGGGTTGTTTTTTTTTGGTGGGCGTGGCTAAAATTTTACGAATTTGAACTTCCTATTACATCCCTTTCTTAAACAGCTTGTGTTGCCACTACCATATTGCTCCTTTCAGGTTTTTGTTGCTCAAATCAAAATTACTTATTTTATAGCCTGTGCTATACATGTTGGTTCAACTGAAAGAATATGTAGAATAACTAGATATTTTGCTTAGAAACAAAGAATTTAATAAATAATATTTTGATATGGGTGCGGGGAAATTTACCTAACTAATATGGGGTTTGTGTTTTATTACCCAGCATTCCAGTATCGGACAGTGTGGTCACTGACTACTGTATTATTTGCACATGTCGAAACCTTAACTACTGCAGAGACTTGTCAAAGTAGTTCATGCCTAATACTAATCTCTAGTCTAGCCAATCCCATTACAGTCCATGTTAGGCAGGGGAGCATGTGACTGAAGTAAGCTGTTATCTAATTCAGTTCTTCAGGGGATAACAGTTTTTTGGTGTTCTTGGGGGGATGCTTTCAAAATAATAACAATTTCAGTTTAGTTCTCCTTTAAATTTATAACATTCCGTACATCTAATGGAGGTAAAGACAGCAAGCAGGTAGACATCCTGGGGCAAAATTTTGGACACATCAACTGATTGCAGCATTTGAATGTCGAAATAGCATCTCATGTGTACTGTTTGTGGTTTAAGTGCAAACAAGGGTTTGGGCTCTTACCTCCCTTAGGTACATTCAGGAAGATGTAATAAAAGTTCTTATCATTAAAAATGTGCTAATTTTGCCAAAACCAACCAGATGTAAGCTTTCAAATAGTAAATAACATCTGATTGGTTGGGGCAAAGTTAGCACCATTTTTAACGATAAGAAATTTTATTACATCTCCTTGATAGAATGTTATTAAAGAGCATTAAAACTCTTTGAACCATAAATCTCACTCTCACAGCAATATTCTATGGTAGAAAACACAGGCACCCAGCAAGGCCCAGCACCCTACCTCAAAGTCTCATAAAAACTCATTGACACACAGAAAAGGCACTTTTTTGGTCACACAAAAAACTCTGTCAAAGTGTCTCTGTCACAGTAGTTGGCAAAGGGAAAGGCAACAGATGCTGAGAACATTTACCACTTTGCTGTGCTGCTCAGCCTGCTCTCTCTGTAATATCCGCACATCCACTGTGCCACATAAGCCCTCCTTCCTCTCTCTATTGGCTGCTGCTGCTGCTCCTGCTGACACAAGAGAGGAGCCTCAGAGGACCAATAGGCGACAAGAAATGAATATTGCTGTGCACTATGGGAGCATTTTGATTGGTTCCACTGACTTCCTTCCTTGACTAGGAGCCATACGTTATGCTGAGCACTGTGCAGCAGGGTGTGTGTCCTGACTCTGACTCCTGACACACTTAAGAAGCAGAAGCAGAGTTAAACCAACTTTAAGGTACTGTGTATATTGGAGTCATGCGGGTGGCGCTCACACCTCTCGTGGCTGCGCATGCATGTTTGCGGCCTCGCATCTCACGGCGGTCAAGAGATTTTTTTTTCCCACCACTGCCTGCCTGCCACCTTTCTTCTTTAGTGAAGGGGTGATGCCTCTTCCTCATTGTAGATGGGGCCCTGCTTCTCCTTTAACTTCATCATGTACTTGGGGCTACGCAGTTCTATTAATAGCAATCATTTTTATTTATACACAGCAGCGACACCTTTTACATTGTACTGGAACAGTCAGTCTTTGTCTATAAGTGTAGTTCAGTGAGATCCTCTGATAAATGAAGTGGCAAGTTACATAAAGTCCTCCTCTACACACCTTCCACATTAACACAAAACTGCCACAAGGTAGTCTGTTAGAGCAGATTCAATATTGGAAAATCTGGGGTCCTATAAAGAACCCAGACTATCCTGCCATGTTTCTATCTTACTAGATTTCATCAGTGCTGGACTCATGTTCTTGGATTCTATGGTGTAGGATTCAGGAGCTTAAGGTGAGGTGGGAAAATCTCTCCATAGAGCGTAAAATTAAATCAAGCCTTATTAAAACAGAAGGTACTTTACAGCCTTATCCTATTAAGTTACCAATAATCCAACAGTGGAAAAAAACTGTCACTAACAGCATTCCGAGAGAAATGGGCAGAGACATGCAAAGTTTTTCCTTTATGTCCTCAGACACATGACTTCCTGTGTAGCAAAAAACAGCTGGACTCTCCCCCTACAGGAACTCTTCTTTTTGATTGGTTAAGACTGTCATATGTTTTACAAACCACATATAATTGGGTGTAATACAGGAACTTTCTTACTCTTCCTTTCAGTGTAATACATGCAGAGGTTTAAGCAGTGGCAAAACCTTTCATTTTGACTATGTCATATTAAAATAGAGGTACCAGCAATGTAAGTACATTTATAAACTTTACTTCATATAAGTGAGTACTATACTTAAACACTTACATCACATTGGTAGGTCCTAAAAACTCAATGCAACCTTCGTAAATAAATATTCTTATATATGTCCAGTGCACTTACAGGATTTTTTTTTAAAAATTACTTTATTGGCACTAAAGCATTAAGGCATTATTTTGGCCCTTGATCCAAAGCCTTTGTTAAGCCTAGTGATGACAAGGTTTAGGCTAGGCTTGAGAAATGCTCAGGATCAAGGGCCAAAACGTTGCCTGTATACTATAATGCCATTAAAAACGTTTTTTTTAGAAATATTTCCTTGAGTGCGCTGGACTTTTATCTGGATTTGTATATTTATCATCTTTTGGTAGCACCTTAGTCGAAGCAATGAATTAAGAGAATATTTGCTATGGAGAAACTAAGTGAGTGCCCTTTTTGTGGGTTATATATATTTCTCATATTGTGACAGATTTCTGTGTTTTAGATGTGTTTCTTCCTATTCTATGAATAGACATCAGATTTCATCTATCTTTTAACAGTACTTTACAATGATGTAAGTGTTCTAAAGAAGCAGGCAACCAAGATAGTAAGTGAATCATTGCCCTGGAATGCAAATCCTGCAAGTACTTTCTTTAAGTTTATTGCTAGCTGACAAAAATATATAAGGAATTTGTAAGACCCCACTACTTTATATGTGTTACTCAATATTACCTAAACAATATAAAACATTTTATACTTTATTGTGGACATACTTTATATAAAAGTTAGTATTCCTAGTGGATGTGAAGTAGAATATTTAAAAGAGCTTCCTTTAGAGCATTGAGAATTTAAAATCAATGTACCAACTAATTATTCTAAATTAAAAGTTTTTGGATGTCGATGTATTTTAATATGATGCAGTTTAAGACTATGGGGCATATTTATGAACATTTACTGTGTTTTCACAGCTGACATTGCTGTGTTTTTGCCAGAATTAGACTTATTACCAGCAGCAAAAATTGTTACTGCCACATATAGCAATTCAGCTTTTCAAAGCATACATCACAACGATAACTGCTCTATCATAAAAGTGGCAAAGGTGTTTTTCGCTATAAGGTTAAACCTTCAAAAATCACTAAGCCTGAGGTGGTGATAATTAATTAGTGCCACATTTCTAGCCTAGAAATAGGTCACTGGAAGGTGTCGGAACATTATGGCGGATTTTTCAACACAAATGATGGTCCAAGGGGGGACTATTTACTATATTTAGATATAGCTTCCTAAAAGCTTCCATGGAAACATGGTAAATTCCCAGAAGTCTTTGTTCCTTATTTAGACTATTTACTGAAATACAATTGTTGATTTTGAAATTTAAAATTTTCACAGTTTTACAATTAAGTCAACTTGGGGATTTATTTCCACATGTACAGAATTGTCCCTTGAGTTTTTTCACATTTATAGTAGCTATGTTTCCTTATGATCAGTTACAACCCTAGTCTGGTGATATTTTGTCTCAATAAAAGACTTTAAAACAAAAAATATATCTACAATACTATATTACTACTGCAGATCACTCTGAAAATGGTGCAGCTTATGAATACAGTGATTACTCTATTTGCTATTGAAAAGTCCTCTGATAACAAAATTACACAAATCTCTCTTATAAAGATTTCCCTATAAATTACAAGTTTGAAAGAAGTTTTTTAAAATCAAAATTATTATTACAATAATCAGTAGCACTGCTAGGGGAAGCAGATTGTCTCCGGTTCTGCTCCCCTTTCAACAATCTGCAATTGTCTTCTGTTAGACAGAATCACCACGCCCTTACCAGGATTTTTAACCTGCTTCATGAGCGCGGTGGCCTTATTATTATTTTTTTTTTTAAAGAGAATGTACAGTCATGTAAAGCATCGTAGACAAACAAGTTTACTATTGTTTAAAACTTAAAGCTACTTTGTTTGATGTCTCCGGTACACATTTTTTCAACAGTCTTTAAACTGGGTTCAGTTTTTAATACTCTGACTTTTTAAATGATTTTTTTTTAAGTCTTCAATGGATTATTCATGCAGAGAAAGCAAAAGCAAGGAAGAAGGAATGGAAAAGTCAGACAGTACACACTCAAACTATACATTTGGACCCAATGTTGTGTTCCCTTGTATCAAAGCCACATTTGTAGCTTATTTAATGTTAATTTTCTCTAAATTAACACAATATTTTGTACAGTTATACTCATATTCAATTAAAAAATCCGCCCAACATAAAGACTATAAAATTCTTTCTATTCTACAACGATATTCCATGATTTTTTGGCTGATATTTTCTTCTTTAAAGCCATAGTACAACCTAAAATGTAGACTGAGTTAAGACAGTATCAATCTTTATAACTGTTTTTATTGCAACTTAGATGCAGTTTCATCATGCCCTGTAATTAGATGTCATGCCCTAAAGCTAAGATGGCTAAGACTTTATAGAATGGTAAAAACACTTCAACATTTCTAAGTGAAAAAGATTTCTTATGGTTGCTCTCTTTAAATGGATTGCCACCATAGTTAATTTGAAAGTAATCTGAGGCCCATATAAAGTCTCAGGTATAATTTAGTTGATTTTAACACCATCTTGAAAGCTGTTAAATACAAAAATGATGATATAGATAAATGGAAGTAACATTGCAGCTAGCTTGGCTACTTTATAACTGAATAGTTTACTCTGTACAGCAGAGTAACAGATAATATAAAATAAAAATGATGCATGCTGATGTAGTCCTGCAGATCATTTCAAATACCAATATACTGTACACATATCCAATCAAGAATTCCCTCCACATAATTATATTTTTCAGCCTTGTGAGTTCTGTATTTATTCATAAAAAACAATATTACTCCTGGAAATCCAGTCAATTTGTTGTCACTATTGTCTGCTGAAAATGCAGTATATGGTATATGATATATGATAACAGATTATCTTATTACAAGTTTATGGACAAAAACAGATTTACAGCTTATAGGCATCTTGTACTAGAATCCAATGATAATGTTATCAAATGGGCATGAAATCTTAGGAAACATAGGCAACAAGATAAGTATATAGCCCCCCTTCTTACAAGAAAACCCAGGGTTTCTAAGTTTCTCTACTTGGTCTACTACCAAAAGTTCATTAAGCCATGTTTTGATTTCTTTTTCATTTTTTTAACAAGCCAATTCTGTTTCAGCCAAGCTTTTTAAAGCTGTCTGGAATAGAATTCAATGTAATTTCACCCTTTGATAAATTTGACAATGTACACAGAAAAAAATAGATTGAAATGGCAATTAGTTTTGTAAGAGAATGAATAAGCAACATAAAAACTTCTGCACAGGCTGTAGTGAAAGGTAAGCAGATGTACAGTAGTAGTCACATTTTACACAATGAACAGAAAATAATGTAATAGTTTGAAACAAATGAAAAATTATTTAAGAATATACATGATAATGCAATAAGCAATTGGCTAGACATACAGCATGATTCACATACAGTGTGCTAGTGTGGTATTGCAGGAATTGTATCCATGGTAATGTATTGCCTACAGGGAGACCTGCATTCCCAATGCAATCTCTTTATTGCAGTGCACTAACTGCTGATGAAAGTGCTGAAGGGACAATCATGCACATTTAATGCCTGTTTGAAGATTCTGCAGTTTTGTCACTGGGGGGAAACAGATGGAGGTGTAGCACAGAGGGAGGAGCTAAAAGTTATATAGGAGTCTGCTAGTAGCAAGAACAGGTGCTAGGAAGTTTTGCACCATTCCTTTTTTTTCCTGGTTTTTGTTTTAAGGATTTTCTTTTTTTTTTTTTAGCTTGGTTGGTTTTAAGCATCATTGGTCACGGGAAAAACCACAGTTTAACCCTATTGCATGCCAATTTATTAATTAGACTGCCTAAGTACATCTCTGTAGGTCTCCTAGGAGAGAACAAAAGGACCAAGAAAATAGTATATCTTCCAAAGCCAATAATATAGGCAGCAGCAGGATGTGGATATTAAGGGAGCATTTGGTTCCATATTTGATAGTTATTATGGTTGAGGTTGTTTAAGGTTATCAGGGTTTGATGTAGTTATATAGGAAATGTCAGGTTTGACCTTGTTTGTCAAAATATAACACTATTTTCTTTTATTGCTTGTGAAGGTTTTCATTCATCCAGGTCATGGTATATGTGTTGTATTCAGTTAAATCAACTGGATGTTTAGTTCTTGTAGATGTTTCGCTAGTCATGACTAGCTGACTAGCTTCCCTTAATTCAGAATGACTTGTACAAGAATCTCTTGGCAATTAAGTACCCTTGAAAGTCTCAATTAGCATATGATAGACAGGTGTTAGGGACCTTCTGAATGCAAGTTGTGGATGCATTGAGGCAATTGGGTGTTATTGGAAATGCCCAGGGTAAGGTGTCAAAACAGCATTGTACATTGCAGAAAGTTGGTGTCGAACCTCTCCACCTCCATTCAGGCTTGGTACAATACTGTTATGACATCTTACCCTGGGCAGTTTGGATAACACCTATTAGCCTCAATGCATCCAAACTTTGTATTCAGAAGGTCCCTAACACCTGGCTGCCATATGCTAAATGGGACTTTCCAGGGTACTTAATTGCCAACAGATTCTTGTAGAGGCAGATAGGGGATTAACATTCAATCATTGGCTGTGATGTCAACTGTTAAATCCATAACTGACAGTTACTAACTGAAAGTACCAGGAAACAGAAACAGGGGGAACAGGACATTGTGCGGGATTTCAGGTTAGACTTATATATTTCACATTTCAAACTATTAGGATTTAGGGTTTTGGGGGGTGATTTACCTGTATGTAAGATTTTTCATTTTGGGGCTGGACTTGCCCTTTAAGAACTAAACTTTAAGTCCAGTAGATATAACTGAATACAAGAGATATTTTCTTTTATTGTATGTGGCCTTTTCCCTTAGGAACTGTTGGTGTGGTCTCAATTACTTATATGGTGTGCGAAAAGGAGAGGGAAGAGGATGGCTGATTGGTCTGGTAGATTAAGTAGATTGTGTGCTGTGGGTACTGGTTGCCCCAGGACCCTGCACAGTCTCTACTCATGTCATAACTATTAATAAAGCATTACCTAAGACAAAAATATTTGTTACAAACCCAAACATAACAATACAGAGGTATATGTGAATATTTTACAAATACTCTCATTGTTTTTTGTAAGATTTCTTTATATCTGCATATGGGTTAATAGCTGCAGATACTTTAAACCAAAGACAGTAAATTGCATTGTTGATGTGCCTGTACAATGTCAGTATAAGTTGTAAGGCAGGACCATCAGACACACTCTCATGCTTCATAAATGTACCTCTGGTTACTGTATGGGTAATGAATCACTCAGAGAACTGTCAGATTTCTCTCTTCTTACTTCTTTTGTCTTTTCACCAACACACCTTAAATCATTCCAATTTTACTCATTCCAATGAGGAATCTGTGATTAATCACATTCAAAATTTTTGTTTGGCAGCAAACTTGGGTTAAAAGGTCAAGTCAGAATCTACATTCATTTTAGATAAAGCTGAAACGTTAGAGAGCATTTCCCCAATAATTAATAGGAAATAACATACAAACATAGGAGCAAATAATACAAAAAGTACTATCCAAAGTTTTCAACACTGTGTCATTGTGAACATATGTAAAAGGCACCTTGACCATTGGCTTGGAAAATAAAAAGTTTATTTTTTATATTATTTTGTGTTTTTTAGTTTATATTTTTAGTTTATTAACAATTTTACATAGATTATTTTGGGATCTTTCCACAGTAATAAGCAAGAGATATGCAAAAAAGAAATGGGAAAATAAATGTGGCTCTCAGATGTAAAAAGTACCATTGTCATAAAATAGGCAGACACCTCATACACAGAATGAGTACACAGAAAATGAATATTTCAAATATGATAAATCATTATGGTGTTTATTATGCTATTGCTATGATAATAAAAACCTTACAGTTCTTTGTACTACACATGCTACAGAAGACGCAAAAGTGACTAATAGGTAGGGATACTAGATCCTCTGCTAAGTTGAGAGCATTCTTAAAAGGCACTTCTGTTTTTCCCTCACCTTATATCCGTCACAAACTTTTATGTTTTTATTTCCTTTGTTCGTTTCCCCCTCATCATTTATAAATAGTAGATTTAATCACTTTTTCCAGTCCTCCTCTGCCCACCCCTTTGACTCCTAACTCTGCCTCCACACAGCCCCTAGATTACGCCACCAACATCATGTCCCCCTATGCACATCCCTTGATGCATCCCCTTTCTCCACCCTGCAGAATTTGTCTGCAGAATCCTATACTTAAAGTACATGTGCATAAATGGAACATACCATAATAGTATCTTACATTTCATAGGTGTTCTGGAAGGAAAGCTTCACATTAAAGGGGAACTGTGGTCTCTATACAAGTGGCCTTTATTAAAAATGGCACACTCCTACCATTAAAATGACTCCAGGATCATGCTTATAGCTTCAGTCTATCCAAAGATCCAGCAGTATAAAGGGTGCTTTTTCTTCCTATCACTACATTTTCTGCCCATTGTAGAGGAAAGGTTAGGGAATGGTCTGTAAATATCTTCAGAAAAGATTGATTTTGGGGGGTGGGTCTTCTTTAAACAGAACATCATGTGACTGTCAGAGACTCAGACAGACAGCACAGACAAGAAACTGTAATTTTACAGACCTATAATTTAAGATACAGAGAAGCTATAAACATCATCTTATGCTTGTTTGAAATGTATGATGAGCTCTGTTAAATAAAGAGCACTTGAATGGAGACCACTGTTACCCTTTAAACGTAAAAAAAACCACATTTTGTTCTTCATATACCACAAAAAGTTAGATAATTTTCTTAATCTATTTCAAAATAACTATATTTTATACTGTTATTATTATCTTATGATGACCTGTAGTCAACATACTAAGAAATAAAAAAAAACCTCAGAATTCTGTTTGACAACCCTTCATCTTCTAGCAAAAAATCAATTCAATAAGGATGTTAGCATGAATTTATGCCTATTGATTTATGAAGAAACCCAGAAATATCTTAATCTCTTGCAAAAGACCAGATAATATGTGAAAATTGACTCATTGGCTCTAATGTGAAATCCTAGATGTTAAGCTGTCAAACTGATGTTATATCTCATTTTTATAACCTGGTGTCTAAGAAATTTGGTAACCTTCTTGTGGCATATTAACTGCAGATTTATAGCAAACACTGTTAACAGATATTATGCAAACAATATATAGTGTGTGTGTTTGAAAAGTATAAAAGTATATATATATATATATATAGAGAGAGAGAGAGAGAGAGAGAGAGAGAGAGAGAGAGAGAGAGAGAGATAGATAGATATTTCGGTGATCCTCTGCACAAGCCCTCAGGTCCTTATTCACCCCGGTGCCTCCGACAGGAAATAATAGCCTATAGGGTAAGACGGAGCACTCGTGGGATTTTAAAGCAAAACATTAAGTTAACTAACGCTCAGTAATCAATGCGTTTCAGCCATATATATATATATATATATATATATATATATATATATATATCGAATAGGGTAAGACGGAGCACTCGTGGGATTTTAAAGCAAAACATTAAGCTCAGTAATCAATGCGTTTCAGCCATAATGGAAGCGGCCGTAGTCAGGATTATAGATAGAGACATCAGGTGAGTTTAAATATACACAGACACGCAAGGTAAACCCACCGGCCTCCACCCCTCCCCCCAAACATGGGTTAACCCCTAACTATCAGACAGTGTCAATATCTATCAAACAGATAGGGAAAGTGCAGGTAGCTAATGCATTTGTGACCCGCAGAGTGCCGAGACCAGTAGCCCGCTAAAGTGCCGCAATGCAGAGGAACAAACCTAAAAGTGCAATAAAAAACAAGTTTCGATAGTAAAAAATGTAGAGCCAGTAAAACAGTATTAAAAAATACCCGCTCATGAGGATAAATTATTAAAATAATAAACATTTTCCAGATAGATGGTAGCTATACACTAAAGTGCAACCATAGTGCCAAAGAGGAAAACAGCATAAGCCAAGGTGAAAAAGATAAGAGAGAGCAAAGCTAACATAGAATGAAGTGAAAAGTAAAATCAATGGCTAGAGTAGACATGGGACATGATCACTACCAATCACGGGCAAATAACTAGTTCACAGTTATACAATGTAACTAAATACCACTGTTTAAAAGACAATCAGCGTTATTCAATATATGTTCTTATCATTTAAAATGGTGCTAATTTTGCCCCAACCAATCAGATGTTAGCTTTCAAATGTTAAATAAGATCTGATTGGTTGGGGCAAAATTAGCACCATTTTAAATGATAAGAACTTTTATTGAATCTCCCTGATTGTCTTTTAAACAGTGGTATTTAGTTACTGTGAACTAGTTATTTGCCCTGTATCGGTATGTATCATGCCCCATGGCTACTCTAGCCATTGATTTTACTTTTCACTTCATTCTATGTTAGCTTTGCTCTCTCTTATCTTTTTCACCTTGGCTTATGCTGTTTTCCTCTTTGGCACTATGGTTGCACTTTAGTGTATGCTACCATCTTTCTGGAAATGTTTATTATTTTAATATTTATCCTCATGAGCGGGTATTTTTAATACTGTTTTACTGGCTCTACATTTTTTACTATCGAAACTGTTTTTTTTTGCACTTTTAGGTTTGTTCCTCTGCATTGCGGCACTTTAGTGGGCTACTGGTCTCGGCACTCTGCGGGTCACAAATGCATTAGCTACCTGCACTTTCCCTATCTGTTTGATAGATATTGACACTGTCTGATAGTTAGGGGTTAACCCATGTTTGGGGGAGGGGTGAGGGCCGGTGGGTTTACCTTGCGTGTCTGTGTATATTTAAACTCACCTGATGTCTCTATCTAAATCCTGACTACGGCCGCTTCCATTATGGCTGAAACGCATTGATTACTGAGCTTAATGTTTGCTTTAAAATCCCACGAGTGCTCCGTCTACCCTATTCGATATATATATATATATATATATATATATATATATATATATATATATATATATATAATTCTGGTTTGTATACCAACATCCCACATAAACAAGGTAATGTATTATTCACTAATCCTCGAAAGTATCAGTCTTTTCGGTAATGAATGTATGGATCGTTTTCGTTAACCCTTGAAAGTATTGTTCGATTTCAGTTACCCTTGAATCGATGTAACAAGTATTGGTGATAGTGACATGTTCACCAGACAATTTCCCATGTGCCACAGCCATTTGCAGTAAGGTACGATTGTTAGTATAGCTGTAAATCACCCAGACTTTTCGAACTATCATTCCCCCATTGACTTTACTAAAAGTTCGAAAGTTCGAATTCGGACCCATTAAAGTTTGAAAGTTTGAAAACGGACTGAACTTTATGAAATTCAGCCATCTATAAAGGTAAAAGGATGCTTAGAGAGATTGACTCTTGAATATGACTACATCAGATTTGAGAGCATGCTTTATTTGCAGAAGACAGGTACAGCCACGAATACAGCCACGAATGCAGCCATGGCAAATACCAATATGAGAAAGTATATTCATAACAAAAAAAATATTCATAACAAAAAAAAATATTCATAACAAAAAAAATATTCATAATAAATTTTGTAATAATGTTATATTTTATACTGGATTAAAAGATTAAATACCCTGGCCTTACATGGACTAAATGAATATTGTTCCTTTAAAGGGTATCGCCAGTGTAAGAGGGTTAATGTTAATAGACACCCCCCATAATAAAATTTATGTTCAGAAGTCACTTATAAAATTGTTTCCTGCAAGACGGTATTTGTCAGGAACACTTCCTGTTCTGCTACAGCAGTGGGAACCTATGTGCACAGCTGAGGTGGGAACTTTTATCGTTGCACCAGTTACCATGTGCAGGACTAAGAATGTTCCTGTTGTTTTCCAGGTAGTAATCACTTCTTAATGGTTTATAAAGATTTAAAAACTGTTTATATTCACTGCAAAATCGGTTTATATAGTGCTCCAGCATATAAAGCCTGCAGTAAGCTGCAGCAGACAGGCTTAATACCTGTAGAATTAGTGTAAGTATTTTATGTATGTCACAGATCCAGAATGCAGTAAGATATAGATTGGTCTGTGTAATTTATACTGATTATGTTACAGGAGATAAGATTGACAGAATATTGTTGTTAATACAGTTCTATATGATGTTACCATATACTGAAATATATGTGTTAAAAGTATATCTGTTGTATTCAATTAGATCAACTGGACTTGAAATGTAGTTCTTGAAGACGTTTCGCTAGTATCCACTGGCTTCTGCAATTCAGAATGACTTGTACAAGAATCTGTGGCAATTATGTACCCTGGAAAATCCCAATAGCTATTCACAGCCAGGTTTAAGGGTGTGATTAGATAGTGGCTAAGAGGTGTTATAGGAAGCCCGAGTAAGGTGTTAAAACAGCATTGTATGGCAGACAGTTGGTGTCGAACCCCCCCACCTCTATTTAGGCTTGGTTTCTTTATTTTCACATAAATGGCCTCCTTAAAACCTCTCTTGAACCAGTCACGTTCCTTCGC
>CM033474.1:141050854-141348354 GCA_019447015.1 Hymenochirus boettgeri
TTCACATTATTTAGAATTTAATGCCAGCTTATATCTGCGCTAGATATTTATGCAATTTACCCAGAGCAGCAAAGCCACTATTGAATCCCCTGCAAGAAATTTACCCAGAGCAGCAAAGCCACTATTGAATCTCGTGTAAGAAATTTACCCAGAGCGGCTGCAGCTATAGCAATAATAAATAATCATTTGCATAAATAACTAAATAATTATATAATATAATTGAGTTTGATCAGTTAGGTGTAATAATAAGAGACAATACATTATGCAACACCATGCAACTCTGCCCCCTGTAAAAGCTGTTACTGCTATTCATTTATAATTAATAGAAGCTGTAACCGAGAGTTTTAATATCATCTACACATAGCGTACAGTAGTATATAGATGGTGTATTTGTTTTTATTTTACATTTCAAATTTATAGCTTTGTAAGGTAGATGCTCCCAGAGTTCATCTAAGATAATTTAATCAAAAGTCATGGGTAGCTCATTATACAGGAGGCTTTTTAATGGAGAATGCTGCTGTATGTCTTATTAAAAGAGAGTGAAACAAAAAGAGTGACTTGTGGGGTAGTAGGAGACAGCAATCTATTACCCAGTCAATTATACCATAATTCCCATAGGGCTGGTTCAGAAATGAAAAAAGAAGCAAGAAGGACAGTACGGTGGCTCAGTGGTTAGCACTGGTGCTTTGCAGTGCTGAGGTCCAGAGTTCAATTCCACCCTTGGGCACACCTGCAAGGAGTTTGTATGTTCTGCCCGTGCTTGCGTGGGTTTCCTCCGGACACTCTGGTTTCCCCCACAATCATAAAAATATACTGATAGATTGTATGTGTCACATAAATGTGCTTAGATTGTAAGCTCTTCGGGGCAGGGCTGCATGTGAATTGAGTAAATAAAAGTGCTGCGGAATATATAGCGCTATATAAGAAATAAAATACATACAATACACACAAGTGTTGTATTGCAGCTTATGCCTAATGTCAGTATTTGGGTATATTTAGTCTCACATGACATGGCTTGGAGAATGATGTTTGCGCATTGATGAAACATTGCAAAAAGTGCTAAAATTGTGCCTTCCATTTCATTATTTTACCACTACCCTGCAATGTGGGCATCAAAAATGCAAAAATGTCAGAAACAAATCTAACAAACACATCAACTGCTTTAAGATAATGGATAAGCTGAGTTTTAAAGATGGCAATGGATAAGCTCAGTTTAAAAGATGGCACTAGCAGAACAAACACCACTGCCCCTATGTGAGTCTCTAATCAGTAAGCCATTTCAAATCAATAAAATATTATAAGAGATTTGAGAATTTGTTTATTAAACATTGCTAATACCTTTGCTGACTTAGCAAATCTAATGGATTTCTCCCAATTTTCAAAGAAGAGTGCTTCCTTACCTGCTTTAAAATATTCTTTGCTGCTAATTCCCCAAGGACAGTAAATGTATTGAAAGAAATATTGGCCTTTAAAGTTATATCTGATATAAATGTTGGCATGTATATCAGATATTTTTACAAATAATCATATGGGCTCAAAAACTTGTACGATATAAATGCACTTGTTTGTTATTTGAAAAAGGTGATTAACACCTGCTTACTGTATAAACATTGTGACCCAGGTGTGCACACCCTGGGTCCGTCACTTCGTGTTAATGTCTGGAAGATGTAAACTCTCTTATATCAAAGTATACACTGTGGGTGAAACTCTTACCCAAACATCACTGTGGCCCGGGTGCAGGATGCCCCAAGCCCGTCGCAAGGCAATGATTCTTCCAGGATCGTTAAAACATTGGAATCCGCACTGACCGAGATCACACAAGACGCTCCACCATGAAGTTTTGCAATTAAAAGCCTTTATTGTCTGGACGCCTTACGCGTTTCGGACACACCCGTCCTTAATCATAGGCACAGCAGTTCCCTCTGCCGACAATCCCTATATACAAAATGCTATCCCACGTGACCTCCAAGTAAATCTTAAACAATGTCTGTTCCTTAAATTAACCTTTAGATCTCCTCTTAAGTAACAGAAAAAAGATAGAGGAAGGAGAATATTTCTCCAACGATCTATTCTTTCCAAGATCACAAGCATTACCCTATATAGAATAATAAGATATAACATAATGCATTAAAATTCGTTATAATATATCAAAAACTTTTTACAAACAGGACATGTTGCATATGAAAATAAGAGAGATAATGATGTTAATAAAACAAGATATATATGAATACACCTCATAAAACCATCTTAATACATTTTGTACATGCCTCACCCCTAAGTATCCCATGTAAATGATTAATTTACATGAAGAAGGCATTATCAATGTTATTTTTACATTATAAATATTACTTTATCTACCAATAAAACAATTAACATCCAGAATTGAGTTCATACCTCTAGGATATCTAGTGTCCAATAAAAAGATCATTTAGTTTCCTGTTTTATAGCTTTAAATATCTGTCTCTATTTCTAGTGTCTTTCTTGATACTTTGTATTCCCTGAATTTGTAATTTGTTGAGGTTGCTGTTGTTACATGTTGCAAAGTGTCTAGCAACTGGGCTGTTATTATCATTATTTTTGATGGCTCTGATATGTTCACGTATTCTTGACTTTAAGGATCTAATTGTACATCCTACATATTGTGAACTGCATGTATTACATTTCAAAACATAAATAACATACATGGTTGTACAATTATGTATTCTTTAATAAGGAAACTTTTCCTGTGTGTGAGTTAAAAAAATCTTGTCCTATTTTTACATAGCGACATGTTATACATCTGCTGTGTCCACATCGTGACATACCTGATATCCCAACCAGTTTTTTGTTGTTGAGATTTCTGAGTGAATAAATTCACTGGGGGATAAGCAGTTACCTAGAGTGCTAGCCCTTCTGATTTCGGGATTTCGATATGTGTCAAGAAGGGCTAGCACTCTAGGTAACTGATTTCCCCAGTGAATTTATTCACTCAGAAATCTCAACAACAAAAAAAGGTTGGGATATCAGGGTATGTACAGATGTGGACACAGCAGATGTATAAATGTCGCTATGTAAAAATAGGACAAGATTTTTTTAACTCACACACAGGAAAAAGTTTCCTTATTAAAGAATACATAAATTGTACAACCATGTATGTTATTTATGTTTTGAAATGTAATACATGCAGTTCACAATATGTAGGATGTACAATTAGATCCTTAAAGTCAAGAATACGTGAACATATCGAGCCATCAAAAATAATGATAATAACAGCCCAGTTGCTAGACACTTTGCAACATGTAACAACAGCAAACTCAACAAAATTACAAATTCAGGGAATACAAAGTATCAAGAAAGACACTAGAAATAGAGACAGATATTTAAAGCTATTAAAACAGGAAACTAAATGGATCTTTTTATTGGACACTAGAATCCTAGAGGTATGAACTCAATTCTGGATGTTAATTGTTTTATTGGTAGATAAAGTATATTTGTAATATATAATGTAAAAATAACATTGATAATGCCTTCTTCATGTAAATTAATATTACATGGGATACTTAGGGGTGAGGCATGTACAAAATGTATTAAGATGGTTATGTATGAGGTGTATTCATATATATCTGTTTTATTCATCATTATCTCTTTATTTTCATATGCAACATGTAATGTTTGAAAAAGTTTTTGATATATTTAACGAATTTTAATGCATTATGTTATATTTATTATTCTATATATGGTAATGCATGTGATCTTGGAAAGAATAGATCGTTGGAGAAATATTCTCCTTCCTATCTTTTTTGTTACTTAGAGGAGGATCTAAAGGGTTAAGGGACAGACATTGTTAAAGTTTACTTGGAGGTACGTGGGATAGCATTTTGTATATAGGGATGCCCGAAATCAAGAAGGGCTAGCACTCTAGGTAACTGCTTATCCCCCAGTGAATTTATTCACTCAGAAATCTCAACAACAAAAAACTGGTTGGGATATCAGGGTATGTACAGATGTGGACACAGCAGATGTATAACATGTCGCTATGTAAAAATAGGACAAGATTTTTTTAACTCACACACAGGAAAAAGTTTCCTTATTAAAGAATACATAAATTGTACAACCATGTATGTTATTTATGTTTTGAAATGTAATACATGCAGTTCACAATATGTAGGATGTACAATTAGATCCTTAAAGTCAAGAATACGTGAACATATCAGAGCCATCAAAAATAATGATAATAACAGCCCAGTTGCTAGACACTTTGCAACATGTAACAACAGCAACCTCAACAAATTACAAATTCAGGGAATACAAAGTATCAAGAAAGACACTAGAAATAGAGACAGATATTTAAAGCTATTAAAACAGGAAACTAAATGGATCTTTTTATTGGACACTAGATATCCTAGAGGTATGAACTCAATTCTGGATGTTAATTGTTTTATTGGTAGATAAAGTAATATTTGTAATATTTATAATGTAAAAATAACATTGATAATGCCTTCTTCATGTAAATTAATCATTTACATGGGATACTTAGGGGTGAGGCATGTACAAAATGTATTAAGATGGTTATGTATGAGGTGTATTCATATATATCTTGTTTTATTAACATCATTATCTCTCTTATTTTCATATGCAACATGTACTGTTTGTAAAAAGTTTTTGATATATTATAACGAATTTTAATGCATTATGTTATATCTTATTATTCTATATATGGTAATGCATGTGATCTTGGAAAGAATAGATCGTTGGAGAAATATTCTCCTTCCTCTATCTTTTTCTGTTACTTAAGAGGAGGATCTAAAGGGTTAATTTAAGGAACAGATATTGTTTAAGATTTACTTGGAGGTCACGTGGGATAGCATTTTGTATATAGGGATTGTCGGCAGAGGGAACTGCTGTGCCTATGATTAAGGACGGGTATTTCCGAAACGCGTAAGGCGTCCAGACAATAAAGGCTTTTAATTGCAAAACTTCATGGTGGAGCGTCTTGTGTGATCAGTGCGGATTCCAATGTTTTAACGATCCTGTATATCAGATATAACTTTAATATTTACAGAAATACTGTGGAAAAACAACAACAACAAAAAAAACATTGATGCCTAGGCAAAAGAACAGCCTATATATAATTAATTAATTTGATGAAGATTGAAATATTAGAAATATAAGCAAACTTAAAAATTAGATTGATCCCTAAAGAAATCAAAAACAAACAACTCATTTAATGTGTTACTAACATTTAGATATCTGATGCAAAGGATAGTGACCTTTTAATTGATAGGCTACATCTCTTTAAAACAGCATCAAATACACCAAGGGATACAATTCTCATGATTTACTTTTACCAAACTAATGAAAAAATTCTGAGAAACACAAGAGAACTCAAATATCTACCACTAATGTGCCAAAAACGGCAGTTTCCAGCAGACTTTCAGGGAGATTCAATAAAAGTTCTTATTGTTTAAAATGGTGCTAATTTTGCCCCAACCAATCAGATCTTATTTAACATTTAAAAGCTATCATCTGATTGGTTGGGGCAAAATTAGCACCATTTTAAACGCTAAGAACTTTTATTGAATAACCCCCATAAACTCTAAAAAAATTACTTAATGGCAACATGTCCTTTACTATCTATATTTAAACTATAAATAATTGCAATTACCTGGAAAAGAAAATATATATATAAACAAAAACTTTAAAAACCAATCCGCATCACATCTCCAGTAATAATATTTATAAAAACTACACATACCCAAAAAATAAAACCCCAAACACACACAAGTCCAAATATCTTTGTTCATGTGTAAATATCTTTAGTAATGGTGTTATATAATCTCCCATATATTACAGAGGGTGCACAAATAGAATAAAAATTGTTCTATATGCATATAACCAGCAACTATATCTCATTTTCTAGAATACTAACTGTCTGTAAAGACAGGATCTTTTATGGTGGTCCTTTTCAAAAAGAAAAAAGACGTTTAACACTTTTTAAATAAACATAATAATTCAAAACCTTGGTGGTGTAATAAATGGCTGAAATGTAGTGGTTAGTAACAAAGAAAAGGCAGAAATCTTAAACCCCTTCATTGCTTCTGTTTTCACTAATGAGGCACCAGTTACAGAGTGTAGCCTATATAATGGATCCACTTTTAGCTCATTGAAGACAGAAGATTTGCTGTCTTGTGTGAAAGAGATTGGACCATTTAAATATAACTTAAAGAGTATGTCCACCCTGAAATAAAATTTTTAGTATGTTCTTCCTCCTGGGCTCCCAGCCCCAAGCGCATTATTTATTTTTTTAGAAAGCCCCCCAAACTCTACTTACCTCCCCTCTTTCCTGCGCCGCGCTCCCGGCCCTCTGCTTGCGAGGAAATGCAAGCAGAGGGGCGGGACCGGCAGCCGCGTCTGTGATTGGCTGAGCGGCAGCCAATCACGGACGCGGCTGCCGGCAGCTCACTTCCGCGTAGGAAAGCGGAGAGGTAAGTAAAAGATTGGGGAGCTTTCTCAAAATAAAATTTATGCGGTTGGGGCTGGGGGACATGGGGGAAGGCTGCCATGAAGGGGTTTTATGTTAGGGGGAGGGATAGCAGAACGGGAGGGAGAGGGAGGGAGAGGGAGGGGGAGGGAGGGGGGAGAAGGGCTGCAGTACGCATGGCAGTGATCTCCGGGAGGCCAGGTAGCAGGCAGTGTCCTATATGGACCTGCTAGCCTCCTGGTGGGCAGTTTTTGGGACTTTGGGGGGGGACTACAGGAGAACCCTATGGATCTGGGATGTGAGGTAAGGATTAAACTACACTACATTATGGGGCCAGTATTTGGGGGGATTATAGTTTTGGGGGTGGACATGCCCTTTAAGGTACAGGGCAGTTGGTATTTAGCATATTATTATCTGTGGTGGGAAAGGTTTTAGGCCTAGGTATCATGTACATTTTACTCGCAGATTCGATGCTCGCGTATAGGCTTTAATGGACACTTTATTCGCGGACTCGATGTTCGCGCCTAGATACCATGGACATTTTACTCGCGGATTCGATGCTTGCGTATAGGCTTTAATGGAGACTTTACTCGCGTATTCGATGTTCGCGCCTAGTACCATGGACATTTTACTCGCAGATTTGATGCTCGCGTATAGGCTTTAATGGACACTTACTCGCGGATTCGATGTTCCTGCCTAGGTATCATGACATTTTACTCGCAGATTCGATGCTCGCGTATAGGTTTTAATTGACACTTTACTCGTGGATTCGATGCTCGCGTATAGGTATAAAAGGCATTTTACTCACATATTCGAACGGTCGAACATTCGATATTTATCGAAAGTCCGAAAATAATCACCATGGACATTTTACTCGCAGATTTGATGCTCGCGTATAGGCTTTAATGGACACTTTACTCGCGGATTCGATGTTCCTGCCTAGGTATCATGGACATTTTACTCGCAGATTCGATGCTCGCGTATAGGTTTTAATTGACACTTTACTCGTGGATTCGATGCTCGCGTATAGGTATAAAAGGCATTTTACTCACATATTCGAACGGTCGAACATTCGATATTTATCGAAAGTCCGAAAATATCGAAAATCCAGGATAGTTCGAAAAGTCCGAATTTGTTCGAAATACGAATAGTTCGGCTTGAACTTGGGTTCGGGCATGATTCTATGCATAATAGATCCTGACAAACCAACCTGATTTCCTTTCAGTCAAGTGTCTAGGGTCAAAGTGGCCCAAAGCACCTGTGAGCAGGTGGGGCTTAGGCACCCACGAATGGGTGGGGCCATGGCAACCGCGGGTTGGCGGGGCTTATGCACGCAAGACTGGGCGGGGCTTAGGCACCCACGACTGGGCAGGGCCACATGGGGCTGTAAGGGAATGGGCCAAGGGGGGCCTGCAACTGGAGGGACCATAGGGGCCATGAGTGGGAGGGACCAAATGGGGCTGCAAAGGGGAGGAGACACAGGGCAGATTGACTGACAGGTTTCAGAGCAGGAAGTGCAGGGGACCCGGTGATGCTGCTGCCATATCACACACAAAAATGTAAATATCTTCAAAACTATGTAAAATAAACAATGGAAAAAATTGGCAAAAACCCAGGAGAGCAATTCCTATGAATTTACCTAAAGTCATTTTTGGACCACAGTTCCTCTTTAAAGTCTAATGCATTTATAATGTGTGGCCAGCGTAAGAGAATGCAGCTGCCTTTAAATGTACTTCTGATTAACATTTCAATTGGGTAATAATGCTGTAACATTGTGGAATCGCTAGCTTTGGACTAGTAAATCATACTTTGCGTTTTTTTGTGCAAAAAGTAAACAAGTTATTATTAAACAGACTTTTACACCAGAAGGTTTTCAAGGTTATTTTGATTAAAATAATGAAATGGTGATTGATCCAAGTAGAATTTGATTGCTTTTTGGGATCAGGAAGGATTTTCCCCTCACAAATAAATTGGCTTAACCATTTATTTATTTTGTGAATAGTGTCTGTATAAATTGTTCTATGTGGTAATTCAACATTAGTTTATGCTAGAGTTTATGCTTTTATTTTGATTGATATTTTTTTTTCTTTATAATCAATAATGTGCAGGTTAAAAATTGAATGCAGCTTTCCATTTTTTGTTAATTCTTTTAAACAGTGTAAGATTGTAAAAGTCTAAAGAAGATATTCCAATTTTTTCTTCTTAGAACACAATCAATACTGTACCGCAGAACTTGAAAATGACAGCTTCCTGGTTAATTATTTCCTGGCTTGGTCATGATAAGAGGATATGCTCTTAACAGTTACTTTATTACAAGGGAGATTTGTATTTTATTTGTTTTGCAGTAACACTCTCATTTTAGAATGTCTTTTTTGTATCTATAAAAATAAAATTAAACTTATATTGTAATCATTCAATAACTAAAAACAATTAAAATTAGTTTTCCAATGTTTTTTTTGTAAAGGTTTAACTTACTCTGTTTGCATTGATATTTTTGCACAAATGACCCCATTGCTAATTTTCTTCTTCACATAATTATCCTCATTTAAAATAAAAATTTAGCTTTAATGATGTAGGGGTTCATCTTCCAGATAAGTGGTCTACCTTGCAAAGTCACAGGACCCACTGCTGTTGCTTACCGGAAATCATTTCTGATTTGTACACAGTGTGAGGCACAGAGTGAAAGGAAATTCTGTCAGAGAGGGTGCACACCGCACTAAACACGTTTCAAAAGTATGGCAACCATTCCTCGCTTTGTGTTCGGAGACATTTACACCTATTTTGTCCACTCAGTGGATAGAGTATCCATCAAAACCATCAGGGTTTGCAATCTAATTTTTAGATTGCAAATAATTTTTAGATTGCAATAAATTATGGACACCAGATTACTGGCTGAGCCAGTGGGGCAATCTGTGGGAGTGAGTGTGGCTAAGTTTTGCATGGAGTGAGAAATATTTTCTGTTTTCAGTTAAAGTAAGCAGACTCTAACACTTAAGCTGAGTACACACATTGCTGATAAAGGGCCTATCCCCTCAGTAACGACAGGATTGATCCTTCATTGGTAACGTGTTTACATGTGAAATTACCTTTTACAATGCCACTACATCAGAAATGTAAGTTACGGAAGGAAAATTTCAGCCCTGATCTTCAGGTGTGGGGCAGTCATGAACGACCTCACTATACTATACTATACTATGCTGTACTATACTATGCTATACGGAGCATAGTATAGTATTGTACCCACATCATGGTACTGTGTGTACCCAGCTTTATTCCTTTGCTATAACTACAGTATTGTTCCACTATATTGTAGCTATGCTTGTGCTTATCTATTGGATCTTGTACATACTTGATTGTTCTATATTGCTATGAGAATGTACCTCTACACCCATCTGGCTTACTTTTTCATCTTTAATTTAAAGATGGTAAATAATATAGAACAGTTTAAAAGAACGGACCATAACTCTTGAATAAAATGTAACTCTTATTAATCAATAGTTGAAAGCGAGCAGCACAAAACCCTGATGCATTTCGTGACACTATAGTCGTCACTTCATCAGAAGGAGTGATCACTCCCTCACATCACTCCCTCTGATGAAGTGACGACCATAGCATCACAAAACGCATCAGGGTTTCCTTCTCTGTGCTACTCGCTTTTAACTATCGGTTAATAATAGTTACATTTTATTCAAGAGACGGGATGGAGTCATGGTCTGTTCTTTTAAACAAATGCTGTCTTTCTCTTTAGAGTATTCCGGACTCTTCTTCGGACCGACTCTTCTGCAGGAACGCACGGTGGTAGGATCACAGGTAAACATACACAATGTAAAATATTATATACACTTGTTGTCTTCTTGTTTGTAACAACCAAATAATATAGAAAAACCTTGCATATGGGCTTTTTTCTTTGTGCGTTCTGTGCAATTGGATGAGCACTTTGTTATGCATGATGACCAAACATCGAATCAAGAAATAGCGGTAATCAACCTGTCAAGTCAACACTCCCTGACAATGCGACACAGGTACTTAATAAGAGCTTGGGCTTCTGTCCTAGCACTAAACTTGATACTTTTGAGCTAGACGTAAACCTATGTGCTTTTTCCCGACGTCTTAGATTGAAAGCACATTTTCAATGTAAATTATCTAGTTGGTTTCATTTTACTGACTACATGGGACTGAAACCTTAGGACTTAGGATATTAAATGGAAAGTTTGTTCCACCGACAACTTATCCAGCCATTGAGACTTATGTACACACTGTGAAATATAAATTATCAGAATTGGTAAAAAAGTTTGAACCCCAGACATTGGCATCTGATTCAACATATCCTGAATGGCTTGCATTGAAACAACTAAAAACTTATTCCAACATCACAATCAAACCATCTGATAAAAGTGGGGCAATTGTGGTGTTGGATACAGATCATTATGTGAATGAGATTATGTTACAATTAGCTGATTCTACTGTACTGTATGCTTGTTTGAGGGGTGATCCTATATGGGACATCCAGCAGGTCATTGAATTTTTTTTGTATAATGCTGTCAAAATGGACACTATTAGTGAATTGTTGAGGTACTCATTGTTGGTACAGTATCCAGTTACCCCTGTCCTATATACCCTGCCCAAGGTGCACAAAAACCCTGTCCAGCCTCCCGGGTGACCCATAGTGGCATGGATGGATTCCATCTTCTGCCCTATGGCCATCTTCCTGGACAGGGGTCTTGTTCCTTTGGTACAGGAGGGACTATTTTATTTATGTGATACCCAACACTTCCTTGATAAACTTGCCAAAGTGAAGGTAGCTACCAACGGGTATATTATTATGGCTACATTAAATGTAGGCAGTCTGTATACCTCAATTTCTCACACAGAGGGAATTAAAGCTTGTGAGAGACTTTTTATTGGTTTATTGCATATTATTTTGACACAGTCTTATTTCAGATTTGTCAAACTGTTTTATAAACAGATCCACGGGACTGCAATGGGATCCAATGTCACGTCGTCATATGCTAATGCTTTTCATGCTATGGCAGGAGGCAGACCTTATCTATGTACTTCCACCCTTTAATAGGCACTTTTATGCCTGGTGGAGGTACATAGACGATGTCTTCTTGCTGTGGTGGGCTGATGTTGGATGCTTTCTAGAGTTCCAAAAACAATTGGATACATTACATAGTGCTATTAAACATTTCTTGACCTATGATTCACGTAAAATTGCATTTTCAGATGTACAAGTCATTAGAGAGAATGGGTTCCATACCAATATTTATTCCAAACCCACCAACCGAAATCAACTGTCACACAGCAGTTTCATCAGATCCGTCGGTATCGGGGCTTTATCAGTACTGTGTGTACCTTTCCGCCGAACGATTGAATGACCGAAAATTTCCATCAGCCGCACTGGACTCCCTATAGAGGAGTCTAGCGCAGTCGATGGAAACACACAGTCCTGAGCGTTCTCCTCTATAGGAAGAACGCTTGGGACTGCGTGTATGCAGATCATTGAAAGATGACAGACAGGATCTTGCAGTTCTTGTCTCTCATCTTTCAGTGATCTGCACTGTGTGCACCCAACTTTAGATCAACTGGACTTAAAGTTTAGTCCTTGAAGACATTTTTCTAGTCATCCGACTGGCTTTCTCAATTTCTGAATGACTTGTACAAAATTGTACCTGCATTTCTTACTTAAGGAAGTAAGTGTTTTGAAACCATTTAATGTATGTTTTAAAATGTAAGTGAATTTTATACTTTTAAGAACTTTTAAAAAACAACTTTTAACTTTTTATCTTACTACATATGAGTGCAACCAATTTGTAGGAAAGAAATTTATGTACAAGAATCTGTTGGCAATTATGTACCCTGGAAAGTCCCAATTAGAATATCACAGCCAGGCATTAGGGACCTGCAAGGCATGGTTGCATTGTGGCTAAGAGGTGTTACAGGAACTGCCCAGGGTAAGGTGTCAAAACAGCAATGTACATGCAAGACAGTTGGTGTCGAACCCCCCACCTCTATTCAAGGTTGGTTTCTTCATTTTCACATAAATGGCCTCCTTGACACCTCTCTTGAACCAGTCATGTTCCTTTGCCAATATGTTAACATTACAATCATGGCTGATATATATTACATTTTTTTCAAAAATCCACATTCTACACCTTATACGTATCAGTAATTCTGGTAGTGAAGATGCCTAAATAAGCACATCTGCAGTTTAATGATATAGGTCTGCATAACATTATGTCATGTTATGGATACTCTTTTCATTGAAACTGGTGCATACTGGTGTAAATGCCTCCAAGCTAGAAGAGAGGAATGAGTGCCACTGAGAAAGTCCTAAGAAAACATGTTTGGTATGGTCTACACTCCTCCTGCCAGAATGCCCTTTCCCTACTGGTTCTAACCTCTGTACCTGTGTGCCTGTAGTTCTAGATGGGTTTTTTTTTGTGGGTGACTGGACAGCTAAGTAAACATTTAGATGATAGGACAGCCGGTACTGTGTACTTTGATGTTAGAAAAAGGATATTATCTTTATCCTCATTGCTACTACTTATTAGCAATATTTGTAGTACTCCTGTACACCTTAATATCCTGTTTATATTGAAACACAAAAAAGTGCTGAATGGTACTGGTGTTGATCAGTGGAAACTGCAAGTCATTTGGACAGGCAGGGTCAAGCCAGTTTGCCCTACCGAATCAGAGCTTTGGTATGGTACCTAAATTATTTTCAGAATAACATATAATAAAAAAAGAGAAAACACACCCATATTTCATAGGACAGGTAGGCTAAATCCCACAGCAAGAACTAGGTCAAAACTTGAGATACTTCTTAACACTAAGCCAACTAAGATAAGTCTTCTGTCACCCAATTGCATAGCTCCATATACAAAATGCTAGTTTTCCACCATTGCAGCTGTGACAATTATTATTTTTCAAAATTACAAGTTTTTTTTTTTCATTTTAGAACCAGGATCAAATTATACAGGTAAATGTTCCTGTACACTGTTTTTTCACACATCCTTCCCAATGTTTGTTGTTAGCAAGCACATTTTAATCAAAACCTCCCTATACATTATTAGAATTCATTTGGTGTCAAACAAAATTTGGGATGTGCAAAAGGTTATGTTTAGCACATTTAGCATTTCTTCTAGTGATTAATTCCAAATAATGTCACATGTATTTAAGGATAGTATTTTTTTTTTTTTTTTGGAGTTTTAAATATAAGTAATAATATTAAAAATATTGAAGATTAGACTGTGACTAGTCTGCAGGTCTTAAAACGCACTTAAAATAAAGTATTAATGCAGACAGAATTTATTACAATAAGCTATATTTCATTATTAAATAGAATTTAATAAATGAAAGTAAAACCAGAATCTGGCCATACAGAATCTGCATGTGCCAGTCACTATGGGCAAACTTGTATGTACCAGTCACACTGTGGGCAAACTATATGTACCAGTCACACTGTGGGCAAACATATATGTACCACTCACACTGTGGGAAAACTCATATGTACTGGTCACACTTTGGGCACACATATATGCACCAGTCACTCTGTAGCCAAAATTATATGTACCATTCACACTGTGAGCAAACTTATATGTACCAGTCACACTGTGGGCACACATATATGTACCAGTCACTCTGTAGGCAAAATTATATGTACCATTCACACTGTGGGAAAACTTGTATGTACCAGTTACACTGTTGGCAAACTTGTACATACCAGTCTCACTGTGGTCAAACACATGTACCAGTCAACATTGTGGGCAAATTTATATGTACCATTCACACTGTGGGAAAAATTATATGTATGATTCACACTGAGGGCAAACTTAAATGTACCGGTCATACTATGGAAAAACATCTATGTACCAGCCACACTGTGGGTGAACTAGAAAAGTCACTTTGGGCAAACTTAAATGTACCAGTTACACTTTGGGCAAACTTAAATGTACCAGTTACACTATGGGCAAACTTGGATGTACCAGTCACACTGGGCAAACATATACAAACATATATGTACCAGTCACACTGTGGGCAAACTTATAGGTACCAGTCACACTGTGGGCAAACTTATATGTACCATTCAAACTGTGGGCAATATTAATATTATATGTGGGGTTTGGGTTTTTAGAGAACTGGGCTGACTTTTCAGTTGGCTACAGGCTCTTTAGTAGAGATGGACTACACCCAATGATGATGGTGCAACTGTTTGGGGGAGAAGATGGCTAGAGGGATGGAGGGTTAGATGGAGAAGCTAGGCATCAGGGGGCTAATAAGATAATGGACGGAGGAGATGGGGGGCATAGAGGATATGGAGGCATATACATCCAAGTATGGAATTAAAATTATTGATAATCTACAATGTATGTTTACAAATGCAATAAGTCTGTCTGGAAAAAATGGGGAACTAGAACTAATAGCTAATACACGACTGGACAGTAAATATTGAAGGATACTCCTTATTTAGACATGACAGAGTTAATAAGAAAGGATATCTGTTGTATTCAATTAGATCAACTGGACTGAAATGTAGTTCTTGAAGACGTTTCGCTAGTCATCCGACTGGGTTTCTCAATTCAGAATGACTTGTACAAGAATCTGTGGCAATTATGTACCCTGGAAAATCCCAATTAGCATATCACAGCCAGGTGTTAAGGGTGTAATTGGATAGTGGCTAAGAGGTGTTATAGGAACGCCCAGAGTAAGGTGTTAAAACAGCATTGTACATGGCAGACAGTTGGTGTCGAACCCCCCCACCTCTATTTAGGCTTGGTTTCTTTATTTTCACATAAATGGCCTCCTTAACACCTCTCTTGAACCAGTCACGTTCCTTCGCCAATATGTTAACATTACAATCTTCAAAGGTATGTCCTTTATCCTTAAGATGCAGGTACACGGCTGAGTCCTGACCCGAGGAATTGGCTCTTCTGTGCTGGGCCATACGTTGATGCAGTTGCTGTTTGGTCTCCCCCACATACAAATCAGAGCATTCTTCACTGCACTGCACTGCATATATGATGTCGCTTTTCTTGTGTTTAGGTATTGGGTCTTTCGGATGTACCAATTGCTGCCTCAGTGTGTTGTTCGGTTTAAAGCAGACAGGGATACGATGTTTTTTGAAAATTCTTCTTAATTTCTCGGAGACCCCTGCTACATATGGGATGACCATGTTCTTCCTCCTGTCTTGCTTTTCCCCTTCACTGTTGGTATTCGTGTTCTTTTCTTTCCTTCTACTTCTTTTGACAAAGGCCCAGTCTGGATATCCACAAGTTTTAAGGGCTCCTCTGAGATGTTTCATTTCTTTAGCCTTCGCCTCTGTGCTAGTGGGGATGTTCTCGGCTCTGTGTTGCAGGGTTCTGATGACACCCAGCTTGTGATCTAAAGGGTGGTGGGAGTCAAACATCAAATACTGATCTGTGTGTGTTGGTTTTCTGTAAACCTCTACTTCCAGTTTACCATTTTCCTTAACTTCTACCAAGCAGTCCAAGAAAGCCAGTTTGTTGTTTTGTACCTCTTCCCTTGTGAATTTAATGTTTTGGTCCACCGCATTAATGTGTTCTGTGAAAGCTTGTACTTCCTTCTGGTGGATTTTAACCCAGGTGTCATCAACATATCTGAACCAGTGGCTGGGTGCTATGCCCTTAAAGGTATTAAGCACAAGCATATTTCATCTAAGATTACAGGGCTTGAAAAATGAATGCACAATTTGATTTAAAAAATGGAACTCCAGATCTGAGTTGGTTATGTTGTCTCCAGGAGGAGTAGGAGTACAAGGTAAGGAGTATACTGAGCAGGGTAGCATTGCCAATGCTAGCATATTTCTAGTGGAGCGATAGGGGATGGTAATGCAATCTTGCAACTGTCAGCATGCATGTCAACCTCTAGTGGGTGGGGCTCAAAGCCTGGTAATTTTTAGAGGCACCCAGCATAGTTTGCAGGGAGACTTGTAGGTTGCAGGGCAAGGTAAAGTGATTATCTCTCTGATATTGCTCTTGGTAACACATACTTGTGCTATGTGGATCCTTTGGGATACATTTAAAGAAAAGATCTGGTGCAGACAGTATGGCTCTGGTCTTTTCTGACAGGCACTGTAGCATGAACTGCAGCTTGGGTGTGTGTGGCACAGCAGCCCTTTCTACTGGGGCCTAGTGGCTCAGCAGAGACAGAACTGAGGTACAAATAAGAAGAGTTTCTGCTGACTATTTAATGACCGCCTCTTGCCACTTTAGACATGATGGTTCCTTTTTTGGTAAAGCAGGAGACCCTGATGCCTATCGTTTCCAGGCGCATTGGAAGGGGGGTCTGGTAGCAATACTGGAAAAAGAGATGAAGCTAGTGAACCTACCGTATATACTCGAGTATAAACCGAGGTAAATAAAATGTTAGCTTGGCCAAATTTTAGATGTTAAATTTGCATTAACCATTTCAATATTGATTAGCACAGCTTTAACCCCTTCCTTGCACTACACTTAGCATGAGTTTCTAATGCTAGCTAATTGCCCACAGCCGCAAAACAGATATTAAATCCACAGTGAGAGAAATATGTCCTAATGCTGCTTTATCTAGGTTCCAGTGTGTATCAGGTGGCAGTGATTGGTCATGCACCAACAGGAGGATACAAGTTTGTCCAGTGCAGGAAGTGTAGTGTGGGAGGAGTTGCATGGTTTGACCTCAGTTCAGTTCACAACTGCAATGTTTGTTAGAGGAGAGGTTACCCATATTTTGGGTGGGAATAAAATTGTGCAATGTTTCCTCCCTCTGGCAGGGTGCCTGGTTGATTAACTATTATAGGAAAATAGAATAAAGGTCAATAGGGTTATGGACAAATTTGTTATGGTAAAAGGGGGTTTGTGATCTTTTTTAAATGATTTTGGAATGAAAGGATTCATCCGTGTCATACTTCATGCAGTTGGACTTGTAATGTAAGATGTAATGTGGGTTCGTATAGAACCTGGTTTCGATTTGAATCTGAGGGTTTCGAAGTCCTGACAAAACTTTCGGAACTCCCAAATTTCACAGAGCCCAGATTTTCCTAATTTTCGGTTTTTATCGAAAATAGCCGATTATCGAAAACTGAAAGTAGGCGATTATCGAAAATAGACGATTATCGAAATCGAAACCTCGAAAATAACCCTCGAAAATGATAATCGATTTCGGAAACCCTAGAAAATAGCGCTTGATTTTGGTAACTCTTGAAAATAGAATGCAGAAGCTCAAAAACACCCCGATCATGAGGAAAGATATTTTAAAATAAGTTTTGGTTATATTTACGGATTCCACAGACCATTCTTCAGGTCTCTGTATCATTTACCGTAACCTACTATTACTATTTGTCCCTCAAAATGGACAGAAACTTTCAATTTTTTTTCTCTCATAGACTTCTATGGGTTCATTTTTCAAATTTTCGAAAATTCGAAAATGGAACGAAACTCAAAAATTTCGAACACCTCTAGATATCAGTCCATAAATAAGAAATAAGAATACCCCAACCTACACCATTCCTTAAATAACAATACAGATCCTTAATTAATGATACCTAAATAACTTACTTAAATAATGAGCCTTAAACAAGACTACCAATCCATAATCCATCGACAGAAGGGGTTATTCAAAATGAAAGTTATTTATGTATACACTGATTTATAAATATGGTCTCTGTCTTAAAATCATCCAGTAGTGATTACTAAATAATTTGTTTGCTATTGTATAGCTTTTAGTTGTTTATTTAAACTGTTTAAAAAATGAACCAGGTTTGAATTTTATGCCAGTAAAACAGCCATGTAAAATGCCTTTTAAGTTATTTTTATTGCTTGTGCATAATAAATTAGCTGAGAGGTTACTCTGGGAAAAAGAAAGCATCAAAAAGATTAGAGCAACTCTTGCAGAATAAATCAATTCATGTTTTTCAATGTTGCAAATTACAGAAGTAACCTTCTGCTAATGCCTCTCTATATTGTGTGCCCTTCTGACTCTCTAAACATAAATTGTTTATTCTCTATAGTTAAGTCTAGATCTGCTTAGCTCTGATAAACCAGTATATTTAAAATATGGTTTCTTATAGAAAGAATACAATATTAGTGTTAAACTATAAAGCATACACTTCTGCTATTAAAATACCAGCACTGTTTCTAAACCATATGGTATTTCATATATTTATTCCACCATGATTAAATAAAAGCAAGCTGTGGTTTGAAAACAAAGTATTTTTGGAAAAGATAATTGTATATATCTGTTTACATTCAGGTATCAAACATTCTTAGGGCTATACACGGAGAGCTGGTATTGCGCTCTATTGCCTCCTCTAGGCAATGCACTGAGCTGATAGTGTCTCTCAGTGTTTAGCGAATGGGGTTATCAGCTCGGTACATTGCATGCGGCAGTTGATCAGTTGATCAGACATCGTTTGCTGATCTACCCAGCGAATTGATGCACAACACCTAACCACACGCATACACATGCACGATTATAACCTGAAATATCCCTTTGTAGCATGCTCAGGCGTTGAGCCTCATCCACACAATCATATAAGGCTTAAAGGCTCATAAACAAGTGTGATTGCGGTGGCCAACCTGCAACACACGATGTGTATGCATGAATGTTTTGGCTGACAATCATGTTGTGTGTGGGTGCTTTTTTTGCCGAAATGCCAGTTAAATCGGGGCTTGTTAATGATCAGACAGCAAACCCTGTCCAAACTGACATTTTGCCAGACAAAACACACTTACATGGTGTGATTGTCGGGCGAAACATTCAGGCATACACATCATGTGTTGTGGGTTGGCCCCCCGCGATCACGTGTGTATACGCCTTAAGACATGTGTGGAGGAAGAGTACCAAGCTTGAGAATTTTTTCAAAAATATTCTTTATAAATTAGTATGGGGGTATAATTAAAAGATTCCATTCACAATATATATAACAAAAACAATTTTATTTTACCATTATTTGTAAAATATTTACATATCACCTAGCTACTGTGGATTTAAACCAAAGGCAAGTTTAGGAAAAGGGGGTATTTAGAAGGTTCCAATTTTAGAATTACATGTGTTGCCGTCAAGTGCATTTGAAAACAGTAGAAATGTTATAGTTAAGAATGACAGAACATTTCCTTCACTTCCTTGTTTGTCAGTAAGATGACATTACCATAGAATGTGAACAGGGCCATGCAAACACCTTTTGCTATAGAAGCAAAGATACAGAGTTCATGTCACAGGTCAACAACTGATGGTGTTGTTAGACATATAGGTCATCTATATCAGCTTAAATGTATTAAACCTTCTTCACAAAGAAAGTGATGGATACTATAATCTGTGATTTATTTTATGTTGATATCAGAAGTTCTTTTAAATGTTTAAGCCAAAAGCTTTTGAAGGAATTCATTGCAAATAGAACTGAATCAAAATCTGAATTAGTTTGTAATAAATACTGTAACTCTTTCAAGTGGGATTTTTACAATAAATAACCTAATAAGAATGTTACTTCTCACAATATCTCTTCTCTTGTCTCCTTCTTACCTCACTACAGTGCATGGCCTATGATTTACTTGAAGAGGTGCACCTAGTAGCAGATAACCTTTTTCAATAGACTTGTTAAACAGCAAATTTTATCTCTTTTACATTTTCATCCTAAGTAGTGTATATTTATCCTGGTGTTTTAATAGTTCCTTTTTCCTTGGATACCAAGGTCCATTTTGCTGGAGAAAGAGGTAATAAGAAATGTGTAAAACAAAATACCTATCTACTGTATAAAATATGATGGAGTATTTTGCATTTTTTTTTCATATAACTTTTTAAAAAACATTTATTAAAATTCTATTTTACTGCTACCATTCCTCACATTTTTTTTTGCAGACATAAGACTGATTTGGCATCTTAACAAGTGTTGCTTGAATTTATCTGAGGCACCTCCAAACTGAAGTTCACCTTCTATCAATGTTTACAATACAAATTGCTAAATAAACACCAGGTTATTAGTAGTTAGCAATGCAAATCTAGAAGAGGATCTTAATAGAGCTGCAAGTTATTTTTATTTATTATTTTAGGTTTGTGCTTAGGAAAACCACATCAAAAGTTTTCATGTCCATCACCTAGTGTAAATGTAGCTTTGGCCAAAATGTGCATGGTACATTCTGAAATAAATTGAGGCATATCTACAGGAGTGCATTTTTCACCATTTTGTTTTTGCTGGACTTCACAATGGCGATTTGCATTATTAACTTCGTATTTATAAAATACAAAGTTTTTATTAAAAAATTTGGTGCGTTGATGCAGTGAAAAACAGAAATATCACCAGAACGTCTCCCAATACCAGAGCGGGGCTGTGTCTTTAGCAGTTAAAATACTTGCTATACACCAAGTCCCCTTGATACGGTTAGTATTGCTTGTGAAGATTCTCATTCATCCAGGTCATGGTACATCTGTGGTATTCAATTAGATCAACTGGACTTGATCTTGAAGATATTTCGCTAGCCATCCAGCTGACATTTCCAATTCAAAAGAATTGACACCTATTTTAAACCAGTCCTGTTCTCTTGGCCAAGATTTTGACATTACAGTCTTCAAACCTATATTCCTTTTCCAGTCTTCAAACGTACATTCGCTTTCCTTAAGATGCCTGTACATGGCTGAGGCCTGAACTAAGGAATTGGCTCTTCTGTTCTGGGCCACACACTGGGGCTGCTGCTGTTTTAAAATTTGGAAAAACAATTTTAAAAATGCACACCCTTAACACTAGCATGTGCTGTAGATTTCATCTGTAGTGCTGGTGTCTGGACGTCCTACCACGTCCTATAGGTATAGCAATCAGCAAAGTAGGAATCGCACACATAAATTCGTAGGAGAAGGGTCCTTAAACCATTTATTCAATGTAACAACAAGCTGTTTGCTGATGTTTTCTCTTTTTGATAGTTGATTCTTTACGTTATATATCATGAGCTCATCAAGTTATTACACTTTATTTAAACATAGATATTTATCTGGCTATCTAAACATGAATGGTTTACCTTTGACTGCTTTTTTATAATGTTCCTACAAGTAAAACATTTCCAACACCAGAGGGCGGCATGGATGAAATACTAAATTATCTCAAAAACATTTTTTGTGCCTAGATAATATTTTTACATTTTTTTAAAAAAATAATTATAATATCAATTAGGTTAAACTGTGATTTCCTTGCTCATTTGAGGAAAATGTAGTACGTTATGTGAAATTAATAAGGCTGGTTAACACATGGGCCGAGATTTAGTAAGCAGCTGGCCGGGACAAAACACGTTTTTCATGGCCCACAGTTCGCTGTGACCAATTGTGCATTCCCATAGGGAACCAAAATACCCAACAAAGATTGGTTACGGCTGTTGGCACCCACATAAAATATTTTATGGTGTGTACCCAGCCTTAGACAGCATTGATCGAGTTAAAGAACAAGAACCTATTACCTGCCTGAAAAGTATTGAATAGCTTTAAAAGTGGGCTAGATAAGTTTCTAAAACTGAAAAATATTGAGAATAACTGGTATTAATACATATACCGTAATTCTGTTTGATCCAGGGATACTTTCCAAATGCCATTTGGAGTCAGGAAGGAATTTCTCCCCCCTTTTTATCTGTTTTTTTTTTTTTGCCTTCCTTTGGATCAACTGTTAGGTAGGGTTAAAAAGGAGGGTAAAAATGTTGGACTTGATGGATACATGTCTTTATTCAACCTCAATTACTATGTTACTATGTCAATTACTATGAAATATTGGCTTAAAGGGGAACTGTGGTCCAAAAATGACTTTAGGTAAATTGATAGGAATTGCTCTCCTGAGAATTTTTGCAATTTATTTTCATTGTTTATTTTACATAGTTTTGAAGATATTTACATTTTTGTGTGTGATATGGCAGCAGCATCACAAGGTCCCCTGTACTTCCTGCTTCCTGCTCTGAAACCTGTCAGTCAATCTGCCCTGTGTCTCCTCCCCTTTGCAGCCCCCCTGGTCCCTCCCACTCATGGACCCCATGGTTGCAGGCCCCCCTTGGCCCATTCCCTTACAGCCCCATGTGGCCCTGCCCACTCATGGTTTCCGTGGCCCCGCCCACTCACAGGTGCTGTGGGCCACCTGAAACATAGTGAGAGAGAAGGGCTTTAGATTCCCTTACCTTCTCTGCAGCTGCAGGTCTTTCACACAGCAGAGAGGAGGAGGGACTTTCTTTCCCTCACACACACTGAGGGAGTCTGAGGCTGTGCTCGCTGGTGGCACTGTGCAGGAGAAGCTTTAGGGATGTCACATGTCAGCCTCCCACCCATTAACTTTCTGGTCAGTCATTTCTTTATATCTTGAGCTGTGGAGCACGTAGAGAGGTGGTTGATGGCTCGTTTTAAAGGTAGGAAACTGGCTTTTCATTTAAACTCAACTTGTTTGGAGACCACAGTTCCCCTTTAATTTATTTTGCCCTGTTAATAAATGTTGAAGTTTACCTTTCAACCTGAAAATATAAATATAAATAATATATAAAACAAAACATTGTTCAAAGGAATACAAATTGGGTTGGAAATACTTATTACAGTACAACAAAGGAAGAATAAATATTTGGACAAAAACAAAAAGCATAAGGATTTTTCAAGCATTTTAGACAATTGGTGCAAAAGTGACTTTTTCAGCTATATATTATTAACTAAAATGTTTCTACATTGTCCACGCATATGCTAAATTCCTTATTAGGAAGTGTTCACTTAGTCAGATACATAGAAATATGTAGTGAATACGGCGGTACAAATAGATTTAGAGGATCAAGGTCATTTCTTGATGCACTTTGACATTAATGACATATTATAACATTAGTGCAATGTATTCCATCATAGTTTATTGGATTTTAGTCATTGATTTCTCTGCAACTGCAATAAGAAACAGTATGTGATTGAAAAGTAATTACCATTCAGCTTTTATATCAAAATTAAATAGGCAGTTAGAGCTTCAGGATTTCATAATACCTTATTTTAAAACATAGAAATACATGTTTAAGAAAATAATGAAGTACTTTAGAAACATCCTAGCAACTATGCTTACAAACAAAGTACTTACAGGGTTAATCAATAAAAGTTCTTATCGTTTAAAATGGTGCTAATTTTGCCCCAACCAGTCAGATGTTAGTTTTCAAATGTTAAATAAGATCTGATTGGTTGGGGCAAAATTAGCACCATTTTAAAAGATAAGAACTTTTATTGAATCTCCCTGTAAATTCTTCAAATATTTTGAAAACCACTAGACAGCTTCCTACCTATATAATAAAAAGGTCCCAACACATGGAATGTGTTAATATCATTTGAATAAAATAAATAAACTAGGATAAAATTGATGTAGATTGGTTACATATTTATAATTTGTGGGAAACTGTTTTATCTGCTTCTGAAAACATTTAACCTAATCTGGTGCTCCATTGACCACCACAGCTGAAAATAAAGCATTCTCTTTGCACAGCACCATATAACATTACTTGAACAATACGCTCTGCTGAAAAGTAGCTGTTAGATACAAATAGTCCCAGTGGCTGAATCGCTGATGCTTGCCCTCCATAAATCACATCATTAGTAAATCTGTCCTAAGGTGAAAAACATAAAAGACTTTATTGTTCCAAAATCCCACTGACGATACACATATTAACCATGTCTATTGTCCTGTATGCGTGGGACCCTGCAACTTTAACAATCTTTCATTACTTAACCATTAACTATATATTTTAAGATGAATCACTGAAAAATTCAGTGATCTAGTTATGTGACAGGGGGATATTTGCATTTCCCTTTATTAAAACAATATGACTTTGTTAACAACTATAGTTCTAACATATGTTTTAATTGAGTTAGTGCTGTGATGGTATAGTAAGATATTGACAGTGTGTGAAAGGGCATAAATGATAACATTTTTATGCCTGTAAAATGAGAAAGGATAGGTTACATTAATCCACCAAATTACTTCTTATTTTCATAGGTTGTTAGCCTTGCTTTATTTAAAGGGCATGTCTACCCTCAAAACTAAAATTTAATCCCATACTGGCCCCACTGTGTAGTTTAAAAACATCCTTAACCTACATCTCTGCTCCTTATTGTTGTCCTGCAGTGCGTGTCTAAAGTCCAGGAAAGTGAACTGTAGGAGCTGTCTTTCTGTCCAAAGGTCTCTGCCTCCTGTCTTGCCTCCGAAAGGGATAGTGACATGCGCAGGGGCGCCCTTTCCCTCCTCCCTCCCACCAACCCGAATCCATCCTCTGCAGCCGTTGCACCTAGAGTGAAATCCTTTTAATATGTGTAGCCAATCACGCACACGGCTGCTGGCAATGGAAACGCCACTGGAGAGAAGGGCTGTAAGTATGATTCGGCTTCTTTTTTTAAGGAACGGTTGGGGGCAGGGGTAAGCTACAACATATTAAAAGTAAAAATTTAGGGTGGACATGCCCTTTAAGATATTTCCTAAAATGTACATTGATATCAAACACTAATACTTAGATCATTTTTAAAAGAACACTTTTTACAAATAGAAGGATTTAGTCCCCTGTACTTGAATAAACTTACGGGGAGATTCAATATCGCCGCTCCCGTAACTTACCTTAGCCCGATCCCGCAATAAAATAACTGATGTAAACGAGATTACATCAGTTATTGCATTGCGCGATCGGGCTAAGGTAAGGAGCGGGACAAAGTAGCGCAAAACTTAACGCTATGGGTTTTGGATCGTTAGCATATCGCTATTTCCAAAAACATTCGGAAATGGCGATGTGCTCTAAAATCCATCCAAAACCCACGTTAACCCAAAATGTTTTCCGGTTAACGTGGGTTTTAGACGGAAAAGGGCCATATTGAATCTCCCCCTTAGTGCCTCAACATAGCATGGAAACTCACGTGTGATTTTTACAATGCTTTACAATATTTCAAAAACTATCTAATGTGAATAAAGCCCTAGGGACAGTAGCAGATATGCTACTCTCAAATGGTGACATGCAGGGGTGTTCCTAGGGTTTTTGGCACCTGAAAAAACTTTTGAATGCTGCCTATAGGCGGGTGCAACGCGCGTAGCGCGCCGCCTCCGCGACAAAGTGGGTGTGGTTTTGTGGGGGCATGACTTTGTGTGGGGACGTGGCTTTGTGTGGGGGGTTGTTCTCTATTGTTATGACACATAAACATGTTGGTGCAAATGGTACAACACATTAGAAATCCCTACCATACTTTATATACAATAAAATATGTTACCCAAATTATTTGTAAGCCTGCCACCACATCAAGCTACATTCCTCCTTAAATATCCAACGTGTCTGGGTGGTGCAAACATTACTATTGATAAGGACAGAAGGTGTCAGAACCTTAACCATAGCGTTTCAGCCACGCTCCAGGCTGGCGTCATGGTTTTGGTTCTCTGCTACTTTACAGTGTCAGACACGTCAGATTTTCCGACACGATGATTTTTTTGCCGATCGACCAAAAGTGCCCTGAATCGGTCAGTCGGCCGGAAATATGGTTGGTGTGTACCCAGCCTAAAGGCCCCTTACCTTCTTCCATATTTTAGCTGAAACTCCCAGTCCACAGCTGTTCCGGTGCAAGGGACATGCATGGTAGGAGCTGTATCCTCTGGCTGCTGTCAGCAGTTGTGCACTAGGGATGGCCGGTTCCGCGGATCCGAACTCGGATCCGTCACAGATTTTATCCCGTTCGCGAATGGCGGATTTTTCCGGATTTTCCGCCTTCCGAACTTCCGAACCGCGGATTTCTCGTATTTTCGAAATTACAAGGATGTCTCTTATTTTCGTAAATACGTATTTTCGAAAATTTTCTAAATTACGAGGATTACTCGTATTTTTGAAAATTCCGTTTTTCGAAAATTTCCGAAAATACTAGAAATCTCATTATTTTGAGAATATTTTTCATTTTAACGGGTCAGCTCGCGGATTTTCGAATTTTTTAATTTTCCCGAAAAATCGCAGATCCTCGAGTGGACCGGATTTTGCGAAGTTCGGACATCTCTATTGTGCACACAGGATGGGCCCTGAAGACAAGATCTCACACACACTCTCTCTCACACACACACACACATACACACTCTCTCTCACACACACACACACTCTCTCTCACACACTCTCTCTCACACACACACACTCTCGCACACACACACTCACACACACACACACACACACTATCTCTCTCTCACACACACACTCACACACTCTCTCCCACACACACTCTCTCTCTCACACACACACACTCTCACACACACACTGCTGTGGGTGTATGTACAGAGGGGGGGGAATGAGAGGGTGATGTGGGTGTATGTACAGGGGATAGAGCAGGTGCTGTGGGTGTATGTACAGAGGGATAGAGAAGGTGCAATGCATGCTACAAGAAGGGCCCTGCACCTATGTAAACACACAGCCACTGACACACACACACACAGCCACTGACACACACACACCACACAGCCACTGACACACACAGCCACACACACTGACACATGCACCCAGACAACACACATTGACACCACGGACCACCACACACACAGCCACTGACACACACACACAGCACTGACACACACACACACACACACACACAGCCACTGACACACACACACACACACCACAACCACACACAACACACACACAGCCACTGACACACACACAGCCACTGACACACACACAGCCACTGACACACACACAGCCACTGACACACACACACACACACACAGCCACTGACACACACACAGCCACTGACACACACACACACAACCACACACAGCCACTGACACACACAGCCACTGACACATTCACAGCCACTGACAAACACACACACAGCCACTGACACACACACAGCCACTGACACACACACACACACACACACAGCAACTGACAGAGACATGCACATCTCTCCTCCCCCTACCTCTTGCTGCCACCTGGAGTTCTGGACATTAAGAACTGCTGCTGTATGTATCACCTCATGGCCCCAGCAGATTTTAAGTGATGAGCGGGATTTTACTTACGCTACACACAGGGCGTGCAGTGTACAAGGTCCACATCCATCTGCTGCCAGAGTGCCGGGGAATACAATCTTCAATCACCGTGCTACTTCACATCGGATAAATGCACTGTGCGGCGCAGCGCGCACCATTCAAGGGGAAATAAGATCTCTTCACGGGCTGCTGGCTGCTGCCTTTCAAACCTTTTCCAGAGGTGTGCCATGAGCAATATTTTCTTATTGCTTCATGGCAGGAGCGGCACTGGTGACATGTAACATTGCATTGAGGAAGCTATCCCTGAAGTGTCCATTTTCTGGAAACATGCTCGGTGAAAACAGGCTAGGCTCTGACTGCAGGAGTGTCTCCCTAATGAGGCAATATGAGCAAAATGCTCAGGGTGGAACCCCTGCTAAATATCAGAGAGGTGGCAGGCAGAACTCACTTTAAAAACCTACCTCATTGAAGCCTGTATTTTGCACTGACTAGTTCAAAAGGTTCTAACAAGATTGAAACATGTCATGTCTGCAAGTCAGATGAATGGCTCTATACCAATAGGCTGTATTGCATGCTTTTAAGCCAGTGGTTTTGAACACATGTATTAGTTGCAGTACATAAAGGAGAAAAAGGAGAAACTCTAAATGTCTTCGCCCCAAACTATCTCCAGTATGCATGCAATGCAAAGGAATGTACATGTATGTAGAAAACGATGTTGTTTTTAACAAAGTAAAACCCAGCACTGTGTTTTTAACACAGTTAAATCTCTTTTCTGTGTCTGAGGCAGGGTCCTCTGTAGCATGATCTGTGACTAACAGATATGGGTCTCTGGGCTTTTATATAATTGGCTTGTTTCTTTCTAGGGGCAATTCTGCAGCTTCCTGTGGAGTGTACTAAGTACTATCTGGGCAGGACTTACACCAAAGCAAAGAGGTGGATAATGGGAGCTGAACCCCAGTACCCACAGGTTAACTTCATAAATCAAACCACAGCCACAGCAAAGGGAGAGATGAGACACAGTGAATCTGCTCTGTCTTTTGAGACAATGTTGTCTGGAGACTTTAGTTTCACCTTGTGTTTCATTAAATATAATGTAGGAGATGAGGAGCTTAATGTAAGCATTAAAAATACTATAAGCCATTTATACGTGTATTCATAACTCAAGAGAGCACAAATTAGGCAAGGGAATTGTGCCCTGGCCCAGGAAGTGGAAAGCAATGAGTTGACATGGGGATTGGGTATTTCCATCCACGATATGACCTCTGTATATTTATTCATTTGATTAATCATTCTCAAATGTATCACTACTTTAAAAAGAGGGGTTCAAATGAAAAATCATTTTTACATGGCAGAAACAGAAATACTCATATTTAATGCACAGTAAATAAATGTCCTAGACCTTATTGCCCAATAAAGCTAAATTTATTTAACATTTATGTAAAAGAAAAACTCTCATAGTAAAGCCATACAGGATCTTACTATAGCTTTCATTTCAATGGTAGCTTTTTTAAATGAAATAATTACTATTAACTTGTACCTTTTATTTTACAGGAAAAAAGTAACAAAACAAAAAAAATCATATTTACAGCAAACTTCAGAATCACAGTTACAAGAACCATGAGAACCCTGGGAATCTTAAAATAAATCTGAAAAAGAGTCTTTTCTTGCATGGTTTAATTTTATGGAGAACATTATTCATTGAATTCAATTTAACATTGCATTTTATATATACCCATCTTCACCATGAGTTCTTTCTATTTGAGCAGTACAATTTATAATACTTCATGGCACTATACTTCTTTTCAGATGGACATCTTCATTGTACTTACATAGAAATTACAAAGCAATCCTACACAATGATAATTGCTACCGGCAGGGCGTTAACAGGATACTAATGCTCTTTTAAAAACAACTTCTTTATTCCTAGCAGGGAATTAATAGCTAGTTAATGTTTGACCAGCAACATGATTGTTTCTCCTATACACCATTGAATTTTTTTTTTTTTTTTTGTTAAAAGAAGAGTACTGTTGAGATGGACATTTCCTAGCAATAAATGTCTATTTCCCATAGCAACACGCTGCATGTAGAGAGAGTAAGAGGAAAAGTTTTACATCTGAATATGTAAGAGAAGACAATATCCCTATATTTTAAGTCAACCAGTCTTAGGTTAACTTGTAATAAACAGGCAAAGTGAGTATTTGGAATTTGAATTACACTCTTAGAAATTACCATAAAAAAAAAAGTAGTTCTGTGTACTACCAATTTTCAGAGTGCCCCAAGGATAATCATAACATCCAGAATTATTTTTGTAATATTATTATTTATATTGCATCAACATTTTACATCCTACTTGTTAGTAAATGCCTTTAGGCATGGTCTCCACGGGGCTTTCTTAGTGCCATATGAAAGCTTACCATGTAAATTGTGAGAGCACACCATGAAAACAGAGCTTCACTCCATGCTACTGATAACATGTTCCTTTGCATCAAATAATCTTTAGATTCTTTGACACAAACCTCAGTCAAATTTACAAATAAACAATCCCTTATTTATTACAGTTACATGTTCCATTATTGTATTAAATCCGAAACTATATAATTAAATCCAAAAAGCAAAACGTGTAAATAATTATACTTGTGTAGGCAATATACAGTAGTTGGTACTTTGGACATTGGTAAATGGGTAAAGAAGATAAAGAGAAAGAAGAAAGAAAAAAAAAAAGCACATTAAAGGAGATTCAGCCAGAGCCACGCTTGTCCTATGCAAATCTTCCAGGAGAGATTTACAAGAGGCTGTGCGAATCTGGTTGAATATCACCTGCACATAAGTATTTAATGCTGCACCTCTCAGTACACCTGAGTCTTAATAATATTAAACATAATATTATAGCAATAATACTTACAAATATTTTGTTAATTAGTAGTGCTAGTATGTCTTTTCACAGTTGGACTGTTATAAACTCACCTGTATAATGGGGCATTTTAAAACACCTGGGAGACTGATATTTGTTTGTCAGGTCATGTTCCAGCCGTTTCCACAACACTGATGCTTATTTGTTTTAAAAAAACTGCCAGCAATACCGGGCTCTCCACATTCAGTGTGCACTACTGCTCTGTCTCTGTTGTGTGCTGGCCATAAACATACTAGATAAATAGCAATTCTCGTAGGATAGATTTTCCAAAAGGTGAACATTTTTTGGGTCATTATCGCCCCCTATACTAGCATAGGGAGACAATAATGATGGCATGTACAGACATCTTTACCTGTGTAACTAATTCCGATACAGGCCCATTGAGTTTACTGTATATGCGAGATGTTACATATTACCAGCCATTTCTATTAGAATTCATTGGAATGCCTGCTAGATTCTGATTAAAGGGCAAGTCCACTCCATAATGAAAAATTATACAGACCCCTAAATAGCTAGAAAGCCAAAATATATAAGACTTACCTGAAATGCTACAAAGGGTACTGTTGCCCTCTCTTTCTGCTTCCTGCTCCTTCCAGATAGCAACTGTCAGTCATGGATGTGATAGTTGACATCAAAGCCAATGACTGAATGCTAATCCTCTTCCTTCCTCCACTGAGCATGCTCAAGCTCACAACCAGCTCACTAAATTGCTAAAGGAGGCAAATATAGATGTTAACACAGTATTATACAAAACAATACAAAGGTTTATTCGTATGTTTAAAGGGGAACTTCAGTGGACGAATCACCTTTATGCTTGAAGGCTAGAATTGCTGCACTTAACACATTACCCTGTACTTACTGACTTATAGGTGCATTAGTAATTTCATAGTGAAAATATATCTTTTAAAGATTTTGAAGTTAAATAGTTGAGACCTCCATTTTTAATTTATAGATGTGCTCGGTACCTTTGAATTTCCCATGATGCTTAACTCCTTGAAACATTTTTAATCCTTTAGGCTACTTTCAGGTGAACTTTTTTCGAGCAATTCCAGATTTTTCCATTTCTCTAGTGTAATCGTTGGTGAACCGCTCAATAAACTTGAAGTGAACGGCAAACTGTTGTTCATCAGAAAGTAGCCTTACCAAAATGTGTAACTTTTGTCTTTCTGCAGATTGCATCGGTTTCAGTGTTTAGATTAAATTGACTAAATACGCCTGAAAGTGAGCTGCAAGACTGCAACGCTTAAATAAACAACACAGTGTATTCTCTACTACTATAAACAATACAGTGCAGAGCTGTCATTTGGCTGGTGTCACTCTGAGCAGGTGTATTAGGTACCATGCACTTTGTTTCTAGCCCAAGTTGTTTTTCACCTTTGTTGCCTTTTAAGAACAAATAGATAAGACAGTTGTTTATTTTGCCAAAATGTGCCATGTTTTGCCATTACATTTCAAGCTGGTCATGTCTGGACGCTACTTCATGTGCTAGAAACATTCCAAAATACAGTGAAGACAGATTGAGAACCTCTCCATAGTAAGATTGCCCATAGCCATTTCTAGATGGTGGGTTTAGATAATGGAGAGTGCACAAACACTCACCTGTTTGTTCTCTTGTGCATCTTTGAACTAAATTTACATTATAATTATAAAGTTAAATGTTCAATCTCAATTTGAATGAAAGCATTCTATCACTCAACAAATTCAATTGTAAATGACTTTAAGTATTCAACCACCAATTAAAAGAAATTATATTAATAGCACATGTGTTTCGTGCCTTTTCTTAAAAGAAAACCAATTCAAAAGTCTTTGTTTTAAAATTCTCACATAACTTAAATATTTTAACACATTTCGATATAGCTCAGGCTTTAAAATAGTTTTTGTAGGGGAAATATCAAATCAGAATTATTAAATGCACGTCATTGCAATATTTCACCATATGTCAATCTGATTATTTTTTAACCAAAGAACAAAAAACTGTTTGACATTTGCCCTGCAATATGTAATAGAATTACCATCACTAGATTTATATGTTTCAGACACTAATGGAAAAAATGAGAAACAGGAAACACTTTCAGAGATCCTGCAGGTCCTCAATTTGTCTTTTCTGCAGTCTTATGATTTATTTTTTCTAGATTCCAGCGTCACTATTTCAGTTTCACCATCCAAAATTTTTGCTATGACATTAAAGATAGTAAGGGCATATGCAGTTCCTAAAGGTCAGGTAGAGTGCTAGAAGGGCAGCCTGAGGTCAGAATAATACAGTAGAAGTACAGGGGGTGTATTAAGCTTAGCATATTGTTTAGAGGTTGAGAGTCTTTTTAAAACCCTGATCCATCTTCATTCTGGTAATTAGTCTACCCCTGACTTTGAAAGAGAGTGTTGCTATGAAACACATTGGCAAATGAAGGCAAATTTGAAGTCTAGTCATTAAAGAAGTAGACCTATTGTACTCTGTGGTGTAATTGGTGATCAGGAAGGCCATAAAACGGCATGGTCATTAAAAGGGTTAAAATTGAAAGGAGAGTGTTAAACAGTGTGATATTGTATATGGAGGCAGTAACTTTCACCCTTATATGAACCAGAGTTTATGAAAAAAGCTTAATGGGTTGGCTCTTGTTTAACCTTTAGGGGGTGGGAAGAAAGAAGAGAAAAATCAAAACTAAATAGATTTAATGAGCCTTCACATATTGTCCTGTTCCCTTTGTTGAAACAATGATGGAGAAAAAGTGAGTAGGATGAGACTGAGGGTAAAAAGGAAACACCATTAATATCAGGTTGTAAATTCTACAAAACATTAACTTCATTACATGGCAATTACTATCTGTAATTGGTAGAACAGAAGATTCTACTTTCTCATCACTTACTAGTTGTACTGGACTCAGCACATTTTCCTACTTGCAAAGGTCATTCTATTGAAATTGAGGACCACAAGTTAATGTGACCTAGGAAAACAGTGGTTTCTTTTCAAACATAAAAGGATGTAATAATTAATTGCAACAATACCTCTATTCATAGTTGTGTTACAACACATTTTACAATGAGAAGGAAGATGTCAAAGTGGTTACCATTAAGGAAAACATCAAATTAAACTTTGACCTTATTGTGGAATCTTTGCAAAAAGAGGGAGTGACAGAAAAATGAGTATAGAGTTTGATTGTTGTTGACTAGGATACAGTATATATATGTTGGATAAAATAATCAGTCAGGTCAGAAATTGCCCCTGATATTTTGGCTTGATTAATCAAATTATATGTCTGGGAGGAAGATTGGACTGAAATGACATTTTAATTGTAATCAAAGGGAACAAATGTAAAAGAAAATAGGTCGATACTAGAGATAGCCATATTTGCAAAAATCTGTTCTGCTCAACAATTCGGATTTTTCTCACAAATCAGTGAGCGGACCCATTGTGGGAGTTAAAAAAATCCACCTACATTTATGGTATAAATAGCAATGGTAACTCAATGTTAAAGGGCATGTCTTCCCCAAAACCAAAATTTAAACCACTACTGGCCCCTCTGTGTAGTTTAAAAAATCCTTATATCGCTGCTCCTTATGGTTCTCCTGCAGTGCTCGTCCAAAGTCTGGGAAACTGAAGTGTAGAAGTAGTGTCTTCCTGTTCAAAAGGTTTCTGCCTTCTCCTTGTCCTCTGAGAGGAAAATGGCATGTGCAGGGGAGCCCTTTCACCCTCCTGATCCCCCCATGCCTGTCCATCCACCTAGCGTAATTTCCTTTCTATATTGTAGATCCCCCCTGCCCACCCCTAAACACAGAGTTAGATCTTGAAAAAAAAACAGCATCATACTTACAGCCCTTCGCTCCTGCGGTGCTCTCTATTGACGGCAGCTGCGTCTGTGATTGGTTGCCCCTCAGCCAATCACAGACACGGCTGCCATTCCGGCCCCTGCTTGCAAGTTCCGGCAGGCAGGGAGACCGGGTCAGTGTACGGCGGGAGCAAAGGGCTGTAAGTACAGTTCTGATTGTTTTTTTTGGGTGGGCAGGGGGGATATACAGTATAATATATTAAAAGTTAATATTTAAAGTGTACATGCCCTTGAATAGCTCAGGGACCTGGGAATGGTCTAGGGAACATGTATCACTGCCCAAAATCTTTTAAAAAAACACTGCCCAGTACAGAAAATTAACGCATATCCTGTTCTGGCATTCCATGTAGTAGTATTTTAGAGAAATATTGATATTGTTGAAATATTCTGAAAAAGTCTAAAAATCCAAATCAGAATCTACATTCAAGGATTGATTTATTTTTCCTGAGCAAATTTTGAAACCCCAGAATATTCATTGCCATGACTAAAAGGGGGTTGGCACTGATAAAAATAGCTGTCATTGGTGGCTGGATGGTTTTCACAAACTCGCAAAAAATTGGAAAATTTGAAAATGCTTGAACGTTTTGGAACTTTCGAGAAATTCTGCATGCTGTTTGAAAAAAGTCAGAAAAGATAAATTCCTTAAAATCACTGCCTCAGAATCGCATTTGGGTCCATCTCTAGTCCTCACCTATGTGATTTAATTCTCAGTTAAAAAGGGAAATGAAAAAAAATATTTCTTTAAAATCTTTAAATCAAAGGGAACATAACAAGGCATCATGGATTATAAAAGCTGTAATTAGGATTGTAAGAAAAAAAAAAAGCTAAATAGAAAATGAAGTAGCTGAACAAAGGTGAACTAACACCAAAATGTTTTTCAAGTAGATCAGTAGTAAAAGGACAAAGAATGTGGGACCATTAAAAAATGGGGCTAAGATTGTTATAAAGTACTACTACTTTTTTCCCATTGTATACCCTATAGAGCATATAGTATTTATAAATGACCCCTGGACCCTTATAGGTATTGACATTGACACTTCACATTGTACTACCACCTTCCTTGGACCCACTGGCAGGCTAGATATACGGGCACTTACGTGTTCCGGCCACCAATCAGACTTATTCACTATAGCAGACAGAAAGTATGATACACAAACAATTGATGTGCGATTTTGCAAGAAGGCCTAGATAGATTGTCCAAATGGGCAGCAAAGTGCCTTCCTTTTTGCCTTTCACTTGATCAGCGGTTAGGTAGGGTTTAAGGGTAAACTAAACCTGTTGGACTAGATGGACGCAAGTCTTTATGGCCCCACTATGTGTTGCCACCCTATGCATTTTTCTACCGCATGTGATTAAATAATTTGTTTCAAATTAACTTCCCCTTTAACAATAGGGTACAACACCTTTTTTTTAGGGTAAACACCCAAACATAATTTGCGGCAAAATTTGCACATTTTGCAATATCCCCTTAATACAGGCTATGTTGCACAACAATAACCCCTACATTTAAATAGAGATGGCCGAACTTGGAACGTTAGAAAGTTTGGTCTGTTTTTGAACTTTCGAACTATATGGAAAGTTCGAAAGTTTGAAAGTTCAAAAACGGACCCATTAAAGTCAATGGGAGTCAAATAGTTCTAATGAAATACAATTAAGTATCAATGGTAACTAAATCTAAATGGCTGTGGGACTTGGGAAATGGTCTGAGGAACATGTTTAAATATCCAGTACTTTCGAAAACTTAAATGTACTCTCACACGCACTACTTTCGAGCTCTTGCGTTTGAACATTCGATAATTATCCCATGAACAACTAGTGGATTCGAGAATTCGATATTTACTTGCGTATAGGTACAATAGACATTTTACTTGTGGGTTCGATATTCGATATTTACTTGCGTATAGGTATAATAGACATTTTACTTGCGGATTCGAGAATTCGATATTTACTTGTGTATTGGTGTAATAGACATTTTACTTGCATATTCGCATGCCTCGAATGTTCAAACATTCGATAATTATTGAGAAGTTCGAGAAGTCCAAGTCCGTTCGAACTCGGATAGTTTGGCTCAAACTCGGGTTCGAGTTCAAGATCTAGTCCATCTCTACATTTAAAAGTACTGCAATTGACCAAAATGAATTATTGACACACAATGTCCTAAAAACATGTTTCAGATGCCACACTCACATTAAATTTATGCTTGCAAAAATAAAAATGACACATGGGAAAAAAAATACTTTATTTGAAGTGTGCAAGAAGTGCACAGGAACATTTCCAAAGATAAACCACATATATAGTCACACATTGATAGGTGACTGTTGCCAATTCTCAATACCCCAAACATGAATTTGCCACAGTGTTTGGCCCTTTAAACATAATAGCATTATATACATAGAAGTGCCACATTCCGATCCACGTTTCACTTTAAGTTTAATATACAGATTCTACACAATAATGCCAATGGCTTAGAAAAATAAGAGTAACACAGTGTGAGATTTAAAGGTACAGCTGAAAATGGACTGAAATTTGATTTACCCTGTAAATTCCCTTTAATATCACATTTATGGCTCTTTTAGCCTGACTAGGCTGTATGACCTGGTCTAATTGAGATTTAAGAATTGCACGTGCCATATTAATAATATTAGTTTTGTCTTTCAGTAAATTTCTGTACTAATTAGATTGTTCAAAAACCTACATACCACCTCTTCTTTCTTTTCTGTTCATCTGGCATGGTAAAAATTATCCCAAAAAAAGCTTTCTCCTTTTTTTCTGGATCCTATTTTCTTATCGTTAAAAATGGTGCTAATTTTGCCCCAACCAATCAGATCTTATTTAACATTTGAAAGCTAAAATCTGATTGGTTGGGGCAAAATTAGCACCATTTTTAACGGTAAGAACTTTTATTGAATCTCCCTGATATAGTCTTACAACAATCAATAAAATGCACACCAAGACGATAAACTAACGTTTCCTGCCATGTTAAGGGGCATGTTTACACTAAATTTAAATTTTTGCCATAATTGTCCTCCCCCCTGCCCCCCCCAAACTGCCGTTAGTCCTGTAATAAAAGTTTCCCAATCATACTTACAATCCGTTTGCTCCCGCGGCTGTCTTCTGCTCCTCTCCGCAAACTTCTGCAGAGAGGGGCTCGGACTAGCAGTCACATCTACAAACGTTCAGTCTTATAATATCATGCGGTCGTATTATCTACCATAATGGTATGCTGTGGGGATCATAAATCTACGATTGGGTTATCGCAGTTTTACGATTGGTATCGGTAATTTACGATAATTATTTTAAATTGATCTTTATCGATATGGCCTTATGCTCTTACATAGAGTAAAACAACAAAGGTATACAAAGGTTTAGAAATAATTAAACTCAAATCTGACTTCATACATTTACTGTGTAATATTGTATGTAAAATAGTCCCACATATATAACATAATATATAAAATTATTCCCTTCTAATAGATTGCTAAAAAAAACTTAGCATTTGTAAAGATAATTCAAAATATCATTCAATGAAATAAAAGAATGAAAGAATTTGCCAGACATAGTTTTAAGGTTTTTTTTGTTAGTTATTTTTAATAGTTTGACTTTTAGTTGATTTAACCTTGCATTTTTACTTTCATCCAGTCTAATATAAGTGGCTGTAAATCTGGCCATACAATTTGGAAACTTACTGTATCGCCATCTCTCACCTGGACTAATTATTTGCAATCGAATGGGCCAGTAAGAGGAATGTTGCAGTTATTTTTATATATGAAATAGATTGAATGTTGATACTGTTACATTTTTAAACACAATTGAACAAATGCTTGTGAAGGTTCTCATTCATCCAGGTCATGGTATATCTGTTGTATTCAATTAGATCAACTGGACTTGAAGTTTAGTTCTTGAAGACGTTTCGCTAGTCACCCAACTGGCTTTCTCAATTCAGAATGACTTGTACAAGAATCTGTGGCAATTATGTACCCTGGAAAATCACAATTAGCATATCACAGCCAGGTGTTAAGGCTGTTGGATAGTGGATAAGAGGTGTTATAGGAACGCCCAGAGCAAGGTGTCAAAACAGCATTCTACATGGCAGACAGTTGGTGTTGAACCCCCCCACCTCTATTTAGGCTTGGTTTCTTTATTTTCACATAAATGGCCTCCTTGACACCTCTCTTGAAGAGGCAGCAATTGGTACACCCGAAAGACCCAATACTGAAACACAAGAAAAGTAACATCATATACGCAGTGAAGTGCAGTGAAGAATGCTCTTATTTGTATGTGGGGGAGACCAAACAGCAACTGCATCAACGTATGGCCCAGCACAGAAGAGCCAATTCCTTGGGTCAGGACTCAGCCATGTACCTGCATCTTAAGGATAAAGGACATACCTTTGAAGATTGTAATGTTAACATATTGGCAAAGGAACGTGACTTGTTCAAGAGAGGTGTCAAGGAGGCCATTTATTTAGAAACCAAGCCTAAATAGAGGTGGGGGGGTTCGACACCAACTGTCTGCCATGTACAATGCTGTTTTGACACCTTACTCTGGGCGTTCCTATAACACCCTTAACACTTGGCTGTGATATGCTAATTGGGATTTTCCAGGGTACATAATTGCCACAGATTCTTGTACAAGTCATTCTGAATTGAGAAAGCCAGTCGGATGACTAGCGAAACGTCTTCAAACTTCAAGTCCAGTTGATCTAATTGAATACAACAGATATACAATTGAACAAAGAATATATCTTGCATGACAGTAAATTTTGGACATTTGAGTGTTTTTTTAATGTTTTCTTCCCAATCAACAGACTACTGATTGTTTTAGTGATTGGCAGTCTGTCGGGCAGGAATATGAGTTCAAGATTGATCCATGTGTACCAGGCCTAAATGTACTTCCATTTTTTTTTTCACTTTATTTTTATGTTGTATTACATTAGCCTACTCCAACTCACTTTTTTAATGTGTCATTCAAACCACTATTTGGATTTTAAGGAGACAGCATTTAAAAAAAAAAAATTTCAGGAAAGTATAATAATATTACTAATTGCATATTACATCATAAGGTTACTAAGCTAGGAACACACACTAGATAAATCTCATATTAAAATATATTTAGATGATCGCTACAAATTGGATGTACAAACACTATTCTGCTCTGGTCTATGAGAAGGGCATCACTCCATTACAGGACAGATCATAAAGCAATGTCTCCAACACCTGTAGACAAGCTAGATAGATGGCTGATTTGAACAACAAACCTAGAATGTGCACAAGGCTTTTCAGTATCCTAGCTATAGGCTTAAGAGGCAACTGTGGTCTCCTAATAAGTTAGGGTTAAAGAAAACCCCTACAGTTGTACATTTATAATATACCATGGATCACATCTCTAGGTGAGAAATTATATTGCTAAAAAGTTTTAGCAATATAAGTTCCTGAACACTTCCCCCGCTGCATTAAGTCTCAAGTGAGGAGGAGCAGAGGGTAATGTTAACATTACCCATAATATAATTTGTAATAGGCTGCAGCCAGAGATGTGATTCACGGCTCATTTAAAGGAAAGACTGCATGTTTTTATATAAACCTAACTTGTTGGAAAACCACAGATATTGTTTAAGACATACACATTTGATTTCTTATTAAATATTGCATGACACATGTGTAATATGCACAACAAGCATATAGACTCACATGGTAAACTTCTTATACTGTGTATGGGAATTGGTCTGCCAGCTGAGCACAGACATTCCAATCACATCAGCTCTTCTTAGGCTGGGTACACACCAGACGATATTTTCAGCACTTTCGGTCGGTCGGTGTGGGGTGGCCGGCCGCACGTGTTGGAAAACTACAATCGATTGTGCGGTCGATCGTTTGCATTTTAGGCCGCATTTGCTGTGACTGATGAACATTTGTCCCGGCCGAGCGCACGCTCGTAGCGAGTGCTTGGTTGAGACAAATAGTCCCTCAGTGTCTACCCAGCCTTACTTGAAGTAAAGTAAGCCTATACTTGATACCACAAATTATCTGTCCAGACCGTTTGGCTATGCTGTACATGGCAATTCCCCATGCTGTACATGGCAATTGTTTTTGCAAACATACAACTTGCTTATATCAGGAAAATCCCCTCAGATCCAATAGGATTTGCCAAATATCAAAAACGTGTATCAGCACACTTCAAAAATAGTTGATAGTTTATAGTATTTGAGGTTGAATAAAGACATACGTCCATCCAGTCCAACCCATCTAGCAATATCCTCATTTCCTGCCTAACTGTTGATCCAGTGGAAGGCCAAAAAAACCCCACCAAATTTATGAAGGGGGGAAAAAATTCCTTCCTGACTCCAAGTGGCAATCGGACATTTCCCTGGATAAACTCTACTTTATGTATCAATACCAGTAACTTGTAACATTCCTTGTTTGCAGAAACTCATCCAGCTTTTTTTTTAAACTGACCAATGAACCTGACATAACAGCATCCACTGGAAAACAGTTCCATAGCTTTACCGTTCTCACAGTGAAAAACCCTTTCCGAGCTTAAAGCCTAAACCTTTTTTCTAAAATATAAAAGTTGCAAAATTTAAAATAGTATTTTACATTCTTCTCTTCCACTACAGCACAATATAATTCAAACTATTTTTTCCTCATAGCAATATTTACATATAATAGAGCATTTTGCCTACAATCAGGAATGAAAATTCTAACAAGCATTTCCATGTTTCTTTACAATTTGGCCACCAGAGGCCCCTATTTCACTTGAGCCTTTGTATGAGTTTTATCTGATTAACCGCTGATAGAATTCGCTGATACAAATAGGCTTGTGAAGGTTTCCATTCATCCAGATCATGGTATATCTGTGGTATTCAGTATAACCAACAAAACTTGAAGTTTAGCTCAAGATGTTTTGCTAGTCATCAGACTGACTTTCTCAATGTAGAATGACAAAACCATGTGAAGTGCCAGGGTTGGTCCTTTTTTTTTTTAGGTCCCTTCAGAGCCTACCTGTGCCCCAGTAAAGTTCAGGACATCTTGGATCATGTATTCAATCAGCTAAGCTACGGCCCCCGAGACTTCCTGGACCTCGTTGCAGATTGTGTCCAAAAATCCACGTCCAGTTCCCTCCGTGCGCACGTGCGCCGCCCACCGTGATGGCATGACGCACAGAGTGGTGCAGCATGATGACATCATGCCCGCGCACATGGAGGGAACTGACCATGGATTTTTCGCAGAAAAATCTCAGTCTGTCACAGTGTCACTGTCAATTACTGTCACAGGAGTTGTAGGCAAAGGCTGGCAACAGATGCCGAAGCTGCTGTCTCTATAATATTACAAACCCCCATATTTTTACTGTTTGCACTAGCACAGATATTATGATAGTATATTCGGCCCAGGAATGTGCATTGATCATCTCTTTTCTTGTTTGTTCTGATGTTTTGGTCAGATCAGTAGCCCTTCCACTATATATTATAATAATGTTGCCATAGGAGTTCTCCCACAGCCCCCCTTTCTGTTTTATGTAATGTAGCAGAGTTTCTCTGCAGGAAGATAGACCAAGCTTCCATGTAGTAGTAGCAATCCCAACATGTCCCTTTAATTGGAGGTTTTACACCTTGAATACTAAGCATTGGATGGCAGGCCTCTTCCCTCCTTGTTAAAAGCCAGTAGGCGGGGGGAAGTGATAGCCTTCAATACTAATCCAATGCAGGGAGACAATCTTCCCATGAAAATGCAACCAAGCAGGTAGTGTCATCCCAGATAAATGACCCAAGGTAATTTGTTAGGACCTTCCATACTGGGGTTACCTTGACGTTTATGCATAAAATTGTAACTAACCCCCCCATATTTTTACTCTTTGCACTAGCACACATATTATGATAGTACATGGGGCCCAGGAATGTGCATTGATCATCTCTTTTCTTGTTTATCTCTGTAATATTACTAATATCCACACATATCTGTCAGTGCCACACCAGCCCCTCCCTTCCTCCCTCTCTCTATTGGCTGATGCTGAGAGAGGACCAATAGGCACTGGACAGCAACAAGCCAAGAAATTAAGGAATAGTGCACTATTGAAAGTTCCTCTCTAGTCTCTTCTTTTGATTGGTCCACACACTCTTCCTTGATTTCATTGGACGTTCATTCTGATGCAGAGAAGTGATATGCCGGAAAGCAATTAAAAGTTTGGAGGCTTGAAGTCATGCGGCCAAAAATATATATTTTTTTCAACAATGCTGCCGCCTTTCCTATTCACTTCAGGGATGCCGCCTGAGACAAGTGCCTCACTGTGTCTCATGGTAGATGGGATCTTGGGGAGGGGGGCTTAGTGAGGACAAGGAAGAAACAGGCACCAGATGACACACATAAACCTCCTACTCTTCACTTTCTGGGACTTTGCACATGCCCTGCAAGAGAATCATAAGGAGCCACAGTAGGGCCAGCACTGGGGCAAATTTTAGTTTTGGGGTAGACATGCCCTTTAACTGACTTTTGTGTACAGTGCACCTTAAATTATGTGCCAATAAAAGCCTTTACTTCTTTACCCCCCAGATAAGTGTACTAAAAAAAATAGGTAAAAGAAACAACCAGAGAGTCAGCCACTAGAGCGAATTACACAGGGACAATATACAACTTAGTGGAAATGCAAAAACAGTAAAGGGTGATGGCTCTGTTGGATCTAGTAATATCTAATATCATTGAAAGTATTACAGATATGAAGATAACTGAAAGCTCAGAGAATAGTGACCATTAAATAATGTCAATTAAAGGGGAGTTTCAGTGCAAATAAATATACTTTAAAAGAATACTACTTTTATACTTTTAAGAAAAAAGAGCAGCATTTTTTCATCCTAATGACCTTAACTTGCCCATTCGACATTTTGTCTGTTTATAAATAAATGCTTTCAAAATACTGACTTCCTGTTTGCAGGACCCCTAGTAGAGACCGTTATGGTCTTACCCTTGATTCAGCGCCTGGGCTGATTCAGTTGCTCAGTAGAGATCTGAGCGTGTTTAACCCATCCAACAGTCAATCAGTAAAAATTGATGTTAGGAACATTCCAAGGAACATTCAAAATTCACACCCATAGTACTAGCATGTGCTGTAAATTTCGTCTGTGGTGCTGGTGCCCAGACGTTCTGCCACATCCTTGAGGTATAGCAATCAGCAAAGTAGGAACCGCACACATAGATTCATAGAAAAGGGTCCTTAACCCACTTATTCAATGTAACAACCAAGTGATAACATTTCAGGGGACCTCAGCTACCCTTCATCAGATTATTGATGAAGGGTGGCTGAGGTTCCCCGAAACGTTATAACTCGGTTGTTACATTGAATAAATGGGTTAAGGACCCTTCTCTACGAATCTATGTAGCTCACTAATGTCAACAGCAGGGAACAGCACGGGGTATAAATTCAACTGATTTTTCAAAAACGAAGAATAACTAGGTATGCATAAAATAAACTAAGAATTTTAAAATGAATGATAGTTTCCAGTGAACTTTCCCTTTAGTGTATGTTATCAAAACAAAAAGTGCAGTGGTTTTGCAAAGACTTTCAATTTTAGGAAAGCACATTTTCCCTGGATAAAAATAGCTCTTCAGCATATCAACTGGAAATATATATTCTCAAGTAAAGATACTGAGCAGAAGTGGACTGTTTTAAAGCGGTTTTAAACCATTTTACATCTAAATGTATACCCTTGGGAAATAAATGTAAAAAAAAAACAAGTCCATGCTCATATTACTTAATTCTGATGTAAAGAGGGAAATGGAAAGGAAGAGAATGGTATTTAAAATCTTTTAGTCAGAGCTAACCGAATGGAACTATAAAAACTGTAACAAAGATTGTAAGAAAATAAATCTAGCTAAAATAAATAATGAAGTTAAGATAGCTGAACAAAGCAAGACTAATCCTAAACATTTTTTAAGTATATTAATAGTATGAAGATGAGGACTGAAAATGTGGGGCCATTACATAATAAGGAGAAGATGCCGATATAGCAAACTTCTTGAACCATTTTATTTGCTCTGTATAGTAGCAATAATGGTTTAAAAGATGCAACTTCACTTTAGTTCACTGAGGAAACGGTTCATAAACAACTAAATAATGTTAATATCAACAAAGCTCGGACCAGAAAAAACACATCCTTGGGTACTTAAGGTTCATACACACGTCAGATCATATTCGCACGATGTGCCCAACGAACATTCAGCCCATCTCGTTATACACTAGTTCTGCCAACGACGCCTGTACATACATCAACGATAGTGGATAGATAATGTTCGTTGGTAAAGGTGTTACGTGACGAACGTATTACGTGACATTCGGAATATCGCGTGATCTGCCAATAATCTGATGACTATGTACAAACATGTGACAATAGGCAAAAAGAATCCGCCAGGCTGATCGTCAGGAAAAAGCCAAGAATAGTCGTGGATCGCTGGTCTTAAAAGATCGTTAAAGCTTCATTTTCGCCTGAATGTCACACAATGGATCGTTCGTCAGCCAAATTGTGCGAAAATTACAGACCTTTAAATTTAACTTAAAGGATTAACTGGTTAGGAAGATACTAGAAAGTTTGATTCGGAAACAGAGTATGTTTTAAGGACTGACCTTATAAGTATAACTCAGCATGGATGTATGAGAAATGGACCTTGTCAAACAAGCTTGCTTGGCTTTTATGATTAAGGGAGTTGCTAATGCATAGTGTTTGATGTGGTGTACTTAGTTTTTGCTAAGGCTTTTGATGCAATCCCCCATAGGCATGGAAAATTGGTTAATAAATCAAATGCAAATAATAATAGGTTCTGTGTTGGGGTTCCTTCTATTTTATCTGTTTATTAATGATTTGGAAGTTGGTATTGTCAGCAAGGTTTCTGTGTTTGTGGACGACACAAAAAATTTGTCAACCATTAAAAGCTACAGATGATGTGCAATCGTTGCAAGTGGATCTAGATAAATTGTCAAATTGAGCTGCAAAGTGGCAGTTGAGTTTCAATGCTGATAAATGTAAGGTGATGCATTTTGAATTTAAAAATCCTTGTACTGCTTATGCTAAATCGCTCTGTGGTAAGTGTTGGAAAGGATCTTGGAGCTTTGGTGGATAACAAACGTAAATGTAGCAAGCAGTGCCAGGCAGCAACAACTAGAGCCATCAAGATATTTTCTTGTATATAGAGGAGTATGGATTCAAGGGAAAAAATATTATTCTCCCTCTTTACAAAGCACTCATAAGGACTTATTTGGAATATGTGGTGCAGTTTTGAAAACCTGTGTACAAAAAGGACATCTTGGAAATATAAAGGGTTCAGAGAGGAGCAACTAAATTGATATGGGGACTGGGGAAGCTTAAATATGAAAACAGATTGGATAAGTTACAAATATGCACACTAGAGAAAAGGTGTTTGCGTGAAGCTATGATAACTGTGTATATATACATTAATGGTTGATAAAATAAACTATCTGGGACATTGTTCACCATCACCAATAGAACATGCCAGAGGACACACGGACATCCCTTAAGACTAAAGGAAAATAATTTTAGTTTGAAAAGGGTTTTTCACTGTGAAAAAACTATGGAGCTGTCTTCTATTGGATGTGGTGATGGCAGGTCCGGTTCATTGAATAAGTTTCTAAAAACAAAAATGTTGTATGTTACTGGTATCGATACATAAAGTGGAGTTTATTGAGGGATATTTGCGATTGGCACTTTAAGTCAGAAGTATTTTTTCTCCCTTTATACAGTTTTTTCCCTCTAGATCAACTGTTAGGCAAGAAATGTATGTATGTATGTATCTATGCATGTATGAAGCAAGGGAGAGGTGAATATAATTCTCCTTTAAGTTTTTTTTTATATTATTTCTGTTTAGCTCAGGTTGGGTGATTATAATACATGTTATTTTAATTGGAAAAACATACTTACAGTTTGTTTTCTAGATCAACATATAAACCTGTTATTTTTTTGTTTAAATTTCCATTGGGCTGACTTTGCACAACATACTGTCAATTAAAGAGCAAGATAATTATACCTTTGAAAACAAATGAACACACCTTGTTTGTACATTAAAACCGCCTATTCAGAAACTTGTAATTGGTAATTCAGTTTGTAGAACTGTAAAATGATTGGATCAGCTATGAGCTTTACAGGATACTTTCAAGGCATAGCTATTCAGAAATGTATATTGTTTTATTTACCCAGCCTCCAGTATTTAGGCTGTGTACATATCAGAACATATTATGCTCTAAAATAAGAAAATTGCAATCAAAAAGTCAAAAATAAATGTGGAAAGTAAAAAAATTTCCGTTGGAAATAAATTAACACAGCCAACATAGCAAAAAATTCTACATCAATTGGGTGTGAAACAGATTTTTGGAACTCAACATTTTAGTATGGAACAAAACTCAACATTATATAATAAATATATTTAATTCTATTAAAGTTCAGTGCAAATACATATGCTTTCCAGAAAAAAGAGCAGTATTTTTTCATCCCAATGACCTTAATATGCCAATCCAGTATTTTGTCTGTGTATAAATAAATGCAACTGAAATACTGACTTCCTGTTTGCAGGACCCCTAGTAGAGACCGTTATGGTCTTGCCCTTGTCCCAGTGCCTGGGTTGATTCAGTTGCTCATTAGAGATCTGAGCATCTTTGACCCATCCAACAGCCAATCAGTAGAAATAACTATTAGGAACATTCCAAGGAAGTGGTGCATCCTGGGAAGAAGAAGGACCTAAAATGTCAGCTCACTAATGCGAACAGCAGGGAACAGCAAAGGGTATGAAATCAACTGATTTTTCAAAAGGGGAGATAATATGTAGAATAACTGAAAAAGCATTACACAAGCTAGCAATTTAACAAATATTGATAATTTCCACTGAACTGTCCCTTTAAGTTTATTTATGTAAGATTTTCACAATTGAAATATATGCATTTTTAAAGTCCAAATTTTTTTATGTGTTAGTAAATTGCAGGAAATTTTAAAAAGCCATTAGAATTAAGTTTTTGTGTTTGGATATTTTTTTTTGTTTCAGGCAAAGAATACAAATTATATCTACTAATCTTCCATTCTCATGAAGCAGATCTGGGCTTGACTAGTTGCCTGTGGGAGAATTAGCCTTTTTGGTAATTTCGCACAGTAAACAAGTAGCTTTAAGAACAACTGTAAAGGCTTGTTTGATTTAAAAAGTTCAGAGCAAAGGTCACCAGAGAGTGATATATCCCAGCCATACTAAATCCCTTTTAATTGTCCTTGTGATATAAATATGCAATCTCTAACTATAACAGCCGAAGCACTGTCCTTTTTATATGCAATGCCCACAGGCAAATCTACTTGTGTTTAATTCCATCCCAGTTGAAGTCTACCTACAAGCAGTACATCTGTCTGCTGGCGTATAATACTATTTATCTTGTTATTTTAACTAATCTCTGCACAGAGGCCAGTGGCAAAATCTAGGCCTCAAGCCATTGAAGGTTACATACACAGCATATTTAGTGTAACCTGAGAAACACCTGCACATTGACAGAGTGGGATTAATTTGTCAGTTTCACGATCAAAACTCAATTCACAAAACAAATCACATTTTCCCTATTTTACGTTTAGTGTTATATTACCTACACAGAGATTTATCCAGACAAATATACTTGACAACAAACATCTTATTTTAATTACATTCTTGTGCAATGTGCCTTTCACCAGCCAAACAATTAACACAAATGGGTCATTCACCAGATGGATTTTGGGTGTGTCACTAATTTGCTCATACCACACCAGGCAGAATCAACTCCCAGTTGCAAGAGAATTGCAGTTGTGATCAGTTACCAGAAATCAATTGTGTCTGAAAGTTGCAGTTCTGCAACAAATGGAAGGGCAACTTTTGCATACTCTTTAGTACAGGAAATGTTGCTTTTTTATTTATTTTTTTAAAACACACACTTTAGTAGAAAAAAGATCAGTTTGTTCTATTTTAAGACACATCTTTTGTATCCTTTATTGTAAGATATTTTTGAAGACCATATTATACAGTTAATATTTTCCTATAATAAAGGGGAATAAAATAAGAAAAATGTATATATTCTTTCTAGTAAATCTAAAAAAATAAATACTTTTTTGGTTACTTGACATAATGGCAAGTAACCATCCTGTACCTTTTAGTTGACAAAATATTCATTTCAATATCATTTCTGGAAAATGTTTGAAAAAAATAAAATACCATTAATGTTTGGTTCTCTTGAACTTCAAAGCCTAAACTTGACAATCCAAAACTGGTTCTGCTTGCTTAAACACTTCTAAATAAGTGTTTAACAGAGCCATACATGAAGTGGTAAAAAAGCAAAGTTGTCCATATATTCTGAAAGGATTTTAATCTTAAAGCCTTCAAACCATTATAGATAAGCTACACCCCACCTTCCATGTTAAAAATCCCTTTGAAGTAGAAGTGATGTACACCAGTGCTCAGATGTATGGGGTAATATTCTGCACAGCCATGTTAAGCAGTCTTGAAATTCTTAGAAATCATGAGCTTAAGCACACTTCTTACATACTGAACTGAATTTAAAACAATCACACAACAATGGATTTTTTATATAATGAGACCAAGACTGCACTGATTAATGTAAATGTAAGATTTTTCTAGTCCCCAGATTTATAAATTTGCATGTAAGTTGGAACAGGTACATATACCTATTGAATGAAACTTGGGTACACACGGGCGGATATTTCATCCAGAGCAACAATTTACCACTAGAGAGCGGTCGACCAGGGTGAATTATTGTCTGTTGCTGGCAACAGTTTAACCACGACTGATCGTGCAGTTGATAAAGAGACTGCGTGATCATCTGCAATTTTCCGATCCGGGCGACCGGGAACTGTATTTGTTTTTTCTATGATAAACTTTTATTGACATTTCTTCTCTGGCTCAAGTGTTTAGTTAATTTTATTAACAACTAAAATCAACTGAAACTGTTTTTTACATTTAGTTCTGTGTATAAGCACTCAGTAGACTTGCCAATGGGGGGAGATCTTAGTGATTTATTTGCTTTAGCCCTATGTCAAACATATAACAAAGGTTTGCTCATATAAAAAAGTGTGTGCTCTATGAGTATAGATTTATATCACAAAACACGTTTTGGAGTCAGTGCAATGAAACATTGCTGACTTAAAGCAGTTTTGTGATTTAAATCTGGTGTGCGGTGGATCTTGCACTTACACAGTTGTTCATATTGCGGCAATTACCTCTACGCACCCAGTGCTTTGATCTTAAAATGGTGTGTGGATCCTACCTGCTGATATTGCACATAAATCAGTTTCTCAAGAATATTTTACTTTAAATTCATCTCTTAAATGTACTGCAGGATCCATAAATTAATACAATTAACTTAGTACGATAACAAAAAAACCAGAATAAAAACCCATGTTCAATAACTTCAAACATTTTAAACTGCATACCTAGCAGTAGATCCAGAGGTAGTAAAAAAAAATCTAAATGTACAACTTCCTTTCTTATCAGAAAGCAATCAGATTAATCTATGAAATCTTTAAATTGCAAGCACCTAGATAACCAAGTCAGGAATAGCACAAACATGACATTTTGTACAAAAGAACATACTTTCAAAATGTCATATATAAAAAGAGGTATGCTTTTTTTCCATCTCATTTCTACATATTTATCCAATAGTTCATAATAAAACAACTTTGTTTTCTATTTCATGTCTTCTTTTCTTTTAACAAGAATATGAAGTATGGGAGGTAGAATTGAGTATTCCCACAACCCAAACTTTTATATTTGCAGAGAGACAGCTTCTTATAGATCGCTTTGTGGACTTCTGTTTTTGAAACAACCTAGCTTCTATTCTGCTTCAGGTCTATCGCTAGTTGGTAAGAGGCAGTTGTTCTGCAAATAAAAAAGTTACTTTCTAATTATAAAAGGTTTAAAAGATCATTTTTTTAAATAATTATTCCTTTAGGCAAAATTTACTTTTGTCTTGGATACAAACACAATGAAAATAATATTTGATGTAACTTAGCTATTTAAAGAATATATATTTTTAAGCTAGCCAACAGCATTTACATTTAAACATTATGTCATAGAAGTTTAGCAAGCTTTCTTGCTCGTCTTTGCTAGCGCTTAACTATGTTAACATAAACCCTCATTAGACAGGATTATGCTGAAAACAGTGACAAACAAGATGGACACTAAACCTCCAAGGAATCAATTCAGAAACTGCACACTAATTATCCCTTTTAAATTAATTTAAGATTTGCCAAATTAATACCAGTGTATATGGATATGATTACATGGGGAATTGGATTTTACACATTACAACCTGTTTGTATTCTGCAACAGTTTCTTTTATTTATTTATTTTTCCCTCTTGCGATTCCCAATGTTTTAACATGGTAAGACAGCATTAAATTGTAATACTTCATGTTAAAATGTTTTTGTGCTTGCTTTGAGTTTTGAGTACTTGTCGAATTATTTAGTAAGCCTGTCCATCTTCACAAATTAACAAGTGTACTACTGATTCCTTGCACTGGCAGAATGCTGCTTGATCATGCATAGATGAGTGATATTTTTAGCTTCTATGAATACACATTAAATTTCAACCATCAAAAGTTTACCACATACATTTTTTATTTCACTTTGACTCTTGAAAAAAGAGATCACATTATTTAATAATGTCTTTGTTTCATCAAGTAAAAGAATCACAGATATTCACACAGGTTATGTGACCATTGGGCCAAGATTTGTGGAAAGAAAACAAAGGCCATGGCCTCAGGCAGGTTGTTCTTACTGAAAAAAAAAGAAAAGAAAAACCTGTGTTGGAGAGGGTATAAAGTTGTGCTAGGTTGTCTTAAAATAATAATAATAATTTGAGTTCCTTAATACAAGCAAGTGGTAATTGTGTGCCTCCAGATTGATGTTTGAAAATTACAACTCCCAGCATTCTCTGGCTTCCGTAGTTGAGGAAGGCTTGCAGTTGTACCTTTCAAACAACATTCTGGAGACACACCCTTTGAAAATCCCTTGTATATGTCACTGAAATACAAACATTACAAACCTGTTGGTTAATGCTCCTGGCTATGGCCACAAATATCTAATGAACTTCTATACATAATGTCTCCTCTCTAAAATTAAAAATATCTCCCTGATGCATGCCATACACAATTAGACATACCTGCCAACATCCCCATGACAGATAAGAAAAAAAAATCCAAAATGAGTTGGATCTATATACAGTTAGCTAGTTTCTAGCTCCGAATCTATATATTATAGGAACTATGAGACGTAAAATGCATATTCCACCATATTTACATTATAGATCAGTTTCTTTTTACAAGAATGAAAACTTTGCTCTCAATGTAGGACTGGTACCTTATGAACTAGGGGGAAAACACATTCAAGTGGCACTTTTATAGTAGGCCATAAACACGGGTCTTTTTTTGTAGTTTTATTGATGTATTTAAAAGTCTTTTGAAAAATAACTTTATTGTATTGTCAATCTGCCATATAACCAGCCTTTTCTGTCAGACCCCAAATGATTCTCTGCAATGTTGCCAACACTGCTATCTAGACATAGGGCTATATGCTAGCTATGATTAAGGCAACTCCCTGAGTGAACAGTTACTTTGCTTTACTTATTTGCACCATGGTTCTGTTACATATAACCAGGGAATCTTCTAACCCCACCTAAGTACGAGCAAGTGAAGGAATCACACTATACACTACATTGAGGAGCACAAACGTGCATAGAGTCAGCCGGAGAGCTTTGAAAGGCTAGACCAATTCAGTTGAGCCTTGTTGTATGGCATAACACTAGCACTTATGGTGTAGCAAAGAGTGGCCCAGGGAACAATTGACACTTGGACCACTGACCTACACAATAATTGATATCCATGCAAGTGTCTTCCATTTTCTTGCTAGCACTGCCTGCTGTGCCACCACCAGACCCCATGCAGCACCCCAATCCACTAGCTCCTAGCATGGTCACTGCTTTGTTTTGTCTCTCTCTCTTGAAACCAGTGTTGAGTGAGTTATCCACAGTGATATTGGTAATTATTTATGTAGAAGTACCAAACACTTACAGTTTTCTTGCATTTATTGCATAACCTCTTCATAGCCAACCCTATAACTATTTAAAAATTCTATCTAATTGTGTGCGTCTATTGTATACCAACAAGTCGTAGCCCCTGTGACCAGGGGTGTAATGGTTTGGATCCCCTTTCCTTGTATTACTCTACTGTGAACTCTGTAGAGAAACTCCTGCAGCAACTGGACACTCTTGCCACTGGTGTTTGAAAAACTGTTGCTTGCATATCAATCTCAATACCCCCCAAAAAATAACTGTAAATGAGCCTATTATTTTGCCCTTAGACTGGGTAGCCCCAAACCTATGCATAAAATAACAAATACTATGCAACAATTCCCAGAATTTGCTAGTCCTGAAAACAGAAAGTCATGACAGACATAATCAAATAAGAGAGACAGATCCTGTAAATTTTCTTATCATTTTAAAGTATGGTACACCCACATCAGCAGACACTAGAGATGGTCGAACTATTGAAAGTAGACACTTTACTCGTGGATTCGATGCTCGCGCCTAGATACCATGGACATTTTACTCGTGGATTCGATGCTCGCGTACAGGCTTTAATGGACACTTTACTCGCGGATTCGATGCTCGCGCCTAGATACCATGTACATTTTACTCGCGGATTCGATTTCGACATTCGATTATAATCCCTTCTTCCCATTGACTTCTATATGCAATCCAGGATCTAAAATTGAGTCTGGAAAGTGGGTGTAGTCATTTCACCATTACTTTCCCCACCAGAAAGCATGGCCATCATGCAATGGCAGCGTCTGATGGTGGAATATCTCACCCGGCTGGGTTATGACGGGATGCCAATCGGCACCCCCAACATTAAGGAGCGCAAACGGCACATAATGCGCTACCTGCAGGCAAAACTGCGGACACAGTTTCGCATTGATCTGACCACCTCTCAGCTCCAAAAGAGGTGCTCAGACCTCAAACGGCAGAGATGGAACTACGTCCAGGACATCCAGCAGAATGTCCAAGGCAAGTATCACATTTATATATTAAATTGTATCTGTGATTGAGTTGTATAAAACACCACCTTTTGCACCACTAATCAGGCGGTTCTGCGGCAGATCTTTCTGACAAGCTCTGTCTAAGTATCACCACTATACGAACTTACTGCACTTTTCTTGTTACTTTTATAGCACTTTTGATTGGCGATAGCGCTTTGCAATTTTGCAAACCGCCACAAACGATTGCGGGGCCTTTAGTGCTTTTCTCCTAAAGGACTCAAAGTGCATATGTTAGTGTTAATTAGTGTTAGCAAATTTTAATGTAACAGTTAATGTTAGTAGATGTTAGTTAAAGGACAAGTACACATGAAAAATATTTACAATATTTAATTATAATACAGATTTTGAAAGCTCTTTTTTCATAAACGACTCAAAATATATATTTTTTAATGTTAGTAAGGGTGAGGCCACACTGTAATGCACAGGAATCGTGCACCAAATCGCGAGCGTTATCGCATGCGATTGTGTGCGTGATTCTTGTGCGTTTTGCGTTCGTGTTTTGCGCATGCGTTTTGCCTTTTTGCGTTATGGAAACGCATGCGTTAACGCACCAGAAATGGTGAACGCATGCGTTACCAAAACACGAACAGACACGCAATCGCATGCGCATAGGAAATTGTGGGAATTTTCGCATTCCCGCGATTTCCATTTTAGCAAAAATCATGGGCGCAAACGTGAACACAAAACGCGTGCGCAAACGCACGAAAAACGCGCTAGTGTGGCCTAGCCCTTAATGTTAGTTAGTGTTAGTATTAGTAAATGTAACTGTTAGTTAATGTTAGTAAATGTTAGTACACACGAAAAATATTCGCAATATTTACATTATTTTTTATTATTATTATTTATAATTAAAATTTACTTTTTTAATATATAAATTTGCAGATGAGGAATCTATTTCTGCCAGTGATGCAGAGGAGGGAGGGTCACCTCCACCAGCACCCCCACCAAGGCCACAAGGGCAGCCTCCACTTTCCCCTTCCCCTTCACCACCACCACCGCCAGCACCAGCACAGACCAGCACGCCAGCGCCGGCTGGAAAATATGGATAGGCGTCTGAGGCGCTTGGAGAGCAGGCAGAGGCGCATGAAGGGGCACATGCTCTCCATGCACAAAGACATTTTGCCCATTAAGCGCGAAGTTTTAAAAAATAAATAGGTGCTGTTTTGTTTTTTTTTAGCACCATGTTGCACCATGTTTGTTATTGTTATTATTATTGTTTATATATATTTTTTTATTATTTTATTATTGTTATAATTATTATTATTATTAATATGTAAGCACCGAAGAAACAGGTGCTTACGTTTACTAAAAAAGTTAAACTAAACAAATCTCTGTGTTTTATCTTTACAAATGACATTGGCTACAAACATAATTATTTAGGCTTTTCCCATTCCCCATTGGCTTCTCTCCCTCAGAGTATGCTTCGTGCAAGGGAAAGCGGGGAAGGAGATAGGGTTTGTAGGAACAGCACCATTGAGTGGCAGTAGATTCACTTCAGTTTGACAACATTATTGCGGAGCCAGGCAGGCTTGGCCCCTCCGGACAGACCCCATACCCCATTGGCTTCTCTCCCTCAGAGTATGCTTCGTGCAAGGGAAAGCGGGGAAGGAGATAGGGTTTGTAGGAACAGCACCATTGAGTAGCAGTAGACCCACTGCAATTTAACAACATTATTGAGAAGCCAGGCAGGCTTGGACCCTCCGGACAGAACACAGACACTGACACACAGATACAGAAACAAACAAAAAAACAGGACACCTAGACCTCTAAAAGGTCTAACACAAAAATTGTCCAAAGGACTTATAGGGGGGTTAGTCCTTAAAAGGACTTTTGGGTCTAACAAGGGTAGTCCTTAAAAGGACTGTTGGGTCTCAAGATGTGTGAATACAGGGGTGGTTAACTACAAGAGCTAAACCACCACGCTGAAATCCACACACAGAAAGCTCAAAAAGCGCAAAAATCTCTCTCCAACTCCTACACTGTCAGGTCTCCACTAAACACACTCCAACACACTGACTAAATGGCGCTGGTTGCATTTCCTTTTATACCCAGTGGGCTGGCAAAGCTCAAATAAGCTGCCATTGGGTGATTTTGGACATGTGGGCACTTTTTTTTTTAATTCAATGATTTTCGAATGTTCGACCGTTCGAACGTTTCGAACATTCGATAAATCATCGAAAGTCCGGGAAATATCGAAAATCCGCGTCCGGGATAGTTCGAGAAGTCCGGGTCCGTCCGGAACTCGAAAGTTCGGCTCGAACTCGGGTTCGAGTTCGAGTTCTATGCCATCCCTAGCAGACACATGTCAAAGTAAAATTTGGAATCTTCCTGACTATGTAACAGTCTAGCAGATAAAATTTCTCATAAAGGTAATAACCAAAACGTATATGTCCAACTTTGCCACAAAGACTCTTTGTCTGGCCATAGTTCCTTGCTTAAGAAAACAAGAAACTGCCACCCACATACATTGGTGCCCCTTTCTTTTTTTGAAATTTTTTGAAATTACAGATCTCAGGAAAAACCTGAAGATCCAAAAATCTGAAAACAGAATTTACTTTCGAAGGTTCGGCCCATATTTTTGAGGATTACCGAACATTATAGGTTATTTTCGGTAACCCTCGAAATGAACCTTGAACGTTTTGAAACCATCAAAAATACGATCGGAAATTACTTTCAAATTTCTGATCGCATTTTCAAGGGTTATCGAGCTTTGAGGTAATTTTCGAGGGTTACTTAAAATAAACTTAAATGTTTGATAATGCTCGAAAATACGGTCCAAAGTCCTGAAATCCGAACAATCAGCCTGGTTTCACATGGAACGTTCGGATTTTGGAACTGAGGGTTTCCATGTTGGATCCGGATCCCATCTCTACTCTTAAGGTAGCCACTACAAAAGTTTATTGCGGTCAAAACACCAACCGATATTTTGCAGACAGATGTACAGTGTTAATTGTAAATAGATGTACCACACATTTTGTTCGACATTTAATTTGCTTGGTGATTAATGTCTAATGTCGTCTATTGTGAGGTTACATTTACATTTAATCAGAAATTACTACGTTCATTTAACTGATTGACTAAAAAAAAGATTTCCCAATCATGCTACAATGGATATTTTGATCTAACTTACACTTTTTGGGCCAATCAATGGAAATGCATTACTTGCATCAGAGTAAGTGAATCTAATTATGCGTGGAACTACCCCTTCATCTGGATGCTGTTTCTGCAACCACCCGCTGAACACCTGGGGTTGCTTCTACCTGTTGCTATTGGGTGTGGGTAAGGTGCTTTGAATATTAAAAGGGCATTCAGAAATGCCAACTCACCCTCCCCTGATGAGATGTTCCACTGCACACACCAGGGAGATATAGTTGCCATCCCAACAAAAAATGAATGCCAAATAGGCAGATGTCAGTTCCATGGACACCAAAAGCTTAGAAGCAGGTAGTGGGGGCCCTTCGTGGACAGACCATAGGAGGGCCTAGACCCCCTAGGCCTTAGTAAGGGGAATGAGGATGGCCTGTCATCTCAACATTTGTATGTTATGCTAGCCTATCCCTCTCACTCATCTGCCCCACTCAGCCAAGGTGTTGGTGATTCAGCAGTAGAGAAAAAAGTATAAATAAACTTTTTTTGGGGCAATGTATAGAGAATAACTCAACATTACTCCCCCTAATCTAATGCACTAAAGATATAGTAGCTCTTTCTGTGTTAACACTGTCTGAAGACTTAGGGGCTTCTGTATAAAGGATAACTATTTTCACCATTTAGCTAATAAAGGTCATCGCAAGGGCAAATAACAATAACATTGGTGTATTTATAAACACAGTCCTCATTGCTGCAGTATTACCAGTGTTGTGTGGCGGTAATATTCAATGCATTAAGTAAAGTGTTGTTCACCACAAAGAAAAAATGCACCATAACTTCTACCAATACCAGAATTGTGCAATAGTGAATATTAGAAATTCAAAAAGCAAACATTGGAAATTTTGAAAGTGGCAAAACAGGAATATTAGAAATTTACTGATCGACAATTATATTGCAGTATATGCATGAAAATAGACTAACCCCCGACCCTGTATTTGTATTGACCTAAATGTACTGACACTTTTGACACTTTCTAGGCTTGATATATGTTTACTTATATATTTTCCCTTTGGAAGACTTGACATTTTTAAAAGGCTTCACTAAATGCAATGAATCGCTTTTTGCATTTTATAAATCCGATCAAGTGGTTAGAGTGGCAATGTATGGCAATAGGTGGCGGTCAGTGAAATTGCAGTTTGCGGGGATATGACTTTTTGCCACTGGTTATTGTTGCTTTTGTGAAAAGGCGATAATGGTGGCAACAAGTTTATAAACCTTTATGAATAGGCTCTTTTATGAATGGGCTCTTATTTTTTTTTAAAGAGACTCAACTATCTGAAATCTTGTTTTAAAGCACTGACTGACTTAGCTGCACAGCCAGAGAGGAGGTATCATGGAAAGCAGACATTACACATTGGCCATGATGTCAACATAACTAGGCTGGCATCAGGAGGGGGCAGTAACTACAGTGTTTTGAGTATTAAACAAATGGATTGTTTGTTGAAACACTTCACTGGCTATAAGTTTTTAGGCTTGTATCATTTGTATGGCCATTGGTAAGTTTGAATGTTCTTCTATTTATGAAAGAATACTTTATAACAAATGGGATGTTTGGTTGTATTTAGATTTTCATCTGAATAAGCAACTTGTAATGCGGATACATTTGTCTATAAGCTTCTCGTTGAATTTTATAATAAATGCTTTGGTACAAGCATAAAGTTGCAAAAATATAAACTTTACATTTCACACAAAAAGAAACTTTGGACCTGGAACCTGGATAAAAGCAAATTATAGCCCTTGCATTTAGTTTTTATTATTTTTAGGGGAAAATAAACTTACTACACAAAAATACTGTGATTTGTTACAGTTTTTGCTATTTGTGGCAGGATATAACAAATCTATGGAAAGTTTTCATCTTGAGGTTTAGATCCGTCAACTTAACTTTGTTCTGCTTCTGTCACATGCAATAAGTTTAATGAAATCGGTTAGGGGTGTTTAAGGGCCAATATCAAGTTACCTTTATTGTTCATATATGCTTTCTTCTAAAGATATTATTTAAGTCTTTCTGACCCTAGTGAAGTGCTCCAAATTGACTGCACAACATTGATATGCTAGTACCTTCTAAAAATGACTATACTTCCATGTTTTTTTCCTTAGTTCCACTATTTACCTCAGAGCACTATGTGCTATGTAATCTAGTTTGCCTTTCAGGACTATAATGTCTTCTGAAGAACTGCTAATACAGTGTTACTGCCATAATACCTTTATTTCTAAATGCCATCTGAATTTGCATAGTTTTTAAATACATTGTTATTTGCTGGGTTACCAGATTAGCTGATCACGCCTAATAAACATAGTTAGCAATGAGTGTATGTAAGTGATTGCATGCCTCTTTAATAGGTGTCCTTTGATTTGATTTTACTGATCTAGAAACCCTGATCCTTTCGATCTAGAACCCCTTTAATACCCACAGTTACAAAAATGCAGGTTTTAATGCATTCCAATGTAAAATGTGCTACAACAGTTCCCTACAGAGTTTTGGTTCTGCATTTATCTATTATATTTTTCATAAGACGAATGGAAGTAATTTACACAGAGCCACAGAGAAAAAATCCCGATGTTAAAGTTGCCCCAATCTATGTTGGAAAGGTTACTATATAAATGTGTTATAAAAGGGATTTATTATGGGATTCACCACAGCAATTGATTTAAAGGGAAAGTCCACCCCCTAAAATAAAATTGGATATAGGTATATCACCCCCAAAACTGCAATAGTTAGAAAGCTGAAATATATAAGAATGACCTAAAATGCTGCCCAAGTCCTATTGCACCTGCTTCCGCTTCCTCGTTCTTCCACTTAGCAACTGTCAGTCATGGATATGAAAGTTAAAGTCACAACCAGTTACTGAATGCTGTTCCCCTTGATGCCTCCACTGAGCATGCTCAAGCTCACAACCAGCTAATTAAATTACTGAATGTGTGTGAACAAATTTAGACATTAACAAACCCTTTCTCAAGGTATCTAGGACCGTAGCAGGCATAATCTAATTATTCCAGTGGACAAGGTAGTATATATCCTATTCCTTTCTAGAGGATGCTATTATGAGGGTGTTGTCCTTAAATAGATTGTCTGTGGTGGTTTGTGTGCCTTTTTTAAAGCCAGCACATATATAGTGATAAAGTCACATAGTAGGAAAACCAAATCGTCCCTGGGCCACAAATGTTATATGAAATATCTGCTGCAGGTAAGTGTATAACTAAGTGTAATTTCTCACAATAGTGTATCAGCTAAAGAGCTTCCACGGTAACATTACCCAGAAGTCTCCTTTTTTAGGAGGTTTATTTAGCTATTTAACTGGACACGTCAATGTAATTTAACATGCTTTAAGTTTTTACAGCAGCTTTTAAAATACAATCTCAACGTCTCTTTACTGTGCTAGTGTAATTCAGTAATCACTTTGCAAGACTTACAGCATGGTCAAGTAAAAAAGCAATGGGTTATGGTGGTGTTATGTCCAATACAATACAATAGTGAAGGTCCAGTAAAATTAGCGTAAAAAAAACACTTATTCTATATTACATAGGGTAGTGTGGATTTTACACTTATTCAATCAACATTGCATCTCCCCCATTGAGACTTATTCATAAATTGTATCTATATTTTTATTGCTTAAAATATCCAAATGGCCATACAAGGCTCACATTCTCAGTTTTCTTTAGTCCAATCCCCATTCTAAGGTGCAAATTAGAACCTTTTAAACCAAACATTGGAAGCTAGTAAAAGATATAACCTATTCAACTATAGCGCAACATAATACATTTTTTTTTGCTTGGGGTCAGTCGTGCTCAACACACATCATCACTAACTTATTAGACCTTAAGGCAATTAGCCAAAAACAAACAGAAAAGACAAGCCTAGTATTGAACCAAAGAAGCTAGAAGAAAATAGCCCATGGCACTCTATTATTCTAGAGCAGCATCAAAGGCCATGCTAAGGCTACAGCATAAATAAAGGAGCTTATTGTTTTCAGGTAATGTCTATACAGTAGAGAGGCATTATTTTTCAAATGATTCAGGTTACGTCCAAATTTACGTTGCTGTAATAAAGCAGTGGAAAGAACTTTTCACTTTCACTATACGTTGCATGATTAGCTAAGGATTAAAAATCCAATTAAAGCGTCTTGTGATATAGTAAGTTCAATGAGAGTTCTGTAAAATATAGTGAAAAGAATACTTCTTCATATGATACAGTACGATAACGTGAACAAAACAGTTAACTGACATTAAAGTGGCTGTTGGATCATCCAGGTTACCTGACCTTAGTACTTTTGAGTGGGAAATAGACATTGAGCAATGCTCGAATTGTCTTCACTTACTAATCAATGTTCATTTGCATTTACTCTGTAGACTCCTTAAACAGCCGAGTAGTTTTCAATGGAAAGAAAGTTCTTTGTCTGCATTAAGTAGAAAAGTGCTATTTAGATTAGATAAAGTTTTTTTTCCCTTTTCATGCACTCTGAGTACATTTATACAGCAAATTGTTTGATGGTAGGTTTATAAGAATGTAACTATATGTGATTCTTTTCAGTGCAAAGGCGCACTGTTTGATGTATCGCTCTTGCTGCTTACTTAGTAATGTGCTACCCAGTCTGACATGGTAAATATTAGGCTATCTAATGTTATTCATTGTATAGTGGAAAGAAGTCACATATGGTAAACATTAAGAGTTTTGATGTTAAGACTGTGATTCTTATCACTAAATGAAAACTAGATTTTAAGATTGTGCAAAAAAGTAATTATCTTACATGCTTGTCCATTTTCATTTGCTTTCATTTTTCCCCTTTCCAACATGAAGTTTAGAGGCCTTGCTAAAACTGCAATACATAAGCCTTCATTCTAAAAACCTGAAAATTAGCTCTTTTTATATGCATTTAGGACCTTTTTTAACATATTCAATTTAATACATTTTAAAATACTACGTTATTGAATGCAATATTCCAAATTGCACCTTAAATCACATCTTCAAAACAAGAGGTGGACTAGAACTTGAACTCAAACCCAAGTTCGAGCCAAACTATTCGAGTTCGAATGGATGGATATTCGAGCATGTTCCCCAGACCTTTTCCCAGGTCCCACAGCCATTTACATTAAGTTACTATTGATATTTTAATTGTATTTCATTAGAACTTTTCAAACTATTTGACTCACATTGACTTTAATGGGTCCGTTTTCGAACTTTTGAACTTTCCATATAGTTTGAAAGTTCAAAAACGGACCGAACTTTCAAAAGTTCAGCCATCTCTATTCAAAACTTTAAAATAGTCTTTCCATATAATCACAATAAAGGTTTTTTTAAGATTCTTTGATAACTTCTTTAAACTTTTCAAATGAATTAGAAACTGTGAACATTTAGAAGTATACCACTTTGTTATAGTAAGGACTGGAGTGGACCTTTTGCTCACAAGGTATAGATAATGAAAAAAAGCTGTTTATTGTCTGTGTGGACAGTTTACTACTAGTGTCACAAAAATAAACTTTGGCCTGCTGCAGAATAAGGTTTCTCAGGTTTTTTTATTTTAAAAGTGTTTTTTTTTATTTTTTAAATTAACTGTTATAGTTTTCTAGTCCCATACCATGTTAGATCTTGTCCAGTTTTTTGTTTGTCTCTTATTCAGTTACCCTTATAATACTGGAACTCAATCTGCCTCGAAGAACATTACATTTAAAGGAGAACAAAATGTAAAAATGAACCCTGCTCTCTTGAGAAGGGACAGAGCCACACTTGATAGGCCAGCCAGTGGAAGTTCATGCTGCACAAGAAAAACACCCTCCATAATGTGGCACATCCAAAAAAACAGTGTCCATAGTTTGGGGGAAATCCTTGATGGGAGTGTCAAGGGCACCTAGAAGATAAGTAACTTCACTACCAGCAATAGCCTAGCATTTTAGGTCCTCGCCAAGGGTACAGCTAAATGGAATAAAGATATATTTTTATTTTTATACCAAAAGGTTGTCCAAGGATGAATGCCTATATATCCAACACACAGTACAGATGTCCAGCCCACTGGGGGCCAGAAACAAGTTAAGGCACTTACACACAAGATGTTGGGTTGGTAACAGAGGTAAGATTCCGGTATCCATCTCCATGTAAAAAAAAAAAAAAAGAAGAAATCTGGTGTTTAGAAAGGAAACTGAGCAGCACAGTGCAGTCTTGGGCTTATTAATTCATTCAGCAACTTCTGAAAATAATATCAAACTCTTTACCCTTTATTAATCTAAATACATTAGAGAATTACATTTCTATTGCCAAAATTACCCTTATATATCATTTCAGTCTTTAATTTTTTCTACTGCTATGGGTTAAACTTTTTCCTCTTTGTGTTTCTACAGAATGAATTTCGGAGTTGTTAATTACTTATTAATAGATCTTACATTGGGGAAACCCATAGTAAAATAGGTTTAAACCACATCCTCTGAGAAGTACTAATTGCACATGCTAATTCTAATTTTCCATTATCTGTGTTCATCTATATAACAAAACAATAAACCACTGGGATCAATACAATTGTATTTCATGTTTAATCTCTTGTTTTCATATAAAAAATACAATAAAAATGGTAATTATCCTTCTACTGGCAAGACAAACAAAACTAAAACTATGAATATAACCCAACAGGGTATCTAACATTGTGTGTGCTGTCCAATAAAACTAAAGAAAAAATATTTTTCAAATCATTAACGGAGCACTGTGTGATGCTAAACCTCTTGAAAATAATAATATATTTTTTAAAAAGGTCTAAATTTTTTTTTACAGATGCCATTAACAATAGTTACTGTTATAAGAATAATAAATAAGGAACAAATAGGAACAAACAATACCCCAAAGTATTTTGCTCCACCAGTGGTTTCACATAAGTAATTGAAACTTTAAGAAACCAGATTTTTGTTTATTAACCAGTACCACCCATGTGGCTGAATAAACTTGTTAAAAACTTAAATAATCTGCCTTTAGAAAGGTGGCCCAGAAAGTACTACTGTATCATACAGTGGTACTTGACAAAAAGTTGTGTTTTATTAGTGTCTTTGCACGAATAACGAGGGAGTACCCTTATTTGATCACTGAGGACTAGACAGCCTTTCATTGTATTTTTTTTAATCTATTAAGTGTCTAATAAGTGTATGGCCAGCATAAGAGTCCTTTGTTAGAACAAAATAAATCTCTTATTATGAGATTCACCAAATATAAGTATTGGCATTAAAGATTGGAGTTAAAGTCACACTCCCTGGATTTGCCTTGGAGAATCTCCCTTTAAGTTCTATATTGACATTTTAAATGCCATTATTAAAAAAAAAATGTTGTTTGTTGAAAACAAGAGATAAAACACATTGGAAAATAAAATATACAATGATTATCCATTTTAATACTTTTCAAACCGCTACATAGTAATAATGATTACATGTAAACCATTGAACTATTCTTAAATCCATATTTATTTTTGAGCTGTTATTAAATGCACTGTATGTATCAAATTTACTACATTTCTTGCAGTTAATCACTACTTGCTGCCAAATGTTCTGTTTCCCTTTTTTTTATAAATTAAATGCTGCAATGTGATTTATAATAAACAGTTTTCTGGAAAGAAATGCAATGCTGATAAATCCTGACAAGCATAATGTATTATTAATAAAATAATGACATTGGCTGCATCCTAAAAACAAGATGATTTTGTGGTGTTTGTGTTGCAGTATACAAAATTTCTTGTTCGAAGGAAAGCTCACCCATGTTTAGATAGGTCATTATTACCAAACTTGGCATGACAGATCATCATTAAGTAGCAATCCACTTGTAGCCATTTTTGAGAAGTCCAGTAAATTACTGTGCATTACTCAATGTTTCAGACATTGACAATCTACTGCTGTCCATTTTTGCTCTGGGACGTCTTTTAAATCTTTCTATGAATATGTTTTTACAACTACATTTGAAATGTAAAAATAATGTACTGCAGACAAAAATAATTAGAAAATAACTGAAGATAACTATGTTTTTAATAAGAGCTATAAATTGGAACATCTTCTGAGTTATACCTTGTTAATAACTGACAGTGTGTATGTGTGTATGTATGTGTATGTGTATACTGACAGTATTTGTTTAATGGGTGCTGATTATATTTCAGTATATTTTGCCAAATGGTTATTCTAATTGATGCATGCCACTACATTTACTAGGCGTCATAAGGATTGTATTATTTAAAGTAAAATCAAATATCAAATATAAATAAGCATACATTTGTTCTATAATATATAATAAAACGTAAATACAACTGCATCTTTCCCCTCTCAAATTAGCAGCATTTTGAAGAAATCAAATGCTAGAATTGCCCCTTTCCCCGCTGGCGTTATACATACGTATAGTGCTAAGCATACATTATCCTGAATCTATTAAGGTACAATTAAAGTCACTCTTCAAACAGGTTGTTGTGACCCATCACCAACACAGTATCCTCACAGCGGAACGCTATATACCATGTATTCTTAAATTGCTAATATTCATAATAATTGCAAACAATGCACTTATATTGATTTATCACGTACTCACTTGTCCACATGCCCCAGGCCCTTCACAAGGTCCCGAAACTTCGGACAAAATTTCCAATCAAATGTAGATAATGCACACCGGGAAAAAACGTTCTGGATCCGATGCAATATGTGGAAAAATTTTCTTATTAGCCTATGACTAAGGGCTTATTACAGCCCGAAACGTGTCTGGTGTCCCAAAACAGTTCTTTTGTTACTTTCATCTGTATGAAATAATGGAAATTTGTACACATATTACATCGGATCCAGAACGTGTTTTCCACAGGGTGCTCAACCTACATTTGATTGGAAATTTTGGAGAAATCATCTACTGAATCCTGCAGGTTTTCAACACTTTCTGAGTACTGCAGCCATCCCACCGTTGTGTGTCCTGGACACTTTTACAAAGAAGCCCCCATTCCATCCCTTCCTGAACTAAAAAAAAAAAGCACTGCTGACCTTCCTGTGACCTCTATGTATTCAAGATTGATTAGTCAAAAACCCAATCATAACTTCATAGGAAGGAAGGCTGCAGAATTCAGAAAATCACAGAAACCAGAATTACAGATGAATTCTCAGCAATGCTGCTGATGATTTTACATGAGATTTGAAGGTATCAACTTATTATACATTATAGAATCCATTTTGATTTTTTTTTTGCATTTTAGCTTTAAAGGGTAACTTAATTGCAAATACACATGCAATACACATGAGTAAAAAGGCTGTGTGTTACCTGGCAAAGGAAATGATGTACATTTGGACAATCGCATGGGGGCAGTCCTAAAAACTTGTTTAAAGTGGATCAGAAAGCCAGCAAGATTCATGCTGTAAAGGTAGGGTGTGCATAAATAAATAAATGCTTCCAGACTATTGACTTCCTGTTTGCAGGACTAATAGTGTCAGTTACGGTCAGCCTCATCTTATTCAGTTGCTCAGTAGAGATCTGAGCATGATTGACCCATCCAACAGCCAATCAGTAGAAATTACCGTTAGGAACATTACAAGAAATTGTGCATCCTGGGAAGAAGAAGGACCATTATAGAACCTGAAATGGCAGCTCACTACTGACCACAGCAAAGCATAGAAGAGAAAATTAAATCAACTAAATTTTCCAAACAGAAGAGAATATGAAGAATATCTAGGCATGTGAAATATAAACTGTTATTTCTTCTTTTTAAAGGAGAACTACATTTTAACCCAATAATAGATTACTATACTAGTGCTCAAATTCATGGTTGAAGTTTAAATTTAGACATTTTTAGGGGAATTTCATGTCAGAGATAGAGAGGAATATAATTTAAAAAAATTCTAAAGAAAAGAAGAAACATGGGAGACGTTTTAAAGGGTATGTAAATTGGAATATAATTTTTTTTTTTTTTTGCATATCCCACTATAAAAAAGTATATATTTGTGCAACTCCTATCCTACTTCTATTTTTCTTTGTATGGCTACCCATTTTATTGTAAAAGTTCTTCAATTTTTTCATGCTCCAGGGGGAGGGCACAGGCTGCCACTCAAGCATCTTCATTTGCATTTATGACACCCTTTCCCTTGACATAATGAGATTTATTGCTTTATTAATGTAAATGTCAGCCAAACTCACCCATGCCAACTACAGTATAATCAGTACTTTGCAATATGCTTGTGAAGGTTCTCATTCATCCAGGTCATGGTATATCTGTTGTATTCAATTAGATCAACTGGACTACATTTCAAGTCCAGTTGATCTAATTGAATACAACAGAAGTACTTTGCAAGTATCTTCTTAGCGATAATGATGCTTGCAGTAGGATTTACTGATAGATGACGTAGACAAGTAGATGGATTCTCCCCAAGCATGGCTTTCAAGCATGTATGTATATATAGGTTCTATGCTTCTTTTAGGATAAGTAGTAAAAAAGAACCTGGCAAAGGGACAGACAAAAAAATGGAGCAGAAAACAAGGCAAAGAAAAAATGGTCAGTTGAGATAGAATAAGGCATAGACTTGACTGAAATTATAGAATTATATAATAGAAATTGGATTGTGTAATAAAAATGTTTACACAGGTCGATATTTGGCCTGATGCATTAAACAGATATTTTAGTCAGATCCACTGGGTGATCGTTTGTGATTGTTAAAACTGATAATTGCGCTGTTTAGGTGAGATAACAGAGAACATTTGGCAAAAAGAGGGAACAGGTTAATAGGAAAGAAGAGATCATTTTTAGAGAATCATTTTTAGGGAAGGCCAGGTGTTTTTCAGTAAATAAATACTTTGTGGATGAAAATATCAGTGTTGTGTGCTATTCATATGTAGGGAAGCTGGGGATACTTTCCTGCTACTCATCCTGTATCATAAAAAATCTTAAGATGCCTAGACTAGGAAGTGAGGGGGAGGAGCCAGGTAACCAGGAAGTAACCAGTAAGTTAGGAAGTAAGGGGGAAGTTAAGAGAGAAACGGTATGATAAAAAGTGACTATGATTAAGGTGTAAACAGAAAGAAGGAAACCCTTGTCAGGAAACTGTTTTCGCTTAAATAATACCCTCCAGCATACAATGTATCAGTTTCTGGTTCTGCAGCACTCACTCCTGGCTGGTGGAATGTAGGTAATGTTACAAATTTGATATCTCCTCAGTGTTTGGCTTCAGTTGCTTCCAACTGTGCCTCCATCCACCAGCACAAACGATATATATCTCACTAATAATTTGACGGAATAACAAAGGCCATCAGGCAGAATAACTGCTTAACTTGCTTTTAATACATGTGCAACTGACATGTGTTAGGCCACACAGGACTCCTTTCTCACTTGAAACATGTCAGTTGCACATGGATTAAAAAGCAAGTTAAGCAGTTATTCTGCCTGATCGCCTTGTACTTCTCGTTAAATTATTAGTGAGATATACAAAGTTGATATCTGCCTTAAATAAACTTTTCCATTTGTTCAGTGGAATAAAGTGAATACAGAGCAATTACTTGAAGTTCCCAGGGAGTCTGTATTAATCCTGTGTGGAGGCACGCCAATCTTTTATTCCTGCTCCCCAATACAATAGCAGGACAATAACAGGACTCCTGTAGCGCCAATCCAGACTACCAAACTTCTATTCTGTATAACCAGAGGGTTACACATATATAAAAATATTGACAAGTATACTTAACTAGATTTAAAATTCACCCTAAAACATGTTTTTCATTCTTTCTATGTAATCCCTAGACAAAGACAAACCCTAAAAACAATTACATTTTTTTTTATTGAAATACAACATGTATATCTAAGGAATTGCATAACATCATTTTAATTCCGCAGTTTCAAATCTTTACATCAGAGAAAACACTGTTTTAATGTGGACTCTTCCAGAGGCAAAATTGCAGGAGCCTGCACCCCCACCCCCTGCAGATTTTGGGCCAGGTGAGGCACATTCCACTCAACCTCAGTGTATGAAGTTTCATTCTATAGTTGTCATTATATAAGTGCAATTTTGCACTTTTATAATTTTAAACAGTCTAAAAGAGACATGTGGACATAATGTAGACAATATGTTAGAAAAGAAAAGAAATTGAAAAGGTTAGACGTTAGGACCTCCAGACTGGGGTTACCTTGACGTGGTTGGAAGGCTTTTCATTCATGTGATCACAGTAATGTATACTAAAACCCCTTTGTTTATAAAGTATGCCAGTGAGCAGATAATATGATATTGTATGGGGCCTAGGAATGTGCATTGATTATCTTTTCATTGTTTGTATAAATGTTTGACCAGATCAGTAGCACTTCCACTAATGTAGTTGTAAATTAGCCTAATTGGAGTGCTTCCACATTCTTGTATTGTATGTATTTATTGGGAGGTTGGTCAAGCCTCCATGTGGTAATAGCACCCCAACACGCCCTTTAATGGGAGGTTCTCTGCCTTTAATATAAAGCACTGGATGGCTCTTCCCTCATTTTTAAAAAGCCAAAGGGCTGAGGGGAAGGGAGAGAGCCTGTTAAATGGATCAGTGTAGAAGAATGAGAAATGCAAAAGTTTGCTAATCGTAATTGAAGTAAAAGAAATTGAAAAGGTTAGAAGTAGGACCTCCAGACTGGGGTTACCTTGACGTGGTTGGAAGGCTTTTCATTCATGTGATCACAGTAATGTATACTAAAACCCCTTTGTTTAAAAGTAGCCAGTGAGCAGATAATATGATATTGTATGGGGCCTAGGAATGTGCATTGTTATCTTTTCTATGTTTGTATAAATGTTTGACCAGATCAGTAGCACTTCCACTAAATGTAGTGTATTGTAAATTAGCCTATTGGAGTCTTCCACAATTCTTGTATTGTGTATTTATGGGAGGCTTGGTCAAGCCTCCATGTGGTAATAGCACCCCCAACACGCCCCTTTAATAGGAGGGTCCTCTGCCTTTAATATAAAGCACTGGATGGCCTCTTCCCTCATTTTTAAAAAGCCAAAGGGCTGAGGGGGAAGGGAGAGAGCCTGTTAAATGGATCCAGTTATAAGAATGAGAAATGCAAAAGTTTGCTAACGTAATTGAAGTAAAAGAAATTGAAAAGGTTAGACGTTAGGACCTTCAGACTGGGTTACCTGACGTGGTTGGAAGGCTTTTCATTCATGTGATCACAGTAATGTATACTAAAACCCCTTTTTATAAAGTATGCCAGTGAGCAGATAATATGATATTGTATGGGGCCTAGGAATGTGCATTGATTATCTTTTCTATGTTTGTTATAATGTTTGACCCGATCAGTAGCACTTCCACTAAATGTAGTTGTAAATTAGCCTAATTGGAGTGCTTCCACAATTCTTGTATTGTATGTATTTATGGGAGGCTTGGTCAAGCCTCCATTGTAATAGCACCCCAACACGCCCTTTAATGGGAGGTCCTCTGCCTTTAATATAAAGCCATGGATGGCCTCTTCCCTCATTTTTAAAAAGCCAAAGGCTGAGGGGAAGGGAGAGAGCCTGTTAAATGGATCCAGTGTATAAGATGAGAAATGCAAAAGTTTGCTAATCGTAATTGAAGTAAAAGAAATTGAAAAGGTTAGACGTTAGGACCTTCCAGACTGGGGTTACCTTGACGTGGTTGGAAGGCTTTTCATTCATGTGATCACAGTAATGTATACTAAAACCCCTTTGTTTATAAAGTAGCCAGTGAGCAGATAATATGATATTGTATGAGGCCTAGGAATGTGCATTGATTATCTTTTCTATGTTTAGACAATATGTTACACAATATGAACAGGTGCTGTAAGACTTTTGTACAGATGGGCAAGGTTTTGCCAACAGATGGGTTTGTTGTGAACTTTGCATGTTTGCTGTTAACTGAATGGCATGTCTGCTTCATTGGCCTGTGGCAAATTTTGGTCGATCAGTCAGATCAGGTGGTTTAATATAGTTAGATATGTCACAGGGCATCCCCCACTGTTATTAGACATTCCCTTATAAACAACAGATAGGTAAAGAAAGTACCAGTTATTTATTATCCATTTTATAAACATTTGTAACAATTTAAGCTAAACCATTAAGCTTACGCTATTTTAAGTAGAATGCATTTTCATGTATTATGTTACATTTAATTTTTTTTTTTTTAGAATTTTATGCACATTAGGCATCCCCTGGGGGAGTAATATTATGTGTGGTTTTAATAGCAGTAATGTGGAGCAAAACTGCCTTAAATGAGATATTAAATCACTTTGCGTAGGCTGCCATGAATCCATTTTAAAGGCATGCTAACCCATTGGTAAATTAGTGCAAAGTGTTAGCGAGAATAGTGGCTCTGGGTAAATAGTGCCATATGTGCACTTATTTAAGTCTTTTGTGTTCTGCAAAAAGAGGCAAATTATCTGTTTATGCTTCCGTTGCTTTGCTTTGTTGCTTTACAGAACTTAATTGCAAAAAATAAAAAAAAGTTTGAAACAAGAAAAAAAATTTTTTCTTTCTAAAACAACAAATTATCATTCCAGTGTTTCATGACACCTATATATATCAGATGAAAGGTCTGATCTTCACCTCTGACTTTGAGAAAGATAAAGAAAGTTTGTATAATCACAGTAATACCACTGAAGTGAAGAGAAACACTCAAGATATTGAAGGGATAAGTACACCACATCACTATGATTTAAGAGAAATTTACAGATAAGATGAATCTACTAATCAACAAAAGCGTTATATATTAGCCTAACTAAAATTAGATTTCATTTCATCTATTTAATCATCTTATTGAGTGTGAGTAATAGGCTACTTAGAGTGTTAGCTCTTCAGGACACTTAGTAAGGTTAATAAATTAAACTCATTTTAAAGCACTTCAGAACGCAATATTAATGCTATGTAAGAAGCTGGAATACAATAAAAATATATAACTGACGCAGTGTGCACAAATACACAAATTTTTTTGAATTCATTACAAAATTACAATTGATTGGTATACACAAATTATGGATTAGGATATTAAGAAAACATACATGATACAAGATACAAATATAATCATAAAAATGTATAATTACAAGCTAGTCTAAAACATTTAAAAGAAAATGATGCATTAGAAAATAAACACTACACATAAATAAAACGTTAAAAAAAACCTCAAAGAAATAGTCCCATTGAAGGAGATAAAGAAAATGCAGATTGCCTACATAATTATTTTTGCTAAATTTTGTAAATTTCCAAAGGGTTCACCTACTCTAAAAGATAAAGATATCCATTGAAGAAGAGGTGTTGCTATAGTAATCAGCTTTCAAAGAAGATTAATCAGTAGGTCCAGATGGTATAAACCCTAGGGTATTAAAGGAAGTGTAGCAACTATAGTCCTACCACCTCAGTAGTAGGAAAATAATGAAATTGTACTTAAAAAAGAACTATGGTCTGTTAAGGGACACAACTTCAAAATGAAAGGAAGAAAGGACTTACACAAAATAAAACCTAGCAGAGATTTTAATAGGGTATATCTTTTTAAAAATAGCAAGGAGTTTTATTCTGTATCATATTATTTGAAAATAATCAATGGTTAGATTTTAAATTAGAAATAAATCCTGGAAAATAGTTTAGATGATTGATAATAGATAGAGAGTTTGTTTAGTTTAAATGTTAATGGTATTAACTATGGTTTGCAAAGGAAGGTGCAAGAAATAGTACAAATGATTAGGGATGATAGAAAAAGGGGAGGAGGAGGGGCTATAAAGTAAATTCTTAATTGAATTCGATGATGGAAATCTGGGGTAGATGGTTTTTTTTTTGGCTAACTCTGGATGGACTAGATGGACGTATTTTTCATTCAACCTCAATAATACAGTATCATATGAAACAATATAAAAACACAAGAGATCACAAATTCAAATTAAAAATGATCAATTACTTTTAACAAAAAAAGGGACCTAGGAGTTTAAAATTATTAAAGGTTAGCAAGCAGCACAGTAAAATATTAAGAGAAGCCAGTTGAATACTTGGCTTCATTAAAAGAATTATAAGTAGACAGAATGGAGGGATGTAATATTGCCATTAGATTACTAGTAAAATTGCATACATTCTGGGGTTCCTGTCTCCACAACACAATAAAAAAATGAAAGCCTTTCAATGTAGAGCACTAAGTAAGTGTAGAAGCAACAAACAAAATATTCCATAAAGACTTATAAGGACATTCACAGTTTTGTGAAACCTCAGATATGTAATCTAGTCTTTCTCAAAGAGTGTACCGGGGCACACTGGTGTGCCTTCAGAGAGCCAAAGGTGTCCCTCAGAATGTTGGTAGCTGTAACATTTTTGCCAGTATAGCTTTTGTTATGCTGTAAAAAATACATATTATGTGAAACAACTCCATTCATAGGGCACAGTCCTGAGTTACTTTGAGCTATAAAATGTTTGACCCCAACTTTTGCTGGGCAAGGCTGATTTTGCACCCAAAATTGCTTGATCAAAGATTTTTCTGGCTGCCCTAGGAGTAAACTCGATTGGGGCCTAGAACTCAATAAGCTGTTTCTGGATGTCAAAATGGTGATTAAAGCAACACACACCCTGTGAAGTTTGTCAAGAACTGACTGACTTAGGCAATTGGGTAGCAAATTAGAGGCCTTGCAAACCACATGGCCCAGTACTGCTTGCAACTGGAACAGGATGTAACAGAGCTTCCATCAAAGCTACTTGTACTTTGTGAACAGCAAGAAGACTCAAGAATATAGATCACAAGCAACACTCTGCAGAGTAATGGAGGAGATCGGGGACCAACCTTCCTGGAACATGTCCTGCCTTTGACTGCTCCTAGATTGGGTGCACCAAGCCTTGTGAGCACAGTCAGGCCAAACAGAACCCCCACAAAGAAGGAGAAAATTTTGAAGGCCGCCCACAATAAGCACTCAATTCACCATGAAGGAAACCATGTCCAAATATTGCAGGACAAGATCAAATATCTCTGGATTTTGGTTTCCGTAACCCTGGAACAGAAGCAAGCAATGAGACCAAATAATAATGATTTGGCGACCTAGGCTGAAGAATTGATGAATTGATGGGGCTTCCCCTTTCACCTGCTCATACAACAATGCAGAACCTTTTCAATCACATGAAACTTCTCTGCAAACTGGGAATAGAAGGTGAGATACAAACTCTCCTTTCACTGGTGGAAGTAAGGTACAACCACATCTCAACTCAGAAAGCCTAGGTATTATCTCTATAGAACTGCTGTATTCACGATCACTGCATTTGTTCAACAATTGTTTGGAGTTGCAGCTTCTTTTATTGAAAGATGTTTTATTACCCCACTAATTACATGTAGCTTTTCTCTTCTGTCTTCAAGTTCTCTTCTCCAACTTGAAGACAGCTCTACTCTTCAGTTTCCTGGACTTAGGACAAGCACTGCAGGAGAAATATAAGGAGCAGTGATGTAAGGTAAGGATTTTTTTAAACTACAAGTGGGGCCAGTAGTAGTGGGTTACATTTTAGTTTTGGGGGTGGACATGACCTTTAAAACCTGAGATCTTCCTAATTCTATTAAAGATTTGCAGAGATTGGTAAATAATAAGGTTGGGTAAATAAATATAGTGTCACCTCAGAGTGACCTTATTTAAATCAGGATAGAGGGGCCCAAGCATAGCACAAATAACAGTGGTGATAGGGAGCACCCCTGTTACATTAATCAAGTGGAAGAAGGATTGGGGAGAAGAAAGCCATGTGGATGTGAGCATGGTATATAGGGTCTCAAAGGTACAAGCTGTAAAGCTGAGATCAGATTGTGGCCTATTTGATGATTATTCTATTTGATTGAAGGCTTTCTCTGCATCAATGAAAGGGCTACTGATGGAATACTTAGTAACTGGCAGTGGCGAACCAATATAAGCATACAGCAAATGTTATCAGTGGTTTCCAACCCCTTGCTTGGGGCACGCACATGGGTATTGCACAGTGCACCTGCAAAGCCACCCAAAGCCATTCCCCAGTGGCTGTGGGGCCCCAAGTAGTGAAAGTGGGGTAACTCTCCCTAAATGATGGTAGGGAAAGGATCATGAGTGGTCCCCTGGGTATAAAAGGCAGCTCGACAAGCGCCTTTTAAAGTGTTACCTTTCACCCACTTTTTCTAACTTTTTCTACAGTTCAAAAACTGAAATCGGACCGTATTATTGGAAGTTCGGCCACCTGTAAACATTAGTGGTGGGAAATATGTTGGAAACTTTGATACAGGATCATATTCTGAATTATGTCTCAAAGACTGACCCTATAATTGATAGAGAATTGGGTTGATAGACCAACAGAGAGGAGTCAACGAAGCCCAGAAAAATACCAAGAGGTATTATAGCGGGAAAGGTCTCTGTGTTTAATGATGACACAAAACTATGTATCTTTGGTAAATTTGAATGATGTGAAATTGCTGCAGGTGGACCTAGATAGATTGTCAGAATGGGCTGCACAGTGGCAATTAAGATTAAATGTGACAAATATAAGGTGATACATAGTGTTTAACAATCCCTGTGCTGCCTACCAATCAAATGGCTCTGTGCTACGTGAATCTGTTGGGAAAAGATTTGGGGATTCTAGTAGATAACAGACTTAGCTTTAGCAAACAGTGTCTGTAGCAATGGCTAGAGCAAGCAAAATATTGTTTTATATAAAGAGGGGTATAAATTCAAGGAGAAAAATTATATTCTCCCTTTAACAAAGGATTGGTAAGGCCTCATTTTTAATATGCAGTGCAGTTTTGAAATGCTGTCTTACTTAAAGGGACATCTATATAAATGGACATCTTGGAAATGGTAAAGAGTTGATAGAAAGGAAACGGACAATGGATGGGCTGACTACGGTAGCATATAAAAAAGTTAGGGCTTTTAAAATTGGACTTATACAATAATACTATACAATTTAATACGATACAATAATCTCTCTGGTGCATTGTTCATGAATACATTTGAAATAGGAAAAACCTTTAGGATTAGAAGAAAATAAGTTTCATCTTTAATGTTTCTTTACAGTGAGAAAGGTTAAATTGTGGAACTGTCTACCAGTCAATTTTATAATGGTGAGTTCATTGGGTGGCTTTAATAAAGGTGGATAAGTTCTAAAATTTAAATATATTGAAAATTACTGTTATTATAGTTGATCCAGGGATCCTTCTTGTTGCCATTTGGATTAAGGATGTAATTTTTCCTTTTTCCACCTTCATTGTGTTCAATGGTATTTTTTTTGTCTTTCTCTGGATGAAGGATTGAGGAGAAAGCTACAAAGGTCGGACTAGATATATGTAAGTCTATATAGACTCCAATAAATAAATAGTAACATAGAATTGAGGTTGAATATGTCCATCAAGTCCAACCTTACTATGTAACTATTCAATATCTAGTTTACTTCACTGCTTTTTGGATGTTCAAGTTAGCACATTCTCTACCATGGAATTAGACCTAGATAGAAATTAAGATGTTCATTCATTCAGAAATATAAAGACATTCAAGACATACTAGTTTCCACAGATTTTTTTCCTATGGAGGTTTATTGTGTTATATAATTATAGCATACACATTATTAAATTTACTGAGTGCTTTTCTGGATCATCTCCAAACACTAACAGGGAATTGAAATTAAATAAAAAGGTTCAACTATATTTAAGAGCATTGGATGGATACTTCATAGTCTGGTGGTAATTAAAAAGGTAATAAACTGAAATACAAAGTGCTATTGTCACTGTTCACGAATGCTGCCTGAGTCTTGAAAACAACGTAACATTTTTCCACAGTGATTTTTTTTTGTTCTTTTTTGAGGTTTATTTCGAAATTGCACCAACTAGAATATTCAAAGTTAAAATTAGATTTAAAAGATGAGCTGTGGTATTTATCTGCTATCAATATTGCCTTATAGTCACTTTTGGAATAAAGTATGATGCTATTTTAATTAGTAATTTGGGTGTGTTCTGTCCTCACACTACAGCTTGCCTCCAATGAAATAAAATTAAAGCAACCTCTGCTTTAATACTAAAACATATACTAAAAACCAAACCATTTTTGCATAGATAGAAAAATTATAGTAATTAAAACCCCTTTATACTAAGTAACCAACAACCATACTTGAGTGTTTGAAAGAGAAATAGACAGCAATAATTAGCTCAGATAATAGCCCAAGTAATTGAAACCTATTTTTTCACATTTAAATGCTTACAGATACTTTAAAACAATCCAATTTCTTGGATTTACTTATGTCCAAAGAGCCGCACCGCCATTGGTGAATAGCTTTGTGAATCTGGGTGAAATATTAAGCTTTTATTTTTTCTGCATTGTTTGTGTTTCTGTGTGATTTTGCCATGCATTTGTATCCACTTGCATCTGCTTTAATATGTTTTGCATTTCGCAAAGGATCGTGGGTAAAGCTCACCAAAAGAATGTGCAATGCTTTTGTGTCTTAATGTCCTTCTGTATTTATTTTTTTTTTTAGGTCCCCTATACAAAAGAAATGAACCAAAAATGGTGACTGCATGTGCCTTAATATTAAATCGGTTGTGCAATGATATAGTGATCACATTGAAATTGAGAATGTCATTGCAGATCACAAGACATAAATGGTATTAAAATTGTCCATATTGTAAAGAGAAATTTTTAAGACAGTTTAACTTTGGCAAAGTGGTGAATCCTGTCTCTCCAACCCTCATTTGCTTCCAATTGGACAAACAATTCAGATAGAGTGTTGATGCACCTAACACATTCAGTGTGTATTACATATCTGTGTTTTATAACAGCACTATGTATTAGATACTACTTAATCTGTTCATCAAAAAAATTAGAAGTGGGATTTCTCAGTGTTTGCTGATGATATAAAGCTATTAAAATCTGCATATTAGGTGCAATGCTTGCAAATAGATCTAGCTTGTCAAATGAGCTGCAGATTGCCAGATGAGATCAGTGTTGTAAAATTGTAGTGGATGCATTTGTGGTCTAAAAATGCATGTGCTATTTATTCTTCAAATGAGCCTGTACTAGTTAATTCCCTGTAGATTAAAGGTTTCGTTCTAGCAACAGCCACAGCCAACAAAATACTGTATTGTTCTGTTAGAAAAAGAAGAATTGATTTAAAGAATAAAAAACGTTATCTTTCATTACAAGCATGGTAAGGCCCCATCCAAAATATGAATGTAGTTTTGGAATCCAATAGACAGGAATGTCAAAAATATTATATATTTATAAGGGAAATTATTATTATTATTTAATATGCATATATGCTTATGGTCCTTTACATTGTTAAATGTGTTTAGGGATGCTTGTGAAGGTTCTCATTCATCTAGGTCATGGTATATCTGTTGTATTCAATTAGATCAACTGGACTTGAAATGTAGTTCTTCAAGACGTTTCGCTAGTCCGACTGGCTTCTCAATTCAGAATGATTGTACAAGAATCTGTGGCAATTATGTACCCTGGAAAATCCCAATTGCATATCACAGCCAGGTGTTAGGGTGTGATTAGATAGTGGCTAAGAGGGGTGTTATAGGAACGCCCAGAGAAGGTGTTAAAACAGCATTGTAACATATGGACTCCCAAAGATACATAATGGAAGGCTGGCCCGCTTCTCCCTTCGTTTCGGACGCGCTGGTGGAATGTAGGTAATGTTACAAATTTGATATCTCCTCAGTGTTTGGCTTCAGTTGCTTCCAACTGTGCCTCCATCCACCAGCACAAACGATATATATCTCACTAATAATTTGACGGAATAACAAAGGCCATCAGGCAGAATAACTGCTTAACTTGCTTTTAATACATGTGCAACTGACATGTGTTAGGCCACACAGGACTCCTTTCTCACTTGAAACATGTCAGTTGCACATGGATTAAAAAAGCAAGTTAAGCAGTTATTCTGCCTGATCGCCTTTGTTACTTCCGTTAAATTATTAGTGAGATATACAAAGTTGATATCTGCCTTAAATAAACTTTTCCATTCTGTTCAGTGGAATAAAGTGAATACAGAGCAATTACTTGAAGTTCCCAGGGAGTCTGTATTAATCCTGTGTGGAGGCACGCCAATCTTTTATTCCTGCTCCCCATACAATAGCAGGACAATAACAGGACTCCTGTAGCGCCAATCCAGACTACCAAACTTCTATTCTGTATAACCAGAGGGTTACACATATATAAAAATATTGACAAGTATACTTAACTAGATTTAAAATTCACCCTAAAACATGTTTTTCATTCTTTCTATGTAATCCCTATACAAAGACAAACCCTAAAAACAATTACATTTTTTTTTTATTGAAATACAACATGTATATCTAAGGAATTGCATAACATCATTTTAATTCCGCAGTTTCAAATCTTTACATCAGAGAAAACACTGTTTTAATGTGGACTCTTCCAGAGGCAAAATTGCAGGAGCCTGCACCCCCCCCCCTGCAGATTTTGGGCCAGGTGAGGCACATCCACTCAACCTCAGTGTATGAAGTTTCATTCTATAGTTGTCATTATATAAGTGCAATTTTGCACTTTTATAATTTTAAACAGTCTAAAAGAGACATGTGGACATAATGTAGACAATATGTTAGAAAAGAAAAGAAATTGAAAAGGTTAGACGTTAGGACCTCAGACTGGGGTTACCTTGACGTGGTTGGAAGGCTTTTCATTCATGTGATCACAGTAATGTATACTAAAACCCCTTTGTTTATAAAGTATGCCAGTGAGCAGATAATATGATATTGTATGGGGCCTAGGAATGTGCATTGATTATCTTTTCATTGTTTGTATAAATGTTTGACCAGATCAGTAGCACTTCCACTAATGTAGTTGTAAATTAGCCTAATTGGAGTGCTTCCACCATTCTTGTATGTATGTATTTATTGGGAGGTTGGTCAAGCCTCCATGTGGTAATAGCACCCCAACACGCCCTTTAATGGGAGGTTCTCTGCCTTTAATATAAAGCACTGGATGGCTCTTCCCTCATTTTTAAAAAGCCAAAGGGCTGAGGGGAAGGGAGAGAGCTGTTAAATGGATCAGTGTAGAAGAATGAGAAATGCAAAAGTTTGCTAATCGTAATTGAAGTAAAAGAAATTGAAAAGGTTAGAAGTAGGACCTCCAGACTGGGGTTACCTTGACGTGGTTGGAAGGCTTTTCATTCATGTGATCACAGTAATGTATACTAAAACCCCTTTGTTTAAAAGTATGCCAGTGAGCAGATAATATGATATTGTATGGGGCCTAGGAATGTGCATTGTTATCTTTTCTATGTTTGTATAAATGTTTGACCAGATCAGTAGCACTTCCACTAAATGTAGTGTATTGTAAATTAGCCTATTGGAGTTCTTCCACAATTCTTGTATTGTGTATTTATGGGAGGCTTGGTCAAGCCTCCATGTGGTAATAGCACCCCCAACACGCCCCTTTAATAGGAGGGTCCTCTGCCTTTAATATAAAGCACTGGATGGCCTCTTCCCTCATTTTTAAAAAGCCAAAGGGCTGAGGGGGAAGGGAGAGAGCCTGTTAAATGGATCCAGTTATAAGAATGAGAAATGCAAAAGTTTGCTAACGTAATTGAAGTAAAAGAAATTGAAAAGGTTAGACGTTAGGACCTTCAGACTGGGTTACCTGACGTGGTTGGAAGGCTTTTCATTCATGTGATCACAGTAATGTATACTAAAACCCCTTTTTATAAAGTATGCCAGTGAGCAGATAATATGATATTGTATGGGGCCTAGGAATGTGCATTGATTATCTTTTCTATGTTTGTTATAATGTTTGACCCGATCAGTAGCACTTCCACTAAATGTAGTTGTAAATTAGCCTAATTGGAGTGCTTCCACAATTCTTGTATTGTATGTATTTATGGGAGGCTTGGTCAAGCCTCCATTGTAATAGCACCCCAACACGCCCTTTAATGGGAGGTCCTCTGCCTTTAATATAAAGCCATGGATGGCCTCTTCCCTCATTTTTAAAAAGCCAAAGGCTGAGGGGAAGGGAGAGAGCCTGTTAAATGGATCCAGTGTATAAGATGAGAAATGCAAAAGTTTGCTAATCGTAATTGAAGTAAAAGAAATTGAAAAGGTTAGACGTTAGGACCTTCCAGACTGGGGTTACCTTGACGTGGTTGGAAGGCTTTTCATTCATGTGATCACAGTAATGTATACTAAAACCCCTTTGTTTATAAAGTGCCAGTGAGCAGATAATATGATATTGTATGAGGCCTAGGAATGTGCATTGATTATCTTTCTATGTTTAGACAATATGTTACACAATATGAACAGGTGCTGTAAGACTTTTGTACAGATGGGCAAGGTTTTGCCAACAGATGGGTTTGTTGTGAACTTTGCATGTTTGCTGTTAACTGAATGGCATGTCTGCTTCATTGGCCTGTGGCAAATTTTGGTCGATCAGTCAGATCAGGTGGTTTAATATAGTTAGATATGTCACAGGGCATCCCCCACTGTTATTAGACATTCCCTTATAAACAACAGATAGGTAAAGAAAGTACCAGCTTATTTATTATCCATTTTATAAACATTTGTAACAATTTAAGCTAAACCATTAAGCTTACGCTATTTTAAGTAGAATGCATTTTCATGTATTATGTTACATTTAATTTTTTTTTTTTTAGAATTTTATGCACATTAGGCATCCCCTGGGCGGAGTAATATTATGTGTGGTTTTAATAGCAGTAATGTGGAGCAAAACTGCCTTAAATGAGATATTAAATCACTTTGCGTAGGCTGCCATGAATCCATTTTAAAGGCATGCTAACCCATTGGTAAATTAGTGCAAAGTGTTAGCGAGAATAGTGGCTCTGGGTAAATAGTGCCATATGTGCACTTATTTAAGTCTTTTGTGTTCTGCAAAAAGAGGCAAATTATCTGTTTATGCTTCCGTTGCTTTGCTTTGTTGCTTTACAGAACTTAATTGCAAAAAATAAAAAAAAGTTTGAAACAAGAAAAAAAATTTTTTCTTTCTAAAACAACAAATTATCATTCCAGTGTTTCATGACACCTATATATATCAGATGAAAGGTCTGATCTTCACCTCTGACTTTGAGAAAGATAAAGAAAGTTTGTATAATCACAGTAATACCACTGAAGTGAAGAGAAACACTCAAGATATTGAAGGGATAAGTACACCACATCACTATGATTTAAGAGAAATTTACAGATAAGATGAATCTACTAATCAACAAAACGTTATATATTAGCCTAACTAAAATTAGATTTCATTTCATCTATTTAATCATCTTATTGAGTGTGAGTAATAGGCTACTTAGAGTGTTAGCTCTTCAGGACACTTAGTAAGGTTAATAAATTAAATCATTTTAAAGCACTTCAGAACGCAATATTAATGCTATGTAAGAAGCTGGAATACAATAAAAATATATAACTGACGCAGTGTGCACAAATACACAAATTTTTTGAATTCATTACAAAATTACAATTGATTGGTATACACAAATTATGGATTAGGATATTAAGAAAACATACATGATACAAGATACAAATATAATCATAAAAATGTATAATTACAAGCTAGTCTAAAACATTTAAAAGAAAATGATGCATTAGAAAATAAACACTACACATAAATAAAACGTTAAAAAAAACCTCAAAGAAATAGTCCCATTGAAGGAGATAAAGAAATGCAGATTGCCTACATAATTATTTTTGCTAAATTTTGTAAATTTCCAAAGGGTTCACCTACTCTAAAAGATAAAGATATCCATTGAAGAAGAGGTGTTGCTATAGTAATCAGCTTTCAAAGAAGATTAACAGTAGGTCCAGATGGTATAAACCCTAGGGTATTAAAGGAAGTGTAGCAACTATAGTCCTACCACCTCAGTAGTAGGAAAATAATGAAATTGTACTTAAAAAAGAACTATGGTCTGTTAAGGGCACAACTTCAAAATGAAAGGAAAGAAAGGACTTACACAAAATAAAACCTAGCAGAGATTTTAATAGGGTATATCTTTTTAAAAATAGCAAGGAGTTTTATTCTGTATCATATTATTTGAAAATAATCAATGGTTAGATTTTAAATTAGAAATAAATCCTGGAAAATAGTTTAGATGATTGATAATAGATAGAGAGTTTGTTTAGTTTAAATGTTAATGGTATTAACTATGGTTTGCAAAGGAAGGTGCAAGAAATAGTACAAATGATTAGGGATGATAGAAAAAGGGGAGGGAGGAGGGGCTATAAAGTAAATTCTTAATTGAATTCGATGATGGAAATCTGGGGTAGATGGTTTTTTTTTTGGCTAACTCTGGATGGACTAGATGGACGTATTTTTCATTCAACCTCAATAATACAGTATGCATATGAAACAATATAAAAACACAAGAGATCACAAATTCAAATTAAAAAGATCAATTACTTTTAACAAAAAAAGGGACCTAGGAGTTTAAAATTATTAAAGGTTAGCAAGCAGCACAGTAAAATATTAAGAGAAGCCAGTTGAATACTTGGCTTCATTAAAAGAATTATAAGTAGACAGAATGGAGGGATGTAATATTGCCATTAGATTACTAGTAAAATTGCATACATTCTGGGGTTCCTGTCTCCACAACACAATAAAAAAATGAAAGCCTTTCAATGTAGAGCACTAAGTAAGGTGTAGAAGCAACAAACAAAATATTCCATAAAGACTTATAAGGACATTCACAGTTTTGTGAAACCTCAGATATGTAATCTAGTCTTTCTCAAAGAGTGTACCGGGGCACACTGGTGTGCCTTCAGAGAGCCAAAGGTGTCCCTCAGAATGTTGGTAGCTGTAACATTTTTGCCAGTATAGCTTTTGTTATGCTGTAAAAAATACATATTATGTGAAACAACTCCATTCATAGGGCACAGTCCTGAGTTACTTTGAGCTATAAAATGTTTGACCCCAACTTTTGCTGGGCAAGGCTGATTTTGCACCCAAAATTGCTTGATCAAAGATTTTTCTGGCTGCCCTAGGAGTAAACTCGATTGGGGCCTAGAACTCAATAAGCTGTTTCTGGATGTCAAAATGGTGATTAAAGCAACACACACCCTGTGAAGTTTGTCAAGAACTGACTGACTTAGGCAATTGGGTAGCAAATTAGAGGCCTTGCAAACCACTGGCCCAGTACTGCTTGCAACTGGAACAGGAGTAACAGAGCTTCCATCAAAGCTACTTGTACTTTGTGAACAGCAAGAAGACTCAAGAATATAGATCACAAGCAACACTCTGCAGAGTAATGGAGGAGATCGGGGACCAACCTTCCTGGAACATGTCCTGCCTTTGACTGCTCCTAGATTGGGTGCACCAAGCCTTGTGAGCACAGTCAGGCCAAACAGAACCCCACAAAGAAGGAGAAAATTTTGAAGGCCGCCCACAATAAGCACTCAATTCACCATGAAGGAAACCATGTCCAAATATTGCAGGACAAGTCAAATATCTCTGGATTTTGGTTTCCGTAACCCTGGAACAGAAGCAAGCAATGAGACCAAAATAATAATGATTTGGCCGACCTAGGCTGAAGAATTGATGAATTGATGGGGCTTCCCCTTTCACCTGCTCATACAAACAATGCAGAACCTTTTCAATCACATGAAACTTCTCTGCAAACTGGGAATAGAAGGTGAGATACAAACTCTCCTTTCACTGGTGGAAGTAAGGTACAACCACATCTTCAACTCAGAAAGCCTAGGTATTATCTCTATAGAACTGCTGTATTCACGATCACTGCATTTGTTCAACAATTGTTTGGAGTTGCAGCTTCTTTTATTGAAAGATGTTTTATTACCCCACTAATTACATGTAGCTTTTCTCTTCTGTCTTCAAGTTCTCTTCTCCAACTTGAAGACAGCTCTATCTTCAGTTTCCTGGACTTAGGACAAGCAATGCAGGAGAAATATAAGGAGCAGTGATGTAAGGTAAGGATTTTTTTAAACTACAAAGTGGGGCCAGTAGTAGTGGGTTACATTTTAGTTTTGGGGGTGGACATGACCTTTAAAACCTGAGATCTTCCTAATTCTATTAAAGATTTGCAGAGATTGGTAAATAATAAGGTTGGGTAAATAAATATAGTGTCACCTCAGAGTGACCTTATTTAAATCAGGATAGAGGGGCCCAAGCATAGCACAAATAACAGTGGTGATAGGGAGCACCCCTGTTACATTAATCAAGTGGAAGAAGGATTGGGGGAGAAGAAAGCCATGTGGATGTGAGCATGGTATATAGGGTCTCAAAGGTACAAGCTGTAAAGCTGAGATCAGATTGTGGCCTATTTGATGGATTATTCTATTTGATTGAAGGCTTTCTCTGCATCAATGAAAGGGCTACTGATGGAATACTTAGTAACTGGCAGTGGCGAACCAATATAAGCATACAGCAAATGTTATCAGTGGTTTCCAACCCCTTGCTTGGGGCACGACATGGGTATTGCACAGTGCACCTGCAAAGCCACCCAAGCCATTCCCCAGTGGCTGTGGGGCCCCAAGTAGTGAAAGTGGGGTAACTCTCCCTAAATGATGGTAGGGAAAGGATCATGAGTGGTCCCCTGGGTATAAAAGGCAGCTCGACAAGCGCCTTTTAAAGTGTTACCTTTCACCCACTTTTTCTAACTTTTTCTACAGTTCAAAAACTGAAATCGGACCGTATTATTGGAAGTTCGGCCACCTGTAAACATTAGTGGTGGGAAATATGTTGGAAACTTTGATACAGGATCATATTCTGAATTATGTCTCAAAGACTGACCCTATAATTGATAGAGAATTGGGTGATAGACCAACAGAGAGTAGTCAACGAAGCCCATGAATAAATACCAAGAGGTATTATAGCGGGAAAGGTCTCTGTGTTTAATGATGACACAAAACTATGTATCTTTGGTAAATTTGAAATGTGAAATTGCTGCAGGTGGACCTGATAGATTGTCAGAATGGGCTGCACAGTGGCAATTAAGATTAAATGTGACAAATATAAGGTGATACATAGTGTTTAACAATCCCTGTGCTGCCTACCAATCAAATGGCTCTGTGCTACGTGAATCTGTTGGGAAAAGATTTGGGGATTCTAGTAGATAACAGACTTAGCTTAGCAAACAGTGTCTGTAGCAATGGCTAGAGCAAGCAAAATATTGTTTTATATAAAGAGGGGTATAAATTCAAGGAGAAAAATTATATTCTCCCTTTAACAAAGGATTGGTAAGGCCTCATTTTTAATATGCAGTGCAGTTTTGAAATGCTGTCTACTAAAGGGACATCTATATAAATGGACATCTTGGAAATGGTAAAGAGTTGATAGAAAGGAAACGGACAATGGATGGGCTGACTACGGTAGCATATAAAAAAGTTAGGGCTTTTAAAATTGGACTTATACAATAATACTATACAATTTAATACGATACAATAATCTCTCTGGTGCATTGTTCATGAATACATTTGAAATAGGAAAAACCTTTAGGATTAGAAGAAAATAAGTTTCATCTTTAATGTTTCTTTACAGTGAGAAAGGTTAAATTGTGGAACTGTCTACCAGTCAATTTTATAATGGTGAGTTCATTGGGTGGCTTTAATAAAGGCTGGATAAGTTCTAAAATTTAAATATATTGAAAATTACTGTTATTATAGTTGATCCAGGGATCCTTCTTGTTGCCATTTGGATTAAGGATGTAATTTTTCCTTTTTCCACCTTCATTGTGTTCAATGGTATTTTTTTTGTCTTTCTCTGATGAAGGATTGAGGAGAAAGCTACAAAGGTCGGACTAGATATATGTAAGTCTATATAGACTCCAATAAATAAATAGTAACATAGTAATTGAGGTTGAATATGTCCATCAAGTCCAACCTTACTATGTAACTATTCAATATCTAGTTTACTTCACTGCTTTTTGGATGTTCAAGTTAGCACATTCTCTACCATGGAATTAGACCTAGATAGAAATTAAGATGTTCATTCATTCAGAAATATAAAGACATTCAAGACATACTAGTTTCCACAGATTTTTTTCCTATGGAGGTTTATTGTGTATATATAATTATAGCATACACATTATTAAATTTACTGAGTGCTTTTCTGGATCATCTCCAAACACTAACAGGGAATTGAAATTAAATAAAAAGGTTCAACTATATTTAAGAGCATTGGATGGATACTTCATAGTCTGGTGGTAATTAAAAAGGTAATAAACTGAAATACAAAGTGCTATTGTCACTGTTCACGAATGCTGCCTGAGTCTTGAAAACAACGTAACATTTTTCCACAGTGATTTTTTTTTGTTCTTTTTTGAGGTTTATTTCGAAATTGCACCAACTAGAATATTCAAAGTTAAAATTAGATTTAAAAGATGAGCTGTGGTATTTATCTGCTATCAATATTGCCTTATAGTCACTTTTGGAATAAAGTATGATGCTATTTTAATTAGTAATTTGGGTGTGTTCTGTCCTCACACTACAGCTTGCCTCCAATGAAATAAAATTAAAGCCAACCTCTGCTTTAATACTAAAACATATACTAAAAACCAAACCATTTTTGCATAGATAGAAAAATTATGTAATTAAAACCCCTTTATACTAAGTAACCAACAACCATACTTGAGTGTTTGAAAGAGAAATAGACAGCAATAATTAGCTCAGATAATAGCCCAAGTAATTGAAACCTATTTTTTCACATTTAAATGCTTACAGATACTTTAAAACAATCCAATTTCTTGGATTTACTTATGTCCAAAGAGCCGCACCGCCATTGGTGAATAGCTTTGTGAATCTGGGTGAAATATTAAGCTTTTATTTTTTCTGCATTGTTTGTGTTTCTGTGTGATTTTGCCATGCATTTGTATCCACTTGCATCTGCTTTAATATGTTTTGCATTTCGCAAAGGATCGTGGGTAAAAGCTCACCAAAAGAATGTGCAATGCTTTTGTGTCTTAATGTCCTTCTGTATTTATTTTTTTTTTTAGGTCCCCTATACAAAAGAAATGAACCAAAAATGGTGACTGCATGTGCCTTAATATTAAATCGGTTGATGCAATGATATAGTGATCACATTGAAATTGAGAATGTCATTGCAGTCACAAGACATAAATGGTATTAAAATTGTCCATATTGTAAAGAGAAATTTTTAAGACAGTTTAACTTTGGCAAAGTGGTGAATCCTGTCTCTCCAACCCTCATTTGCTTCCAATTGGACAAACAATTCAGATAGAGTGTTGATGCACCTAACACATTCATGTGTGTATTACATATCTGTGTTTTATAACAGCACTATGTATTAGATACTACTTAATCTGTTCATCAAAAAAATTAGAAGTGGGATTTCTCAGTGTTTGCTGATGATATAAAGCTATTAAAATCTGCATATTAGGTGCAATGCTTGCAAATAGATCTAGCTTGTCAAAATGAGCTGCAGATTGCCAGATGAGATCAGTGTTGTAAAATTGTAGTGGATGCATTTGTGGTTAAAAATGCATGTGCTATTTATTCTTCAAATGAGCCTGTACTAGTTAATTCCCTGTAGATTAAAGGTTTCGTTCTAGCAACAGCCACAGCCAACAAAATACTGTATTGTTTGTTAGAAAAAGAAGAATGATTTAAAGAATAAAAACGTTATCTTTCATTACAAGCATGGTAAGGCCCCATCCAAAATATGAAATGTAGTTTTGGAATCCAATAGACAGGAATGTCACAAAATATTATATATTTATAAGGGAAATTATTATTATTATTTAATATGCATATATGCTTATGGTCCTTTACATTGTTAAAATGTGTTTAGGGATGCTTGTGAAGGTTCTCATTCATCCAGGTCATGGTATATCTGTTGTATTCAATTAGATCAACTGGACTTGAAATGTAGTTCTTCAAGACGTTTCGCTAGTCACGACTGGCTTCTCAATTCAGAATGATTGTACAAGAATCTGTGGCAATTATGTACCCTGGAAAATCCCAATTGCATATCACAGCCAGGTGTTAGGGTGTGATTAGATAGTGGCTAAGAGGGGGTGTTATAGGAACGCCCAGAAAGGTGTTAAAACAGCATTGTAACATATGGACTCCCAAAGATACATAAGGAAGGCTGGCCCGCTTCTCCCTTCGTTTCGGACGCCAACATGTCAAAGTAAAATTTGGAATCTTCCTGACTATGTAACAGTCTAGCAGATAAAATTCTTCATAAAGGTAATAACCAAAACGTATATGTCCAACTTTGCCACAAAGACTCTTGTCTGGCCATAGTTCCTTGCTTAAGAACAAGAAACTGCCACCCACATACATTGGTGCCCCTTTCTTTTTTTGAAATTTTTTGAAATTACAGATCTCAGGAAAACCTGAAGATCCAAAAATCTGAAACAGAATTTACTTTCGAAGGTTCGGCCCATATTTTTGAGGATACCGAACATTATAGGTTATTTTCGGTAACCCTCGAAATGAACCTTGAACGTTTTGAAACCATCAAAAATCGATCGGAAATTACTTTCAAATTCTGATCGCATTTTCAAGGGTTATCGAGCTTTGAGGTAATTTTCGAGGGTTACTTAAAATAAACTTAAATGTTTGATAATGCTCGAAAATACGGTCCAAAGTCCTGAAATCCGAACAATCAGCCTGGTTTCACATGGAACGTTCGGATTTTGGAACTGAGGGTTTCCATGTTGGATCCGGATCCCATCTCTACTCTTAAGGTAGCCACTACAAAAGTTTATTGCGGTCAAAACACCAACCGATATTTTGCAGACAGATGTACAGTGTTAATTGTAATAGATGTACACACATTTTGTTCGACATTTAATTTGCTTGGTGATTAATGTCTAATGTCGTCTATTGTGAGGTTACATTTACATTTAATCAGAAATTACTACGTCATTTAACTGATTGACTAAAAAAAAGATTTCCCAATCATGCTACAATGGTATTTTGATCTAACTTACACTTTTTGGGCCAATCAAGGAAATGCATTACTTGCATCAGAGTAAGTGAATCTAATTATGCGTGGAACTACCCCTTCATCTGGATGCTGTTTCTGCAACCACCCGCTGAACCCTGGGGTTGCTTCTACCTGTTGCTATTGGTGTGGGTAAGGTCTTTGAATATTAAAAGGGCATTCAGAATGCCAACTCACCCTCCCTGATGAGAGTGCCACTGCACACACCAGGGAGATATAGTTGCCATCCCAACAAAAATGAATGCCAAATAGGAGATGTCAGTTCCATGGACACCAAAAGCTTAGAAGCAGGTAGTGGGGGCCCTTCGTGGACAGACCATAGGGGGCCTAGACCCCCTAGGCCTTAGTAAGGGGAATGAGGATGGCCTGTCATCTCACATTTGTATGTTATGCTAGCCTATCCCTCTCACTCATCTGCCCCACTCAGCCAAGGGTTGGTGATTCAGCAGTAGAGAAAAAAGTATAAATAAACTTTTTTGGGGCAATGTATAGAGAATAACTCAACATTACTCCCCCTAATCTAATGCACTAAAGATATAGTAGCTCTTTCTGTGTTAACACTGTCTGAAGACTTAGGGGCTTCTGTATAAAGGATAACTATTTTCACCATTTAGCTAATAAAGGTCATCGCAAGGGCAAATAACAATAACATTGGTGTATTTATAAACACAGTCTCTCATTGCTGCAGTATACCAGTGTTGTGTGGCGGTAATATTCAATGCATTAAGTAAAGTGTTGTTCACCACAAAGAAAAAATGCACCATAACTTCTACCAATACCAGAATTGTGCAATAGTGAATATTAGAAATTCAAAAAGCAAACATTGGAAATTTTGAAAGTGGCAAAACAGGAATATTAGAAATTTACTGATCGACAATTATATTGCAGTATATGCATGAAAATAGACTAACCCCCGACCCTGTATTTGTATTGACCTAAATGTACTGACACTTTTGACACTTTCTAGGCTTGATATGTTTACTTATATATTTCCCTTGGAAGACTTGACATTTTTAAAGGCTTCACTAAATGCAATGAATCGCTTTTTGCATTTATAAATCCGATCAAGTGGTTAGAGTGGCAATGTATGGCATAGGTGGCGGTCAGTGAAATTGCAGTTTGCGGGGATATGACTTTTTGCCACGGTTATTGTTGCTTTTGTGAAAAGGCGATAATGGTGGCAACAAGTTTATAACCTTTATGAATAGGCTCTTTATGAATGGGCTCTTATTTTTTTTAAAGAGACTCAACTATCGAAATCTTGTTTTAAAGCACTGACGACTTAGCTGCACAGCCAGAGAGGAGGTATCATGAAAGCAGACATTACACATTGGCCATGATGTCAACATAACTAGGCTGGCATCAGGAGGGGGCAGTAACTACAGTGTTTTGAGTATTAAACAAATGGATTGTTTGTTGAAACACTTCACTGGCTATAAGTTTTTAGGCTTGTTCATTGTATGGCCATTGGTAAGTTGAATGTTCTTCTATTTATGAAAGAATACTTATAACAAATGGGATGTTTGGTTGGATTTAGATTTTCATCTGAATAAGCAACTTGTAATGCGGATACATTTGTCTATAAGCTTCTCGTTGAATTTTATAATAAATGCTTTGGTACAAGCATAAAGTTGCAAAAATATAACTTTACATTTCACACAAAAGAAACTTTGGACCTGAGACCTGGATAAAAGCAAATTAAGCCCTTGCATTTAGTTTTTATTATTTTTAGGGGAAAATAAACTTACTACACAAAAATACTGTGATTTGTTACAGTTTTGTCTATTTGTGGCAGGATATAACAAATCTATGGAAAGTTTTCATCTGAGGTTTAGATCCGTCAACTTAACTTTGTCTGCTTCTGTCACATGCAATAAGTTTAATGAAATCGGTTAGGGGTGTTTAAGGCCAATATCAAGTTACCTTTATTGTTCATATATGCTTTCTTCTAAAGATATATTTAAGTCTTTTGACCCTAGTGAAGTGCTCCAAATTGACTGCACAACATTGATATGCTAGTACCTTCTAAAAATGACTATACTTCCATGTTTTTTTCCTTAGTTCCACTATTTACCTCAGAGCACTATGTGCTATGTAATCTAGTTTGCCTTTCAGACATAATGTCTTCTGAAGAATGTAATACAGTGTACTGCCATAATACCTTATTTCTAAATGCCATCTGAATTTGCATAGTTTTTAAATACATTATTTGCTGGGTTACCAGATTAGCTGATCACGCCTAATTAACATAGTTAGCATGAGTGTATGTAGTGATTGCATGCCTCTTTAATAGGTGTCCTTGATTTGATTTTACTGATCTAGAAACCCTGATCCTTCGATCTAGAACCCCTTTAATACCCACAGTTACAAAAATGCAGGTTTAATGCATTCCAATGTATAAATGTGCTACAACAGTTCCCTACAGAGTTTTGGTTCTGCATTTATCTATATTTATTTTTCATAAGACGAATGGAAGGATTTACACAGAGCCACAGAGAAAAAATCCCGATGTTAAAGTTGCCCCAATCTATGTTGGAAAGGTTACTATATAAATGTGTTATAAAAGGGATTTATTATGGGATTCACCACAGCAATGATTTAAAGGGAAAGTCCACCCCCTAAAATAAATTGGATATAGGTATATCACCCCCAAAACTGCAATAGTTAGAAGATGAAATATATAAGAATGACCTAAAATGCTGCCCAAGTCCTATTGCACCTGCTTCCGCTTCCTCGTTCTTCCACTTAGCAACTGTCAGTCATGGATATGAAAGTTAAAGTCACAACCAGTTACTGAATGCTGTTCCCCTTGATGCCTCCACTGAGCATGCTCAAGCTCACAACCAGCTAATTAAATTACTGAATGTGTGTGAACAAATTTGACAATTAACAAACCCTTTCTCAGGTATCTAGGACCGTAGCAGGCATAATCTAATTATTCCAGTGGACAAGGTAGTATATATCCTTCCTTTCGAGGAGCTATTATGAGGGTGTTGTCCTTAAATAGATTGGTGTGGTGGTTTGTGTGCCTTTTTTAAAGCCAGCACATATATAGTGATAAAGTCACATAGTAGGAAAACCAAATCGTCCCTGGGCCACAAATGTTATATGAAATATCTGCTGCAGGTAAGTGTATAACTAAGTGTAATTTCTCACAATAGTGGATCAGCTAAAGAGCTTCCACGGTAACATTACCCAGAAGTCTCCTTTTTTAGGGGTTTTTTAGCTATTTCACTGGACACGTCACAATTTAACATGCTGTTTTTACAGCAGCTTTAATCAATCTCAACGTCTCTTTACTGTGCTTGTATTCAGTCACTTGCAAGACTACCGCATGGTACGTAAAAAAGCAATGGGTTATGGTGGTGTTAGTGTCCAATACACAATACAATAGTGAAGGTCCAGTAAAATTAGCGTAAAAAAACACTTATTCTATATTACATAGGGTAGTGTGGATTTTACACTTATTCAATCAACATTGCATCTCCCCCATTGAGACTTATCATAAATTGTATCTATATTTTTATGCTTAAAATATCCAAATGGCATACAAGGCTCACATCTCAGTTCTTTAGTCCAATCCCCATTCTAAGGTGCAAATTAGAACCTTTTAAACCAAACATTGGAAGCTAGTAAAAGATATAACCTATTCAACTATAGCGCAACATAAACATTTTTTTTTGCTTGGGGTCAGTCGTGCTCAAACACACATCATCACTAACTTTTAGACCTTAAGGCAATTAGCCAAAAACAAACAGAAAAGACAAGCTAGATTGAACCAAAGAGCTAGAAGAAAATAGCATGGCACTCTATTATTCTAGAGCAGCATCAAAGGCCAGCTAGGCTACAGCATAAATAAGGAGCTTATTGTTTTCAGGTAATGTTTACAGTAGAGAGGCATTATTTTTCAATGATTCAGGTAGTCCAAATTTACGTTGCTGTAATAAAGCAGTGGAAAGAACTTTTCACTTCACTATACGTTGCATGATTAGCTAAGGATAAAAATCCAATTAAAGCGTCTTGTGTATAGTAAGTTCAATGAGAGTTCTGTAAAATATAGGTGAAGAATACTCTTCATATGATACAGTACGATACGTGAACAAAACAGTTAACTGACATTAAAGTGGCTGTTGGATCACCAGGTTACCTGACCTTAGTACTTTTGAGTGGGAAATAGACATTGAGCAATGCTCGAATTGTCTTCACTTACTAATCAATGTTCATTTGCATTTACTCTGTAGACTCCTTAAACAGCCGAGTAGTTTTCAATGGAAAGAAAGTTCTTGTCTGCATTAAGTAGAAAAGTGCTATTTAGTAGATAAAGTTTTTTTTCCCTTTTCATGCACTCTGAGTACATTATACAGCAAAGTTTGATGGTAGGTTTATAGAATGTAACTATATGTGATTCTTTTCAGTGCAAAGGCGCACTGTTTGATGTATCGCTCTTGCTGCTTACTTAGTAATGTGCTACCCCGTCTGACATGGTAAATATTAGGCTATCTAATGTTATTCATTGTATAGTGGAAAGAAGTCACATATGGTAAACATTAAGAGTTTGAGTGAAGACTGTGATTCTTATCACTAAATGAAAACTAGATTTTAAGATTGTGCAAAAAATTATCTTACATGCTTGTCCATTTTCATTTGCTTTCATTTTTCCCCTTTCCAACATGAAGTTTAGAGGCCTTGCTAAAACTGAATACATAAGCCTTCATTCTAAAAACCTGAAATTAGTCTTTTTATATGCATTTAGGACCTTTTTTAACATATTCAATTTAATACATTTTAAAATACTACGTTATTGAATGCAATATTCCATTGCACCTTAAACACATCTCAAAACAAGAGGTGGACTAGACTTGAACTCAAACCCAAGTTCGAGCCAAACTATTCGAGTTCGAATGGATGGATATTCGAGCATGTTCCCCAGACCTTTTCCCAGGTCCCACAGCCATTTACATTAAGTTACTATTGATATTTTAATTGATTTCATTAGAACTTTTCAAACTATTTGACTCACATTGACTTTAATGGGTCGTTTTCGAACTTTTGAACTTTCCATATAGTTTGAAAGTTCAAAAACGGACCGAACTTTCAAAAGTTCAGCCATCTCTATTCAAAACTTTAATAGTTCTCCATATAATCACAATAAAGGTTTTTTTAAGATTCTTGATAACTTCTTTAAACTTTTCAAATGAATTAGAAACTGTGAACATTTAGAAGTATACACTTTTATAGTAAGGACTGGAGTGGACCTTTTGCTCACAAGGATAGATAATGAAAAAAAGCTTGTTATTGTCTGTGTGGACAGTTTACTACTAGTGTCACAAAAAAACTTTGGCCTGCTGCAGAATAAGGTTTTCAGGTTTTTTATTTTAAAAGTGTTTTTTTATTTTTTAATTAAACTGTTATAGTTTTCTAGTCCCTACCATGTAGATCTTGTCCAGTTTTTTGTTTGTCTCTATTCAGTTACCTATAATACTGAACTCAATCTGCCTCGAAGAACATTACATTTAAAGGAGAACAAAATGTAAAAATGAACCCTGCTCTCTTGAGAAGGGACAGAGCCACACTTGATAGGCAGCCAGTGGAAGTTCATGCTGCACAAGAAAACACCCTCCTAATGTGGCAATCCAAAAAAACAGTGTCCAAGTTTGGAAATCCTTGATGGGGTGTCAAGGGCACCTAGAAGATAAGTAAATTCACTACCAGCAATAGCCTAGCATTTTAGGTCCTCGCCAAGGGTACAGCTAAATGGAATAAAGATATTTTTATTTTTATACCAAAGGTTGTCCAAGGATGAATGCCTATATATCCAACACACAGTACAGATGTCCAGCCCACTGGGGGCCAGAAACAAGTTAAGGCACTTACACACAAGTGTTGGGTTGGTAACAGGGTAAGATTCCGGTATCCATCTCCATGTAAAAAAAAAAAAAAAGAGAAATCTGTGTTTTAGAAAGGAAACTGAGCAGCACAGTGCAGTCTTGGGCTTATTAATTCATTCAGCAACTTTGAAAATAATATCAACTCTTTACCCTTTATTAATCTAAATACATTAGAGAATTACATTTCTATTGCCAAAATTACCCTATATATCATTTCAGTCTTTAATTTTTTTCTACTAGGGTTAAACTTTTCTCTTTGTGTTTTACAGAATGAATTTCGGAGTTGTTAATTACTTATTAATAGATCTACATTGGGGAAACCCATAGTAAAATAGGTTTAAACCACATCCTCTGAGAAGTACTAATTGCACATGCTAATTCTAATTTTCCATTATCTGTGTTCATCTATATAACAAAACAATAAACCCAGGGATCAATACAATTGTATTTCAGTTTAATCTTGTTTCATATAAAAAAATACAATAAAAATGGTATTATCCTTCTACTGGCAAGACAAACAAAACTAAAACTATGAATATAACCCAACAGGGTATCTAACATTGTGTGTGCTGTCCAATAAAACTAAGAAATATTTTTCAAATCATTAACGGAGCACTGTGTGATGCTAACCTCTTGAAAATAATAATATATTTTTTAAAAAGGTCTAAATTTTTTTTTACAGATGCCATAACAATAGTTACTGTTATAAGAATAATAAATAAGGACAAATAGGAACAAACAATACCCCAAAGTATTTTGCTCCACCAGTGGTTTCACATAAGTAATTGAAACTTTAAGAACCAGATTTTTGTTTTTAACCAGTACCACCCATGTGGCTGAATAAACGTTAAAAACTTAAATAATCTGCCTTTAGAAAGGTGGCCAGAAAGTACTACTGTATCATACAGTGGTACTTGACAAAAAGTTGTGTTTTATTAGTGTCTTTGCACGAATAACGAGGGAGTACCTTATTTGATCACTGAGGACTAGACAGCCTTTCATTGTATTTTTTTTAATCTATTAAGTGTCTAATAAGTGTATGGCCAGCATAAGAGTCCTTTGTTAGAACAAAATAAATCTCTATATGAGATTCACCAAATATAAGTATTGGCATAAAGATTGGAGTTAAAGTCACACTCCCTGGATTTGCCTTGGAGAATCTCCCTTTAAGTCTATATTGACATTTTAAATGCCATTATTAAAAAAAAATGTTGTTTGTTGAAAACAAAAGATAAAACACATTGGAAAATAAAATATACAAGATTATCCCTTTTAATACTTTTCAAAACGCTACATAGTAATAATGATTACATGTAAACCATTGAACTATTCTTAATCCATATTTATTTTTGAGCTGTATTAAATGCACTGTATGTATCAAATTTACTACATTCTTGCAGTTAATCACTACTTGCTGCAAATGTTCTGTTTCCCTTTTTTTTATAAATTAAATGCTGCAATGTGATTATAATAAACAGTTTTCTGGAAAGAAGCAATGCTGATAAATCCTGACAAGCATAATGTATTATTAATAAAATAATGACATTGGCTGCATCCTAAAAACAAGATGATTTGTGGTGTTTGTGTTGCAGTATACAAAATTCTTGTTCGAAGGAAGCTCACCCCATGTTTAGATAGGTCATTATTACCAAACTTGGCATGACAGACATCATTAAGTAGCAATCACTTGTAGCCATTTTTGAGAGTCCAGTAAATTACTGTGCATTACTCAATGTTTCGACATTGACAATCTACTGCTGTCCATTTTTGCTGGGACGTCTTTTAATCTTTCTATGAATATGTTTTTACAACTACATTTGAAATGTAAAAAAATGTACTGCAGACAAAAATAATTAGAAATAACTGAAGATACTATGTTTTTAATAAGAGCTATAAATTGGAACATCTTCTGAGGTATACCTTGTTAATAACTGACAGTGTGTATGTGTGTATGTATGTGTATGTGTATACTGACAGTATTTGTTAATGGGTGCTGATTATATTTCAGTATATTTTGCCAATGGTTATTCTAATTGATGCATGCCACTACTTTACTAGGCGTCATAAGGATTGTTTATTTAAAGTAAAATCAAATATCAAATATAAATAAGCATACATTTGTTCTATAAAATATATAAAACGTAAATACAAATGCATCTTTCCCCTCTCAATTAGCAGCATTTTGAAGAAATCCAGCTAGAATTGCCCCTTCCCCGCTGGCGTTATACATACGTATAGTGCTAAGCATACATATCTGAATCTATTAAGGTACAATTAAAGTCACTCTTCAAACAGGTTGTTGTGACCCATCACCAACACAGATCCTCACAGCGGAACGCTATATACCATGTATTCTTAAATTGCTAAATTCATAATAATTGCAAACATGCACTTATATTGATTTATCACGTACTCACTGTCCACATGCCCCAGGCCCTTCACAAGGTCCCGAAACTTCGGACAAAATTTCCAATCAAATGTAGATAATGCACACCGGGAAAAAACGTTCTGGATCGATGCAAATGTGGAAAAATTTTCTTATTAGCCTATGACTAAGGGCTTATTACAGCCCGAAACGTGTCTGGTGTCCAAAACAGTTCTTTTGTTACTTCATCTGTATGAAATAATGGAAATTTGTACACATATTACATCGGATCCAGAACGTGTTTTCCACAGGGTGCTCAACCTACATTGATTGGAAATTTTGGAGAAATCATCTACTGAATCCTGCAGGTTTACACTTTCTGAGTACTGCAGCCATCCCACCGTTGTGTGTCCTGGACACTTTTACAAAGAAGCCCCCATTCCATCCCTTCCTGAACTAAAAAAAAAAAGCACTGCTGACCTTCCTGTGACCTCTATGTATTCAAGATTGATTAGTCAAAACCCAATCATAACTTCATAGGAAGGAAGGTGCAGAATTCAGAAAATCACAAAACCAGAATTACAGATGAATTCTCAGCAATGCTGCTGATGATTTTACATGAGATTTGAAGGTATCAACTATTATTACATTATAGAATCCATTTTGATTTTTTTTTTGCATTTTAGCTTTAAAGGGTAACTTAATTGCAAATACACACTGCATACACATGAGTAAAAAGGCTGTGTGGTACCGGCAAAGGAAATGATGTACATTTGGACAATCGCATGGGGGCAGTCCTAAAAACTTGTTTAAAGTGGATCAGAAAGCCAGCAAGATTCATGCTGTAAAGGTAGGGGTGTGCATAAATAAATAAATGCTTCCAGACTATTGACTCTGTTGTAGGACTAATAGGCAGTTCGGTCAGCTCCATCTTATTCAGTTGCTCAGTAGAGATCTGAGCATGATTGACCCATCCAACAGCCAATCAGTAGAAATTAACGTAGGAACATTACAAGAAATTGTGCATCCTGGGAAGAAGAAGGACCATTATAGAACCTGAAAGGCAGCTCACTACTGACCACAGCAAAGCATAGAAGAGAAAATTAAATCAACTAAATTTTCCAAACAGAAGAGAATATGAAGAAATCTAGGCATGTGAAATATAACTGTTATTTTCTTTTTAAAGGAGAACTACATTTTACCCAAAATAGATTACTATACTGTGCTCAAATTCATGGTTGAAGTTAAATTTAGACATTTTAGGGGAATTTCATGTCAGAGATAGAGAGGAATATAATTTAAAAAAATTCTAAAGAAAGAAGAAACATGGGAGACGTTTTAAAGGGTATGTAATTGGAATATATTTTTTTTTTTTTTTGCATATCCCACTATAAAAAAGTATATATTTGTGCAACTCCTATCCTACTTCTATTTTTCTTTGTATGGCTACCCATTTTATTGTAAAAGTTCTTCAATTTTTTCATGCTCCAGGGGGAGGGCACAGGCTGCCACTCAAGCATCTTCATTTGCATTTATGACACCCTTTCCCTTGACATAATGAGATTTATTGCTTTATTAATGTAAATGTCAGCCAAACTACCCATGCCAACTACAGTATAATCAGTACTTTGCAATATGCTTGTGAAGGTTCTCATTCACCCGGTCATGGTATATCTGTTGTATTCAATTAGATCAACTGGACTACATTTCAAGTCCAGTTGATCTAATTGAATACAACAGAAGTACTTTGCAAGTATCTTCTTAGCGATAATGATGCTTGCAGTAGGATTTACTGATAGATGACGTAGACAGTAGATGGATTCTCCCCAAGCATGGCTTTCAAGCATGTATTGTAATATAGGTTCTATGCTTCTTTTAGGAAAGTAGTAAAAAAGAACCTGGCAAAGGGACAGACAAAAAAATGGAGCAGAAAACAAGGCAAGAAAAAATGGTCCGTTGAGATAGAATAAGGCATAGACTTGACTGAAATTATAGATATATAATAGAAATTGGATGTGTAATAAAAATGTTTACACAGGTCGATATTTGGCCTGATGCATTAAACAGATATTTTAGTCAGATCCACTGGGTGATCGTTGTTGATTGTTAAAACTGATAATTGCGCTGTTTAGGTGAGATAACAGAGAACATTTGGCAAAAAGAGGGAACAGGTTAATAGGAAGAAGAGATCATTTTTAGAGAATCATTTTTAGGGAAGGCCAGGTGTTTTCAGTAAATAAATACTTTGTGGATGAAAATATCAGTGTTGTGTGCTATTCATATGTAGGGAAGCTGGGAACTTTCCTGCTCATCATCCTGTATCATAAAAAATTAAGATGCCTAGACTAGGAAGTGAGGGGAGGAGCCAGGTAACCAGGAAGTAACCAAAGTTAGGAAGTAAGGGGGAAGTTAAGAGAGAAACGGTATGATAAAAAGTGACTATGATTAGGTGAAACAGAAAGAAGGAAACCCTTGTCAGGAAACTGTTTTCGCTTAAATAATACCCTCCAGCATACAAGTATCGTTTCTGGTTCTGCAGCATCATCCTGGCTGGTGGAATGTAGGTAATGTTACAAATTGATATCTCCTCAGTGTTTGGCTTCAGTTGCTTCCAACTGTGCCTCCATCACCAGCACAAACGATATATTATCACTAATAATTTGACGGAATAACAAAGGCCATCAGGCAGAATAACTGCTTAACTTGCTTTTAATACATGTGCAACTGACATGTGTTAGGCCCACAGGACTCCTTTCATTGAAACAGTCAGTTGCACATGGATTAAAAAGCAAGTAAGCAGTGATTCCTGCCTGATCGCCTTTGTTACTTCCGTTAAATTATTAGTGAGATATACAAAGTTGATATCTGCCTTAAATAAACTTTTCCATTCTGTTCAGTGGAATAAAGTGAATACAGAGCAATTACTTGAAGTTCCCAGGGAGTCTGTATTAATCCTGTGTGGAGGCACGCCAATCTTTTATTCCTGCTCTCCCATATACAATAGCAGGACAATAACAGGACTCCTGTAGCGCCAATCCAGACTACCAAACTTCTATTCTGTATAACCAGAGGGTTACACATATATAAAAATATTGACAAGTATACTTATACTAGATTTAAAATTCACCCTAAAACATGTTTTTCATTCTTTCTATGTAATCCCTGATCAAAGACAAACCCTAAAAACAATTACATTTTTTTTTTATTGAAATACAACATGTATATCTAAGGAATTGCATAACATCATTTTAATTCCGCAGTTTCAAATCTTTACATCAGAGAAAACACTGTTTTAATGTGGACTCCTTCCAGAGGCAAAATTGCAGGAGCCTGCACCCCCACCCCCTGCAGATTTTGGGCCAGGTGAGGCACATTTCCACTCAACCTCAGTGTATGAAGTTTCATTCTATAGTTGTCATTATATAAGTGCAATTTTGCACTTTTATTAATTTTAAACAGTCTAAAAGAGACATGTAGGACATAATGTAGACAATATGTTAGAAAAGAAAAGAAATTGAAAAGGTTAGACGTTAGGACCTTCCAGACTGGGGTTACCTTGACGTGGTTGGAAGGCTTTTCATTCATGTGATCACAGTAATGTATACTAAAACCCCTTTGTTTATAAAGTATGCCAGTGAGCAGATAATATGATATTGTATGAGGCCTAGGAATGTGCATTGATTATCTTTTCTATGTTTAGACAATATGTTACACAATATGAACAGGTGCTGTAAGACTTTTGTACAGATGGGCAAGGTTTTGCCAACAAGATGGGTTTGTTGTGAACTTTGCATGTTTGCTGTTAACTGAATGGCATGTCTGCTTCATTGGCCTGTGGCAAATTTTGGTCGATCAGTCAGATCAGGTGGTTTAATATAGTTAGATATGTCACAGGGCATCCCCCCACTGTTATTAGACATTCCCTTATAAACAACAGATAGGTAAAGAAAGGTACCAGCTTATTTATTATCCATTTTATAAACATTTGTAAACAATTTTAAGCTAAACCATTAAGCTTTACGCTATTTTAAGTAGAATGCATTTTCATGTATTATGTTACATTTAATTTTTTTTTTTTTTAGAATTTTATGCACATTAGGCATCCCCTGGGCGAGTAATATTATGTGTGGTTTTAATAGCAGTAATGTGGAGCAAAACTGCCTTAAATGAGATATTAAATCACTTTGCGTAGGCTGCCATGAATCCCATTTTAAAGGCATGCTAACCCATTGGTAAATTAGTGCAAAAGTGTTAGCGAGATAGTGGCTCTGGGTAAATAGTGCCATATGTGCACTTATTTAAGTCTTTTGTGTTCTGCAAAAAGAGGCAAATTATCTGTTTATGCTTCCGTTGCTTTGCTTTGTTGCTTTACAGAACTTAATTGCAAAAAATAAAAAAAAGTTTGAAACAAGAAAAATATATATTTTTTCTTTCTAAAACAACAAATTATCATTCCAGTGTTTCATGACACCTATAATATATCAGATGAAAGGTCTGATCTTCCACCTCTGACTTTGAGAAAGATAAAAGAAAGTTTGTATAATCACAGTAATACCACTGAAGTTGAAGAGAAACACTCAAGATATTGAAGGGATAAGTACACACAATCACTATGATTTAAGAGAAAATTTACAGATAAGATGAATCTACTAATCAACAAACGGTTATATATTAGCCTAACTAAAATTAGATTTCATTTCATCTATTTAATCATCTTATTGAGTGTGAGTAATAGGCTACTTAGAGTGTTAGCTCTTCAGGACACTTAGTAAGGTTAATAAATTAACTCATTTTAAAGCACTTCAGAACGCAATATTAATGCTATGTAAGAAGCTGGAATACAATAAAAATATATAACTGACGCAGTGTGCACAAATACACAAATTTTTTTGAATTCATTACAAAATTACAATTGATTGGTATACACAAATTATGGATTAGGATATTAAGAAAACATACATGATACAAGATACAAATATAATCATAAAAATGTATAATTACAAGCTAGTCTAAAACATTTAAAAGAAAATGATGCATTAGAAAAATAAACAACTACACATAAATAAAACGTTAAAAAAAACCTCAAAGAAATAGTCCCATTGAAGGAGATAAAGAAAATGCAGATTGCCTACATAATTATTTTTGCTAAATTTTTGTAAATTTTCCAAAGGGTTCACCTACTCTAAAAGATAAAGATATCCATTGAAGAAGAGGTGTTGCTATAGTAATCAGCTTTCAAAGAAGATTAATCAGTAGGTCCAGATGGTATAAACCCTAGGGTATTAAAGGAAGTGTAGCAACTATAGTCCTACCACCTCAGTAGTAGGAAAATAATGAAATTGTTACTTAAAAAAGAACTATGGTCTGTTAAGGGCACAACTTCAAAATGAAAGGAAGAAAGGACTTACACAAAAATAAAACCTAGCAGAGATTTTAATAGGGTATATCTTTTTAAAATATAGCAAGGAGTTTTATTCTGTATCATATTATTTGAAAATAATCAATGGTTAGATTTTAAATTAGAAATAAATCCTGGAAAATAGTTTAGATGATTGATAATAGATAGAGAGTTCTGTTTAGTTTAAATGTTAATGGTATTAACTATGGTTTGCAAAGGAAGGTGCAAGAAATAGTACAAATGATTAGGGATGATAGAAAAAGGGGAGGGAGGGGCTATAAAGTAAATTCTTAATTGAATTCGATGATGGAAATCTGGGGTAGATGGTTTTTTTTTTGGCTAACTCTGGATGGACTAGATGGACGTATGTTTTCATTCAACCTCAATAACTACAGTATGTACTATGAAAACATAATATAACATTCAAGAGATACACAAATTCAAATTATAAAATGATTTCAATTTACTTTTAACAGAAAAAGGGACCTAGGAGTTTAAAATTATTTAAAGGTTAGCAAGCAGCACAGTAAAATATTAAGAGAAGCCAGTTGAATACTTGGCTTCATTAAAAGAATTATAAGTAGACAGAATGGAGGGATGTAATATTGCCATTAGATTACTAGTAAAATTGCATACATTTCTGGGGTTCCTGTCTCCACAACACAATAACAAAATGAAAGCCTTTCAATGTAGAGCACTAAGTAAGTGTAGAAGCAACAAAACAAAATATTTCCATAAAGACTTATAAGGACATTCACAGTTTTGTGAAACCTCAGATATGTAATCTAGTCTTTCTCAAAGAGTGTACCGGGGCACACTGGTGTGCCTTCAGAGAGCCAAAGGTGTCCCTCAGAATGTTGGTAGCTGTAACATTTTTGCCAGTATAGCTTTTGTTATGCTGTAAAAATACATATTATGTGAAACAACTCCATTCATAGGGCACAGTCCTGAGTTACTTTGAGCTATAAAATGTTTGACCCCAACTTTTGCTGGGCAAGGCTGATTTTGCACCCAAAATTTGCTTGATCATAAGATTTTTCTGGCTGCCCTCAGGAGTAAACTCGATTGGGGCCTAGAACTCAATAAGCTGTTTCTGGATGTCAAAATGGTGATTAAAGCAACACATCACCCTGTGAAGTTTGTCAAGAACTGACTGACTTAGGCAATTGGGTAGCAAATTAGAGGCCTTGCAATACCACATGGCCCAGTACTGCTTGCAACTGGAACAGGATGTAACAGAGCTTCCATCAAAGCTACTTGTACTTTGTGAACAGCAAGAAGACTCAAAGAATATAGATCACAAGCAACACTCTGCAGAGTAATGGAGGAGATCGGGGACCAACCTTCCTGGAACATGTCCTGCCTTTGACTGCTCCTAGATTGGGTGCACCAAGCCTTGTGAGCACAGTCAGGCCAAACAGACCCCCCACAAAGAAGGAGAAAATTTTGAAGGCCGCCCACAATAAGCACTCAATTCACCATGAAGGAAACCATGTCCAAATATTGCAGGACAAGATCAAATATCTCTGGATTTTGGTTTCTCGTAACCCTGGAACAGAAGCAAGCAATGAGACCAATAATAATAGATTTGGCTGACCTAGGCCTGAAGAATTGATGAATTGATGGGGCTTCCCCTTTCACCTGCTCATACAACACAATGGCAGAACCTTTTCAATCACATGAAACTTCTCTGCAAACTGGGAATAGAAGGTGAGATACAAACTTCCTCCTTTCACTGGTGGAAGTAAGGTACAACCACATCTTCAACTCAGAAAGCCTAGGTATTATCTCTATAGAACTGCTGTATTCACGATCACTGCATTTGTTCAACAATTGTTTGGAGTTGCAGCTTCTTTTATTGAAAGATGTTTTATTACCCCACTAATTACATGTAGCTTTTCTCTTCTGTCTTCAAGTTCTCTTCTCCAACTTGAAGACAGCTCCTACTCTTCAGTTTCCTGGACTTAGGACAAGCACTGCAGGAGAAATATAAGGAGCAGTGATGTAAGGTAAGGATTTTTTTAAACTACACAGTGGGGCCAGTAGTGGGTTACATTTTAGTTTTGGGGGTGGACATGACCTTTAAAACCTGAGATTCTTCCTAATTCTATTAAAGATTTGCAGAGATTGGTAAATAAATAAGGTTGGGTAAATAAATATAGTGTCACCTCAGAGTGACCTTATTTAAATCATGGATAGAGGGGCCCAAGCATAGCACAAATAACAGTGGTGATAGGGAGCACCCCTGTTACATTCAATCAAGTGTAAAGAAGGATTGGGAGAAGAAAGCCATGTTGGATGTGAGCATGGTATATAGGGTCTCAAAGGTACAAGCTGTAAAGCTGAAAGATCAGATTGTGGCCTATTTGATTGAATTATTCTATTTGATTGAAGGCTTTCTCTGCATCAATTGAAAGGGCTACTGATGGAATACTTAGTAACTGGCAGTGGCGAACCAATATAAGCATACAGCAAATGTTATCAGTGGTTTTCCAACCCCTTGCTTGGGGCAGCAGCATGGGTATTGCACAGTGCACCTGCAAAGCCACCACAAGCCATTCCCCAGTGGCTGTGGGGCCCCAAGTAGTGAAAGTGGGTAACTCTCCCTAAATGATGGTAGGGAAAGGATCATGAGTGGTCCCCTGGGTATAAAAGGCAGCTCGACAAGCGCCTTTTAAAGTGTTACCTTTCACCCACTTTTTCTAACTTTTTCTACAGTTCAAAAATCTGAAATCGGACCGTATTATTGGAAGTTCGGCCACCTGTAAACATTAGTGGTGGGAAATATGTTGGAAACTTTGATACAGGATCATATTCTGAATTATGTCTCAAAGACTGACCCTATAATTGATAGAGAATTGGTTGATAGATCACATACAGAGAGTAGTCAACGAAGCCTCATTTGGTAATAAATTACTAAGAGGTAATTATAGCGGGAAAGGTCTCTGTGTTTAATGATGACACAAAACTATGTATCTTTGGTAAATTTGAATGATGTGAAATTGCTGCAGGTGGACCTAGATAGATTGTCAGAATGGGCTGCACAGTGGCAATTAAGATTAAATGTTGACAAATATAAGGTGATACATAGTGTTTAACAATCCCTGTGCTGCCTACAAATCAAATGGCTCTGTGCTACGTGAATCTGTTGGGAAAAGATTTGGGGATTCTAGTAGATAACAGACTTAGCTGTAGCAAACAGTGTCTGGTAGCAATGGCTAGAGCAAGCAAAATATTGTTTTATATAAAGAGGGGTATAAATTCAAGGGAGAAAAATATTATTCTCCCTTTAACAAAGGATTGGTAAGGCCTCATTTTTAATATGCAGTGCAGTTTTGAAATGCTGTACTTAAAAGGGACATCTATATTAAATGGACATCTTGGAAATGGTAAAGAGTTGATAGAAAGGAATACGGACAATGGATGGGCTTGACTACGGTAGCATATTAAAAAAGTTAGGGCTTTTAAAATTGGACTTATACAATAATACTATACAATTTAATACGATACAATAATCTCTCTGGTGCATTGTTCATGAATACATTTGAAATAGGAAAAACCTTTAGGATTAGAAGAAAATAAGTTTCATCTTTAATGTTTCTTTACAGTGAGAAAGGTTAAATTGTGGAACTGTCTACCAGTCAATTTTATAATGGTGAGTTCATTGGGTGGCTTTAATAAAGGGCTGGATAAGTTTCTAAAATTTAAATATATTGAAAATTACTGTTATTAATAGTTGATCCAGGGATCCTTTCTTGTTGCCATTTGGATTAAGGATGTAATTTTTCCTTTTTTCCACCTTCATTGTGTTCAATGGTATTTTTTTTGTCTTTCTCTGGATGAAGGATTGAGGAGAAAGCTACAAAGGTCGGACTAGATATATGTAAGTCTATATAGACTCCAATACAATAAATAGTAACATAGTAATTGAGGTTGAATATGTCCATCAAGTCCAACCTTACTATGTAACTATTCAAATATCTAGTTTACTTCACTGCTTTTTGGATGTTCAAGTTAGCACATTCTCTACCATGGAATTAGACCTAGATAGAAATTAAGATGTTTCATTCATTCAGAAATATAAAGACATTCAAGACATACTAGTTTCCACAGATTTTTTTCCTATGGAGGTTTATTGTGTCATATTAATTATAGCATACACATTATTAAATTTACTGAAGTGCTTTTCTGGATCATCTCCAAACACTAACAGGGAATTGAAATTAAATAAAAAGGTTCAGCTATATTTAAGAGCATTGGATGGATACTTCATAGTCTGGTGGTAATTAAAAAGGTAATAAACTGAAATACAAAGTGCTATTGTCACTGTTCACGAATGCTGCCTGAGTCTTGAAAACACGTAACATTTTTCCACAGTGATTTTTTTTTGTTCTTTTTTGAGGTTTATTTCGAAATTGCACCAACTAGAATATTCAAAGTTAAAATTAGATTTTAAAAAGATGAGCTGTGGTATTTATCTGCTATCAATATTTGCCTTATAGTCACTTTTGGAATAAAGTATGATGCTATTTTAATTAGTAATTTTGGTGTGTTCTGTTCCTCACACTACAGCTTGCCTCCAATGAAATAAAATTAAAGCAAACCTCTTTGCTTTAATTACTAAAACAATTACTAAAAACCAAACCATTTTTGCATAGATAGAAAAATTATAGTAATTAAAACCCCTTTATACTAAGTAACCAACAACACATACCTTGAGTGTTTGAAAGAGAAATAGACAGCAATAATTAGCTCAGATAATAGCCCAAGTAATTGAAACCTATTTTTTCACATTTAAATGCTTACAGATACTTTAAAACAATCCAATTTCTTGGATTTACTTATGTCCAAAGAGCCGCACCGCCATTGGTGAATAGCTTTGTGAATCTGGGTGAATATATAAGCTTTTATTTTTTCTGCATTTGTTTGTGTTTCTGTGTGATTTTGCCATGCATTTGTATCCACTTGCATCTGCTTTAATATGTTTTTGCATTTCGCAAAGGATCGTGGGTAAAAGCTCACCAAAAGAATGTGCAATGCTTTTGTGTCTTTTAATGTCCTTCTGTATTTACTTTTTTTTTTTAGGTCCCCTATACAAAAAGAAATGAACCAAAAATGGTGACTGCATGTGCCTTAATATTAAATCGGATTGCAATGCATATAGTGATCACATTGAAATTGAGAATGTCATTGCAGATCACAAGACATAAATGGATTAAAATTGTCCATATTGTAAAGAGAAATTTTTAAGACAGTTTAACTTTGGCAAAGTGGTGAATCCTGTCTCTCCAACCCTCATTTGCTTCCAATTGGACAAACAATTCAGATAGAGTGTTGATGCACCAATCTACACATTCATGGTGATTACATATCTGTGTTTTATAACAGCACTATGTATTAGATACTACTTAATCTGTTCATCAAAAAAATTAGAAGTGGGATTTCTCAGTGTTTGCTGATGATATAAAGCTATTAAAATCTGCATATTAGGTGCAATGCTTGCAAATAGATCTAGCTTGTCAAAATGAGCTGCAGATTGCCAGATGAGATTCAGTGTTGTAAAATTGTAGTGGATGCATTTGTGGCTAAAAATGCATGTGCTATTTATTCTTCAAATGAGCCTGTACTAGTTAATTCCCTGTAGATTAAAGGTTTCGTTCTAGCAACAGCCACAGCCAACAACATACTGTATTGTCTTGTAGAAAAAGAAGAATAGATTTAAAGAATAAAAACGTTATCTTTCATTACAAAGCATTGGTAAGGCCCCATCCAAAATATGAAATGTAGTTTTGGAATCCAATAGACAGGAATGTCACAATATTATTATATTTATAAGGGAAATTATTATTATTATTTAATTATGCATATATGCTTATGGTCCTTTACATTGTTAAAATGTGTTTAGGGATGCTTGTGAAGGTTCTCATTCATCCAGGTCATGGTATATCTGTTGTATTCAATTAGATCAACTGGACTTGAAATGTAGTTCTTCAAGACGTTTCGCTAGTCATCCGACTGGCTTTCTCAATTCAGAATGACTTGTACAAGAATCTGTGGCAATTATGTACCCTGGAAAATCCCAATTAGCATATCACAGCCAGGTGTTAAGGGTGTGATTAGATAGTGGCTAAGAGGTGTTATAGGAACGCCCAGAGTAAGGTGTTAAAACAGCATTGTACATATGGACTCCCAAAGATACATAAGGAAGGGGCCCCACTAAGACCTATAGTCAGCAGCATCAACTCGGTAACATACAAGGTGGCAAAATATCTAGCTAACATCTTAGGACCTTTGGTGGGAAGTTCTAAGCATCACATCCAGAACTCTCAGGATTTCACCAACAAGATTGAAGAGATAGTACTCGGTGTAGAAGAAACTATGGTGTCCTATGATGTGACATCTCTCTTCACTTGTATACCCACCAAGGAGGCTGTTGACATGGTGAGAAAACGGCTGGGCCAAGACAGCACTCTTACCAGCAGAACTGATCTCAACCCAGAACAGGTGTGTTCCTTGTTGGACTTGTGCCTGAATACCACCTATTTCAAATACAGGGATAAGTTCTATAAGCAAAAACATGGATGTGCTATGGGATCTCCAGTTTCACCTATTGTGGCCAACCTTTACATGGAGGAGGTAGAAACACAGGCGCTTAATACCTTTAAGGGCATAGCACCCAGCCACTGGTTCAGATATGTTGATGACACCTGGGTTAAAATCCACCAGAAGGAAGTACAAGCTTTCACAGAACACATTAATGCGGTGGACCAAAACATTAAATTCACAAGGGAAGAGGTACAAAACAACAAACTGGCTTTCTTGGACTGCTTGGTAGAAGTTAAGGAAAATGGTAAACTGGAAGTAGAGGTTTACAGAAAACCAACACACACAGATCAGTATTTGATGTTTGACTCCCACCACCCTTTAGATCACAAGCTGGGGGTCATCAGAACCCTGCAACACAGAGCCGAGAACATCCCCACTAGCACAGAGGCGAAGGCTAAAGAAATGAAACATCTCAGAGGAGCCCTTAAAACTTGTGGATATCCAGACTGGACCTTTGTCAAAAGAAGTAGAAGGAAAGAAAAGAACACGAATACCAACAGTGAAGGGGAAAAGCAAGACAGGAGGAAGAACATGGTCATCCCATATGTAGCAGGGGTCTCCGAGAAATTAAGAAGAATTTTCAAAAAACATCGTATCCCTGTCTGCTTTAAACCAAACAACACACTGAGGCAGCAATTGGTACATCCGAAAGACCCAATACCAAAACACAAGAAAAGTGACATCATATATGCAGTGCAGTGCAGTGAAGAATGCTCTGATTTGTATGTGGGGGAGACCACCACAACTGCATCAACGTATGGCCCAGCACAGAAGAGCCAATTCCGGGTCAGGACTCAGCCGTGTATCTGCATCTTAAGGATAAGACATACCTTTGAAGATTGTAATGTTACAATACTGGCGAAGGAACGTGACTGTGTCAAGAGAGGTGTTAAGGAGGCCATTTATGTGAAAATAAAGAAACCACCCTAAATAGAGGTGGGGGGGTTCGACACCAACTGTCTGCCATGTACAATGCTGTTTTAACACCTTACCTGGGCGTTCCTATAACACCTCTTAGCCACTATCTAATCACACCCTTAACACCTGGCTGTGATATGCTAATTGGGATTTTCCAGGGTACATAATTGCCAGATTCTTGTACAAGTCATTCTGAATTGAGAAAGCCAGTCGGATGACTAGCGAAACGTCTTCAAGAACTACATTTCAAGTCCAGTTGATCTAATTGAATACAACAGATGTGTTTAGGGATGTTATCACAAATACATAAATGTTTTAACAATAAACCCTCTGGGTCACTGTTCACCAATTGATTATGCTAAAGTATAGATATGAGTATTCCCTTAATTTTTAATTATACAGTAAGAATTGTAAAGCTGAGGAGCTTCCTTTCAAAAGATATTGAACTTTATTGGCTAGTTTCAAGAGAGGGCTGGATGCTAGAAATTCAACATAAAGTTTCAAATTGCTCCCAAAATTATGAAGATTGTCGTTTACAGTCAGAGAAGGTTTTTTTGGATGTGTATTTAGATTGGGTCTATTACTTTCTGCTGGATCAACATTTATGTAGACAGGAATGAACCAATGATAAACCTATTGAATACTGTGTTATTATGTATTAGTTTCTTGGCACTACAATTCTTGAAATGTAATGACCATTTTGTCGTTTTCATTTCAATACAAGGTGCAGTATGCACTCGGGCAAATCATATTTCAGCATAACGAATTTGCAAACAAGACTTCCTATGGTTATTCTTTTTCAGAAGCAGATAGGATTTTACAAATAATTTTTCACTTTGTCAAGGGGTTAATGATTTTGTATTCTTTTCTTTTATGAAAAGGCTTATTTAAATGTTTTTCAGTTGTGTAAAGTGGAGCAACCCTAGAGATTCACCAGGGAGGACTGCTCATTGCCTATGCATGGAAGTGTTGTAGGAAGATTAAAATAACATTGAGTATATTCTGTAAATGAAGGAGAGAGCTAAAAGAGGCCTCTAGAGTCCATTATAAATTTTAATAATACATCAAGGTAATGTAACTGAATAACTGATCTCTGAGGGTAGAATCACAACATTTGGCTAATATTACAATTTAAATTATGAAAACAAAAAGAGCTTTTAGTTAATCTTGTCTTTCTGCTTTTATTCTTCAGGCTCTTTTTTTATTTTCCCTGAATCCAAAACACCATGTAAACAAATAAAAGTATGGGAGAAAATAAACATTTTGGCATCTCAGTAGATTAATTAATGCGCTTCAGCCTTGGCACCGGTAGTCAAAAATTATGTGCATAAATAATATCACTAATTAAAAAGATGCAGATTAACATGCAAATAATGTTAATGAGGATCTGCAATTCCAGAGTGGATTCGCATAACATCAACAATTTAATGGGTTGGAAGGCTTGTGTTTGCATTACATTAATACATTTCAAAGACCTTGCATAAAAAGTTCTGTCAGAGCCTCTGTCTCCCACTTGTGAGTTGTAAATTTGGTGGGCAGTAGCAAGCACTCCTCGGCAGATGCCAAAGTCATTATCTCAAAGATTGTTGAGATTCTGCCATGTGCCAGTGTGACCAGCTGTTGGGACCAGGAAAGTGGGCACTACATAATGCCAATTAATAGCAGTAGTGATGCTTGTTTCGATATCTGTTTAAACTTGGGAATATTTTGTTGCTTTGCTTTGTAAAATCTAGATGGAAATGATATTTAAACTAGCAGAGTTCTTTTTAATCTTTCTAACCTTTGATGTGTCTCAGATGGATGAATAAAAATAAGAAGATAATTTATGTTGCAAGAGGATATGTTTATTTCTGGGGAAAATACATATAAATGTTGTGTCAAAAGCTAATTTTGTATATATTGCGATGTCCCTTGTTTTAGGTTGTTAGCAATTTCTTTATCTTGAAATCTATCCATAACAATGGAATGCATCCAACAAAAAAGTTTTAAAATTGTTCCATAAAGTACACGTGGGTCACTTTTGACGCTATCTTTTAGGCCAACAGACTATCGTTTAATGCACACTGGTTGAAATTTGGTCTCAAATTCTACCAGAGAGATCGGCTGCAGCAAAAATTGGCATTGATAGTATGACCCAATTGAGAGAGACATCTCTCTGGTTGGTTAATAGTGCCAGAATAGTGTCCTGTGTACTAAAACGTAAAGGAATATAGATAAACTGCTGTAAAATTAAGTTTTATCTGCAGAAAATTTTTAGAATGACAAAAGAACTACAATTGTGCTCAAGCCATCATGGCAAAGCAATCCTCCCCAGAACACCCATGCCGTGTAAGATACAATGCAAGTAATCTGCATTTATTTATGTAAGAACTGTGGGCCCTATTTATAAAGGCACTGTATGACTTTTTAGCGATACCATGATAAACAGATCATCATTAAATAGCGCTAACAATCGTAAACCTATGATAATGCAATAGTATATTTACAATCCCCATAGATTACAATTGCGGTAGCTGTACTTACAGCGTAAATGTATGAACTTACGGCGTAAATGTATGACCACGGCCATGTAATAGCACCAAAAGGTTGGGCACTTATTCTCTATGCCCTTTGACCTCATTATTCAACAGCTCCTGATAAAACTTTGATAGCAGCTTTTCCTAAATCTGCAGTTGTATCACATACCTTTTTTTCTGGTGTTTCTGTTGACTGGAAATTAAAGGTAAAAGATAACTTTTATTTTTTTGTTAATTAGAACCAAACTGTTTTGGCCACCTGAAAAAAAAGGAGTATGCAGGGAAGGAGATCTGTTTGTTATCGCACCATAAAAGGTTAAGTTACCAGTACACGGTCAAGTGTTACTGATTTACCGTTTACCAATTGAAAATCTGAGCAGAAGAACCTGGCGAAATTCCTGACTTCATGCCACTGGGAGATGGGGACTTGAAAATGGGGTTGGCGGAAAACTGCTCTATAGATGAACAGTCAATCGGAAAAACAGCAAACAGAATACACTTTATCAATATTTTGAGCAATTTAATAGAATTTGTTTAATCACTCAAAATATCTTGTTTATGGAGGCTTTAGCTTTCTGATTGATAGGAGAGAGGCAGATATGTAGAATCCACAGTAGCCACAAGTTAATTGGACAGCAGAAGTAAACACAACATAGACTTCATTTACACCAGGGAATGCAAACACATTCAAGACATGGCACTTTTGTGTAGCACAATGAAGAGCTCCCCACACTATAAGCATGTCTTTTCCCATTTGCTGAGAGAAGAGGGTTATGAGGTGAGTGAGTGACTATAGCAAAAGATTTTCCTTACACAGATAAATATTTGTGTAGAAAACAGTAAGAAAAGACATATTCTGGTACCAGGCCACAGAGCTAGTTTAAATTGTTGTATCCTAGTGGACAAAGGTCCATTGGTTTAAAGAACATATGCTTATGGAAAGAAAAAATACACAAAAAAGACTCTCATTTAGAATATATATGTAAAAATAAAACCTTCCCTTTATTAATACATTAGACATGGGGGACAAGTGAAATGCAATACTCACACATCAAAAGCAAATAAAAACACAAAGCCTTACGCTACAAAGCCTTACACTTCCCTAGTTTATAAACTAATTAAAGTATGATTACCTCTATCAGTTCTATACCTTACAAGGGCATTACTTATCAATCCAGGCCACCATCACAGTCACCATGTCTAAGTTAACATGAGGGATTGTATGTGCATAAGCTAGCTTGGCCCACACAGAGGAGTTGAGCCCAAGAAGACAATGCAACAGACATGTTTTGCTTTTAACCAGGTTTTATCAATGGTATTATAGAAACAGGTAATATTTTTTTTAGCACAAGCAATAAAGTTGTAGAAGCGCACACTATTTTCCAAAATGTTCTGTTTATTTTAAAAAAAAATATTATTTATCTCAGGAAGCCTGTGATCTCCTTGATATAGATTCATATCTGAGAAATTGGTACCGAGAGCCAGAATTGCTCTCTATTGCACCCTTAAGGCAATGCAACAAGCCAATAGCGTCTCTCTGTGTGCATAATTAATGAGCTTAACCTATTCTGAGTCTTTAGCTCTAGCTATTTGCTAGTGTTAATGAAATGGGTATTTGCTTGGTACATCGGTTAACATGGCTTCAAGACAGATATCAGCGGCTCTTGGTATATAGCCCTGTTAATGTTTAACTCTAGTATTATTAAAAACAGCCAATTCTTTTTAAAAAATGTTTTCCAGAATTTCTCTTTATTAAAAATGTAAAATTCAAAACCTAGAAAATTCATTATTGCCTTTTCCAAAAATATAATGCAATTTTGGTTAAAAGAATAAGTTCTTGGGCAGCATGGTGGCTCAGGGGCTTGCAGCGCTGAAGTCCTGAGTTCAAATTCACCCTTGGACACATCTGCAAGGAGTTTGTATGTTCTCCCAGTGCTTGTGTGGGTTTCCTCTGGGCACTCCGTTTTCCCCCATAACCATTAAGACATACTGATAAGTTGTATGTGTTATATAAATGTACTTAGATTGTAAGCTTATCAAGACCGGGCCTGATGTGAATGTATCTGTGTAATTGTAAAGTGCTACGAAAGATATACGTATACAGTGCTATATAAATCCACAAAAATAATAATAACAATAAATAACTTCCTTGTAGCTTTATTGATATAAAGATAACTATGACCTTTATAAGAGGACATTGCACCAGCTGGACAAAAGCTTAAGTTGCATTTTTCTTTACCATTTATAAAATATTATGATATTAAATGCATAGCATAAAGAAAATGACATCAACATGATGGATTATGGACCATACGTCTATGTTCAGTCATACAAATAAAACATTCAGAATCCTTTTCACAAAATACTGTGCAAACAGAAGTAAGCAGATGTTGGCTTCATTCTAAAATTCTTACACAATTTAAGCAATACAGCGATTTCTGGTTCTGAAAAAATATTTTACCAAATAGTTTAAAATGTTTAACTTAAAAATGCTTAATAATATTTTACAAGAAACCACATAATGCATGAAATTTGAAGGAACTTTTAACACTTAATGAAAAATGTTTAATTTAAAATGCTTAATATTATTTAACAAGAAACCACATAATGCATGAAATTTGAAGGAACTTTTAAAGGAACACTAAACCCCCAAAAATAAGTATGTTCCATTCATTACTATTATTCACAGGGAGGGGAGAACGCTTATTCTCACCTCCCTGTGAATAATAGGATGCTCGGGGGACCTGGAACTTACCTTACCCGCCGCTCCACTCGCAGCCGCTCCTGCACAGAACAGCTGTTCTGTCCCGATCGCGCGCCCTATCTTTTGTATTGGCACGCATGCGCCTAAGATAGGGCGCGCGGTCGGGACAGAGCGGCTGTCAGTGAAGGAGCGGCTGCAAGTGGAGCGGCGCTAAGGTAAGTTCCAGGTCTCACCTCCCTGTGAATAATAGAAACGAATGGCACATACTTATTTTGGGGGGTTTAGGGGAGTTTACAGGTCCTTTAACACTTGAACAATGATTTTAAAGAAGAAAACACTGTATATTCACAATTACAGATGTTCGAATCTGGGAAGTTTCATTCCGTTTTCGGAATTCTGAAAAAATGTGAAAATCCGAAAATTTGAATACTGGAAACACTGATTTTTTCCCCCTATTGACTTTTATAGGTCCCATGGAAGTTGATAGTGAAAAAAATCAGTACGTTCAGAGTTAAATAAGGGTATGAAATGCATGGTTACTTACAGGCACCTGGGAACTGGCCAGGGGAACACGTACATACCATCAAATTGAATTTCCTACACACAAGCTATTTTCAAGGTTCTGTGTGTTTAATGTGATGCTACTTTCGGTAGCCCACGAAAGTAGAATCGTATGTTCGGGAGCCCTTGAAAGTAGATTTGGTAACCCTCAAAAGTAGCCTCAATAACCTGGAAAGTAGCTTTGGTAACCAAAGCTACTTTCTTTGGTAACCCTCAAAAGTATATTCGGTAACCCTTGAAAGATACTCTGCTTTTTCGAGATTCATCAAAAGTTTACTGAAAGTTCACATTTGCTTTCTACTGTGAATTTGGTTAAATTTATCAGTGTTAAGAGAAAAATAATGTTTTACAAGAAATATCTGAACTTGTGCATACTTTTGCAGATATATTTACAGTGTGTGGGTTGCACATGTTAGTTTGTTTTTAATGTTTAAAATGAATTAAACAAAGCAAAGGAAGGTTCCAATACCAAGGGTAATCGTAAAGGTATGACTGCGGGTGTAAATGTATGGCCGCGATCGTACATTAATGACCATTCAGCCTTATAATAACATACAGTAGTAAACTACTTCAATGGTATCGTATAGGCGACCATACAATTACGATCACAACCTTTATTGTGTGGCTTTTTAAATTGTCTATTTGGATCAATCTGCTCTGTGTTGTACTAACTTACCCATACACTAAAGTTGTCAAAGAGCTTAATCTAATTAGTTTACTGTTTTTATTTTACTGTCACATCCCTGTAATGCTTGATTCTATGAAAATATAAATAACTCCCCCACCAATGCTGTCCTGGATCCCATTTTTTGGAAATCAGCTATACCTTATATAATTCGCAAGTTATATCTGATAGCGTACCCCTTTTTCTTAGCTTTTATAATAAATTCCCTGGCCATTTTATTTAGGCTAAGTCATTATCAACATCTGTTTCTGCAGAGCTCCAACAACATCAACAATAACATTTATCTAGAGCTTTTCTCCTATTGGACTCAAAGCATATTATATGTTTCAGTACAATTGAAGGGAGCTACATTTCTGTGAATACCAGAAATACACAAGTGGTGAGAGGTTTGTAAACAGGCAGGGGTGGTTTGAAATAATTGCAGATGGTGCATCTCCTTCTGTGGAGGGGCTGTGTAGAGGGAATTGTAATACTCTAGCCATGAAGTAATAAATACTTGGACTAGGGTGAAAAGAACTTTTGGAGGGATGACGTATTTCATTTTCACAATGATCGTCAGTACACCCAAGCAGCATACTTGGTAGAAGATGTGTAGCTCTGTATCCTCCCTTCCTAGTGGTACTAATTAAGAGTGGTGTTGTTTTGCTGCAATGCACTTACCTCCAATAAAAAATAGCTTAGTTTTGTCAGCATTCAGTTTCAGACAGTTTTGTAGATTGGCTAAGCAGGCATTTATGATTACCGCCGAGCTGTTGCACCAGATTTAAAGGATAAATCAACCTGTGTGCCATTGGATTAGCAAAGTTATGTTAGGCAATGTGTATATTGTAAACAATAAAGGGGACAATATTGAGCTCTGAGGCACTCCCTACAATGGTTTAGTGGTTTAGGAGTGTATACAAAATATATGTGTTGTGTTCTGTCATTTAGAAGAGACAAAACCAATGGAGAGCTAAGCTATTAATTCCACATAATTACTGCAGCTTCTTAGCAAGATGTTATGGTCTCAAACAAAACTGTGAATCTTATATTTCCCCTACAAGCAGGAACTAAAAGATCCCATCAAGAAGCTCAAGCTTGCTCCTTAAAAGGGAACTGTGGTCTCCAGACAAGTTGATTTTAAATGAAAGGCCAAGATTCCTACCTTAAAATGAGAATAACAGATGACATTCCAAAGGCTTCTCCTTCACCTCACTGCCAGTGAGCACAGCCTCAGACTTCACAGTGTGTGAAGAAAACTGAAAGTCCCTCCCACTCTGTGAGAAGATACCAGATTAAAAGTCTAAGGGACTCTACAGCCCCTTCCCTCCTTATGGCTCCTCCCGCTCATGGGTCCAACGGCCCCACCCACTCATGGACCCTGTGACCCTTACTCACTCTCACCTCTGACCCATACCCCCCCCCCGACAGAAAACTGTATGAAAATAGCCTTTTGAGGTAGAGGCAGACAGTTTAAAATAGTCTGATTCTGACTCTACCTGAAAATACTGTTTTTCACACAATGGGGGGCCAAGGAAGGCTACAAGAGAAGGAGCCAAGGGGGGCCTGCAAGGGAAGGGTCCAAGGGGGAGCTGCAATGGGGGCCACAGGGTCCATGAATGGGAGGGTCCATGGGGTCTGCAAGGGAAGTGGTCAAGGGAGGGCAAGGGTGCCTGCAAGTGGATGAAGAGACACCGTGAAGAGGGACTGTCACATGTTTCAGAGCAGGAAGCAGGAAATGTAGGGTATCTGGCGATGCTGCTACAATATAACACACACAAATGTAAATATCTTCAAAACTATGTAAAAAAATAATGAAAGTAAATTGCAAAAATACTCAGGAAAGCAATTCCTGTCAATTTGCCTTTTTGGACCACAATTCCCCTTTAAGTAATTCATAGGGTAAAAAAGATTACATCACCAGTTGTCAAAGAGCTTCCAGCATGGAGATTTAAGTGAGGAACAATCATAGTGCTTCATTGGTAGTCAAAAATCTAGTGATGCATTAAGCTGAGTACACACATTACCAATAAACTTCCAATTCTATTGCCTCTTTTTTGGTACTGTGATCATTTGCGAAACAATGTTTCTGATGCCAATGAACATTCAGCGTCAGAATTAAAAACGTTTGTTACGGCCTGAAAATTTCCCCTATAGGGAGCTGTCTGCACTCGTAGCAAGTGTGGCAATCCTGAACAATCTCCCTATACATTATATAGGGAGAATGTTAGGGGCTGTGTGTAGCCATACCTGATACCTAAGATAACAGGCAGAGATGCAACATATTTTGCTATTGCCACCTACATGCACTAGTTTCCGCAATGTATTAACCACTTTGTGACCATTAATACATTGCTAAAAACGCTAGCGGTAAGTTGCGACCTTTTGCGCATATTGAAGAGGCATTAATTGTCGCACAAAAAACTAGAGCAAAAAAATGCGCAAAATTGATTGCATCGCTTTGCGCTGCACAAACAAAAACAAATTGCGACATGGTGCAGGCAGTGCAAAACCTTCACTAACACGTTAGTACATAGGTTAGTGTGATTTTAGTGCTTATTTTCTCGTTAGCATGGGATATTGCATCTCCCTGTTAATCTTTCAAAGATTGGTACTGTGTTTACCCAGCTTTAGGGAAACTACTGTCAGGTTCAATGTTCGAGAAAGAGAACATTCCTTATATCCATGTCTGTCTCTATAGCCTCTGAATTTGTAACTTTTTAGCAGGGTTGTCTCTAGACTTTTCGGCACCTGAAAAAAGTCCAAATGCTGCCCACCCTTTTTGCGTCGCCAGAAGGGGTGTGGTTTTATCATTGAAAGTGGGTGATGCTTTGCCAGAAGTTGGGTGTGGCTTGTCCAGAAGTGGGAGGGGCTTTATACACATGACTGGTAAATGATACCCACAGTGACTGGTATTAGATGCCCACAGTGACTGGTATTAGATGCCCAAAGTGATTGGTAAATGATGCCCAAAATTGATTTTTGATCTGCAGGGCTGACAAACATTGATTTTGATCAAATGAATTGCCAGTCAGAATGGAGGGGGAGGAGTCGTAACTGCATTCTGTTGTGCAATGAAAGTCACGACTTTCCTTGCAATTTAAAGTGACAGTCTCAAAAAGTGTGTTTTTTACAAACTGCATTTTTTGGGTGGCCTGGCATCTGGGCCCCAGGCACATGTAAAAATCATGTGTCCTAAGGCACATGCCAGATTTTTTTTTCTGCCATTAAAACTGCTGCCTCCCCACAAGGTGCTGCTCTGTAATGTGCTTCACCTTGTCTCGTTAGAGAGGCGGCCTGCTTTTTAGCACCTTAAGGCTTCTAAAAAGTTTATTTCTTTTAATTTATTTTACATTCTTCGTTCTTTTTCCAGGATGCCAATTTAATAGTACAAAACTTTAATGATAACAAAGCGGGCCATCAGTTTTACTTCCGTTTGCATTCGAAATTTTTTGGACCAGACTTGCTTTGGAAGATTATTGCATGTCATTTAGATTATTTAGTTATTTCTTTAGTGCAGAATCTAACCTAAATTGCTACACAAATTAGAACCTTTGGCTGCATTGAACACAAATATTTATCCGGTGAGAGTGTTTTCAAAAATTTTTCCTAAAAAAATACATAGCTCACTTTTCAAAATTCTAAAATAATAATAAAGAAATCCATAAGCTCTCATAGATATGCAAAATATGACCTAGATTTTTCTTCTTTACTTTGGATTTTTTTTTATCACAAATTCAGGCCTAGTGACACTTACAAAGCTGTGTCTCGCAGAGCTGACAATACATTGCCATCAAAACCATAATTGAAAAAAAAAAAAGATTAAACATCTTAGTCTACAACTAATACATTATGTCAAATACCTGTTACTAAGAAGGCATGATTCATTACGACCAAAGAAAATAACCTAATGTGAACTAAACGAATGGAACAGAATTGTTAAATAATATTCTGCATTTTAAGAATGTTTAATTAAAAATATGATTTTAACACCGCAATGATAAAAATCCAAATGATTAGAGCTTGAGTGTCAATTATCATAAAATTCATCATTGTAATTCTTATTAAAACCCACTGTTTAGATAGGTAATGATTTTATAATATGGCAATTTGCATAAGGAGCCCAGAGATAGCTTATTATTTCAATCCTACACAATTACAATTCTAGCTCCATACATCAGAGCTCTTAGCAATGTAAAATCACTGCACTAATTAATAAGCCATTTACTGAGTACAGCTAGTTATGGTGGTCCTGCAGCTGACCTTACGGAAGATGAGCCATCTCTGATGTGCCTGTGTGTAACTACAAACATAATGATGTGCCAGGAGGGAATCATTAAAAATAATTTACACAAGCCTTCATTTACAAGATCTTTTGATAGTATGCTTCTCCAGTGTTTAGATCCACAGTGCAGTCCCCAGCATTTGGAAAGGGCCAAGCAGAAAAGTGAATGAGGATACCTAAGTGATTAATTAAGAGTCATTCGGACGCCACAAGAGCCTCCTGAAAAATCCCTCTGATGTCTGTTATGTCAAATGTCTCTAGCAGGCAAAGCCACAAGAGGTAGCTAATACAGCAGGCTAATTATTGGGGACTAAGAGCAGCTGAGAACGGCTTGTCACTGAACGCTTACTAAGATCACCCAGCCCTAGGATCTTTCCATTTTTTTGAATGTCTAGATAGGAAAATCATTGCATGCATAAGTTGACTGTTCTGCCAAAATTACAGAACAGGTGACACACTATATAATATAATGATTATATAGAATCTGGAGCTTGTTCAAAGAACAATATTATTTTTATCAATGTATACCATTTTCATGTAAAATTAGGCAACTGCAAGCTTGTAATTTACTAAACAATACTAAAATAATTTTTCCCACATACTCAATATTGGAGAAGATGTAAGGTAAAGTAAGTTAAATGATAATACAGGACAATGTAATTTATGGTGAATTTGGGGCAATTTGTTATCTTCTATTATTTGTTTTCAGTAAATAAACCCACACATTTAATGTCAAGTTTTATCCAGGACCATAACCCTAAGAGGTGCTGGAACATGGCCACTAGGCCAATGGAAACCAGGAGAGGACCTAGACAGTTTGGGAGGGAAAGGAAGTGATCCGAATTGGCGAGTAAAATGGGGGGGAGGGAGCTTAGGTATCTAAGAGGGAGGTTACTACAGCAGGTGGCAGGGAAAAGAAGTGGCCCACCCTCCCTTCCCATAAAAAAAATTAATGTACCTTGCACTCTGGGATTTTGTGGCATCTTAGTGCCTTAGTATGTTTTGCTAGGTAACCTGTTACTGTAAATAAAAAAAAAATGTTTCATTATATTTCTCTGCTGACTTCATTATTCCCTTCTTCCTTTTTGTCTTACCATGCTTCATGTTGCTGCTGTTCCTGAGCACAGCTTTTGGCATTTACATCCTTATTGTCGCAGCTTCCACCATTGGTGGGATTGCAATTCAGGCACAGTGCCTTATATATAGGATGGTGCGTTATCCTGTGTTATGTAATTGTAGGTATTTAATTTAACTTTGAAAACTCTCAGGGCAACACATTGAGAGGTGCAGGGGTCCTGAATGGAGTAAAAGTCATGCTAACTGATGTAATGTATATATAATAATGACTTGCTTGTGGTGGCTGTGTGAAAGTTAAACACACAGCTGCCGCAAGCTATGTTTTATTTTGTATATTTTTAACACACCCTAATGGCTGGCATTTAAGTCCTGCAATGGTTAAACTCCAAAAGACTATGCATGGATAGTTTACCAAGAGGGTTTTAATATGTGCATCCTGTACTTTTATTGCACTGTACTGATACTATATACTTGAAGGGCAAGTAATGATTCCAGAGGACAAGGCAGGATATCTGTGTGAATATAGTTTATACATGGTTTCCAATGCAATTGAAGAATCGTATTTATAAAGGAACGATATCAGTGAATACCAGTATTGATCATTTTACTGGCCACAGCGGTATTGCATGAGATAACATAAAATATTGCTGTGGATGTAAAATACTGTAACATCAAATGGAAAACGGACTGAGCTCCCCAGTAATCACATGTAGTCCAAAAGGGAAAGTAAAACAGGTAACTTTATTGGAGTATTTAAAGGGGAACTGTGGTCTCCAAACAAGTTGAGTTTAAATGAAATGCCAGTTTCCTACCTTTAAAACGAGCCATCAACCACCTCTCTATGTGCTCCACAGCCCAAGATATACAGAAATGACTGACCAGAAAGTTAATGGGTGGGAGCCTGACATGTGACATTCCTAAGGCTTCTCCTGCATAGTGTCACCGGCAAGCACAGCCTCAGACTCCCTCAGTGTGTGAGGGAGACAGGAAATCTCTCCTCCTCTCTGCTGTGAGAAGGGCCTGCAGCTGCAGAGAAGGTAAGGGAATCTACAGCCTCACTCTGCCTGAAAAGGTTGTTTCCACAGAGTGGAAGGGGGGGGTGTCAGAGTCGCCCACAGCACCTGTGAGCCGGTGGGGCTTAGGCACCAGCGAGTGGGTGGGGCTTAGGCACCCATGAGGGGCGGGGCTTAGGCACCCACGAGTGGGCAGGGCCACGGCACCTGCGAGTGGACGGGGCCACATGAGGCTGTAAGGGAATGGGCCAAGGGGTGCCTCCAACTGGAGGGACCATGGGGCCTGTGAGTGGGAGGGACCAGGGGGGCTGCAAAGGGGAGAAGACACAGGGCAGATTGACTGACAGGTTTCAGAGCAGGAAGCAGGAAGTGCAAGGGACCTGGTGATGCTGCTGCCATATCACACACAAAAATGTAAATATCTTCAAAACTATGTAAAATAAACAATGGAAATAAATTGCAAAAACTCTCAGGAGAGCAATTCCTATCAATTTACCTAAAGTCATTTTTGGACCACAGTTCCTCTTTAACAAGGTATACAGGAAATGAGCCAGATGGAATATCACAAGATTCTGGACTACATATGATTTCCAGGGAGCTCAGTCCATTTTTTCCTTTGATGTTCCTGTTTGGTGTTCGGGTCTTGCAAAGGGCTTGGGGCTTTGATGCACCCGGGTCATTTCCCCATAGTGGTAAGTTTTACATTTGTTGCAGCTTTACTACACGGATTATCCAGTGCTATTGTACTTACCTTTTAAGTGAGGGGGTCCAGGGGTTTATACACCCAGCCAACAGCTGCCTTAAGTGAGCGTTTTTTAGGAAGTTATTAATACTCTAATACTCTATAATACTCTAATTAACTCTACGAGAATATGATATATATGTAAAATACTGAACATTATTAGATTTTTGCACCTATGTTTTACATACAGTAGGCACTCGTGCACACTGGGGTCTAAAGAGGGTGGAGGTGGGTGTAGATGGAGTGGGGTTGGAGGGGAGAGAAGTTGAAAGCAACTTTTAAGGTAAAATGTCCTATCACCCACAGATTTTTTTTTACAAAAAAGTAGGTCCAGAGCAATTTTCATTCCTCTTTAAATATTTGTTTCCAAAAGGAATTCTAATGCTACCGTAGGTTAAAAACATTTGTGTGAATGTCACTGAAAAAGGATTGTAGACAAACAGAAGAGCATGATTAATTTTTGTACAAAATCAAAGAAAGCATCTAAACACTAATTTTGCATTCATTCCCTCCAATGTACAGCATGTTTCTGTATTAATCTAGTAAACGTCAGCATGTTTTTGATCAGCTTAAAGCAAAGCTTGTGTCAGTCTAATGGAGCCTGGTCTTTCAGCATATGATTGTTCAAATAAATCTGAGTGTTAGAAATATTTTTAGGAGGAATTTCCAATAAACAAACAGATTTTATTTTAAAAGCCCAACACAGTGGTACAAATTAGTTTTGCAAATTATTTGGAAGACATTTCCTCAACTCAGTTCGGAAGCATGTAAGAATCATGCCAATGTGGCCTAGCCCTTACTTAAAGGACAACTCCACCATTATAAGAACATAGTAACATAGTAACATAGTAATTAAGGTTGAATAAAGACATTCGTCCAACCTATTCACTTTTTTTTTTTTTTTAACCCTACCTAACAGTTGATCCAGAGGAAGGCAAAAAACCCCAGCTAAAAAAGGGGGGGGAAAATTCCTTCCTGACTCCAAACGGCAATCGGAAAGTATCCCTGGATCAACCAGATCTATATGCATTAATACCAGTAATTCTCAATATTTTTTAGTTTTAGAAACTTATCCAGGCCTTTTTTAAAGTTATTCAATGAACTTGCCATTACCACCTCTGCTGGAAGACAGTTCCACAGTTTCACCGTTCTCACTGTAAAGAAACCTCTCCTAACTTGAAGATGAAACTTCTTTTCTTCCAACCTTAAAGGATGTCCACGAGTCCTCTGATATGACCTATTAGTGAACAATGCACCAGAGAGTTCACTGTATGGGCCATTAATATATTTGTATAAGGTTATCATGTCCCCACGCAACCGCCGCTTCTCCAATGTAAACAGCCCTAACTTGTCTAATCTGCCTGCATATTCAAGCCCCTCCATTCCCCTTATTAATTTAGTTGCCCTTCTCTGGACTGCTTCCATTTCCAAGATGTCCCTTTTGTATCTGGGATTCCAAAACTGCACCGCATATTCCAAATGAGGCCTTACCAGTGCCTTGTAAAGAGGGAGAATAATATTTTTCTCTCTTGAATCTATTCCCCTCTTTATACAAGACAATATCTTGCTAGCTCTAGCTGTTGCTACCTGGCATTGTTTGCTACAGCTAAGTCTGTTATCTACCAGAACCCCCAAATCTCTTTCCATTTCAGATGCACCTAACACAGAGTTATTTATGGTGTAGGTGGCACAGGGATTATTAAATCCCAAATGCATCACCTTACATTTATCAACATTGAATCTCATCTGCCATTCTGCTGCCCATTTTGATAATCTATCTAGGTCTGCTTGCAGCACTTGCACATCATTGGAAGTTTCCAAAGCTCTGCATAATTTAGTGTCATCAGCAAACACAGAGACCTTGCTCTCAATGCCCCCTTCTAAGTCATTTATAAACAGATTAAACAGAAGCGGCCCCAGTACAGAACCCTGAGGAACTCCGCTTAGAACTTTAGCCCACATAGATGTAGCTCCATTAACCACCACTCTCTGTTTGCGGTCCAATAACCAGTTCTCTATCCATGAACAAATGTTTTCTTCAAGGCCAACAGTCCTCAGTTTATACATTAGTCGCCTATGTGGCACAGTATCAAAGGCTTTTGCAAAATCCAAATATACCACATCCACAGCTGTGCCTGAATCTAACTTCTTACTCACTTCTTCATAAAAACCAATTAAATTTGTCTGGCATGATCTATTTCTCATAAATCCATGCTGACTACTACTAATAAGATGATCTCTGGAGACAAAGTCAAGGATATGATCCCTTAACAAAGTTTCCATCACCTTCCCTACCACTGATGTTAGGCTTACAGGTCTATAGTTACCAGGCTGTGAACGACTACCTTTTTTGAATATTGGTATTACATTGGCTTTTTTCCAATCCAGCGGCACATCCCCAGACAAAAGCGAATCTGAAAAGATGAGACACAGTGGTCTTGCTAGAACTGAACTAAGCTCTTTTAAAATCCTAGGATGCAATCCATCTGGTCCTGGCGCTTTATTGATATTAACTTTGTCTAATTGATTCCGTACCATATCCTCTGTTATCCAATGTGAAAACTCTTCATTTCCTCCCTGCACATTGTTACAATCCCTACTGTAAGGATTCTCAACAGTAAAAACCGATGTAAAAAAACGGTTTAGCAGATTAGCCTTTTCGGCATCCTCTACAACCACCTCAGCTCCATTATTTAATGGTCCCACATTCTCAGTCCTCATTTTTTTACCATTTATATACTTAAAAAACATCTTGGGGTTGGACTTGCTTTGTTCGGCAATCCGAATTTCATTTTCTATTTTAGCTAGTTTAATTGCTTTCTTGCACTCTTTATTACAACTTTTGAAGTCCCTGTAAGCCTGTTCTGTGCCTTCTGCTTTCAAAATTTTAAAAGCCCTTTTCTTTTTTTCCATTTCCCTTTTTACCTGAGCATTAAGCCATGCAGGAGTGGACCTAATTTTTTTACACTTGTTTCCTAAAGGTACCGATTTGGAAATGTTATAGTTTAATATCCCTTTAAAAGTGGTCCACATCTGCTCAGTATCTTTACCTAGAAACAGTTCCCCCCAGTCTATGAGCAGGAGCGATTCCTTTAAAAGCATAAAATTAGCTTTCCTAAAGTTAAAAGTTTTTGTTAAGCCAGTGCACTTTAGTTTTCTGCAACCTATATTAAATGACACTATATCATGGTCACTATTCCCTAAGCTTCCCATTACCTTCATCTCCAAAATGAGCTCTGGGTTATTAGATATCACCAGATCCAACAACGCATTCTTTCTAGTAGGAACTTCTACCATCTGTGAAAGAAAATGCTCATATAGGAAATTTAAGAACTTTATACCTTTTGAGGTGCTGGCAGTTCCATTACTCCAATCTATTTCAGGGTAGTTAAAATCCCCCATAACCAGAACATGCCCCATACCAGCAGCATTCGCCAACTGCATATGGAGATTCATTTCCACCTCTTCCCCGGCATTTGGCGGCTTATAACACACTCCAACAATTAATTTACCTACCTTCTTGCTTCCTGTACACAGTTCCACCCATAATGTTTCTGCCGCATCGTTTGCTCCCCCATCTATTCCATCTTTTAAATTTGGCTTCAATTCCTGTTTAACATACATACATACTCCTCCTCCTTTCTTATTAACTCGGTCATGTCTAAATAAGGAGTACCCTTCAATATTTACTGTCCAGTCGTGTGAATCATTAAGCCATGATTCTGCTATACCAATTACATCATACCTTTCCTTTAGAGCTATTATTTCAAGTTCGCCGGTTTTTCCAGCCAGACTCCTTGCATTTGTAAACATACATTTTAGATTATCAATTGATTTACTTCCATACATGGTCGTACATGCCTCCTTATCCTCTATGCTCCCCCCTCCTCCTTCTCCTCCCTCCGTTGTGTTACTAGCCCCCAGATCCCTAACTTCTCTATCTACCCCTGTGTAGTTAAATGTTCCCTCCCCCCCATACCTAGTTTAAAATCTCCTCCAACCCCCTAGCCATCTTCTCCCCCAAAACAGTTGCACCATCACCATTGAGGTGCAATCCGTCACTACTAAAGAGCCTGTAGCCAACAGAAAAGTCAGCCCAGTTCTCTAAAAACCCAAACCCCATCTCCTTACACCACTCTCTTAGCCACGCATTTATACTCCTGAGCTCCCGTTGCCTCCCTAGCGTAGCACGTGGCTGCGGTAGTATTTCTGAAATCACTACCCTGGAGGTCCTTGCTTTTAACTTGGCCCCTAATTCTCGGAAATCATTTTTAAGGACCTCACCTCCACCTCTAACTTTGTCATTGGCCCCAATGTGAACCAAGACCGCCGGGTCACTCCCAGCCCCACCCAATAATCTGTCTACACGATCCACCACATGTCGAACCCTAGCACCAGGCAGACAACACACTGTTCGGCACTGTTCTTTCTAACATCTTTTAGAAAGAATGGCCTCTTTAAAATATGTTTGTCTTATGAATTCATTACTGTATGCCTGCTATGCTTCTGGATGCCTTGTGGAAACTGAGCAATTTAGAAACCTGTACTGTGCCTGGGCATGCTCAGAAGAGGCAGATAGGGGATTAACATTCAGTCATTGGCTGTGATGTCACCTGTCAAATCCATAACTGACAGTTACTAACTGGAAGAACCAGGAAGCAGAAACAGGGGAAACAGGACATTGTGCAGGATTTCAGGTTAGACTTATATATTTCACATTTCAAACTATTACCGTTTAGGTTTTTGGGGGATGATTTACCTGTATGTAAGTTTTCATTTTAGGGCTGGACTTGCCCTTTAAATAATCTAAGTGATATAAAAACCACTTGATCTTGGTTGATGGTTAAACTACACTTTCCTGCATTCCTTACCATATTTAACATATTTATTGCTGCCCTGAGAGATGCAATTTTTTAACTCTGTCCAGTAAGAGTTGCTGAGAGTTGTAGTTCAACCAGGACAATGTAAAGGTTTTGTAGGGACATATTTATTCCTGCCCTAAGGGCTAGGCCTCACTACCACATCTTCTCATGCACATTGCATGCACTGTGGGGCTTTTTCTGAGCGTATGCAATCACCATTTCTGGCTGTGATAACAGACTATTGCGTGGATGGCAGCGCAAATGGATGGTAACACGTGTGAAACACGCATCGATGCATGCTCGCTTTTCATATGCTTTGCCTTCTAGCACAGTGTGGCCTTATCCTTAAAGGGACGCTAAAACGATTTTATGTACTTTGTTAAATACATTAAATCTGTTTCAATATCAACAGGGAGGTGAGATCGCTATTTCCCACCTCCCTGTGAATAATAGAATGCCCAGGAACAGTAATACACTTACCTTACCAGTGCTCCACTCGCAGCTCCTTGTCAGCTGTCAGGCTCGCTGTCTGGAACGAGCGGACACAGCGTTCTCATCTCCCTGTGAATAATACAAACAGATTTAATTTACTTATTTTTGCTTTGTTCCTTTAATATTTATAAAATAAGTAATCAAATGGCTCTCCTAACCAAATTACAGTAGAGAACATTACATTTAAAAGGATGAGGCAAATAATAAACTGGTAACAAAGGGGAGTCACACAAAAAAGATTTCTGAATAACCCGCAATATTCCCTTTGCCATTTAGTCCCTAAGGCATGTCTATTGGACATGTATGATACCCAGTGTGAACAGGAGGAGGAGTCAAGATGGCAGCCCCATGGGACAACTTTAAAACCATGTATCTTCATTGATGTCATTCTGAGTAGGTACATTATATACAAAGCACCATGTACTGTGTTTCTAGCCTGAGTTGTTTTTCCCTTTAGTTTTCCTTTAACTTTAGAGTGCAAATTCTCCTCTGGCAATTACATATTTGAAATATAGCATAATACCCTTGAGATGAATACACAACCTAAAAATACAAAACGAATACCAAATTATATATATAATAATAATTGTGGGTTGTGGACACTTACTAATCAATCCTTTAATTTCCTGGTGCTACTGATGGGAATCGTGGTTATTCACAGGTAAGTAAGAATCTGGTGCACTTATAAAGTTTTTTTAAAAATATATATATTAGTGCATTTGTGCAATATGCAATGTTTTGGTCGTGTTTGAGGTCATAAACCACAACCAAAACTTTGCAGATTGCACAAAATGTACTAATTAAAAGTTTGTTTTGAAAAGACCCTATTAGTGCACCAGATTCTTACTCACCTGTATATATATAAATGTGATGTCACAGGTAACAACTTACCTATAACATGTGCAGCTCCTACGTAAAACAAACCCGCCCCCTTACACCCAGGTAACCTCACCTTGCTCATGTGGTCTATATTACGTGGGCAAGGCATTTACGGCACCCCGTGAACAAATGGCAAACCATAGACTAGTGATTAGAGCAGCACTAATGGAAGGAGGAGGCCTTAGAACATAGGATACCAAATTTGGCAATTGGTGGTACGCCACTTCAGGAAAGCCAAGCATACCTCCTCCAGCCTTAAGTGAATGGTGATAGATCAAGGTGTAAATATACCTGATAAAAAGGAATGAGCCAAAAAGTTCCTTCAAAGGGAGGTATGGTGGATCAAGGCTCTCAGTACATAAAAACACCAGGGCTTAACAAGCAGTTGGTACTCTCATGCTAGTTGTAATTAATATGTCTCTGTTATATGCATACCCATTGTGGATATAGTGCATATGTATCCCTTGTGTAGCATTAAATGGAATGCACCTGGATACAGTTGATGTTGTGTAAATTATCTATCTTTTGTACTAAGTACTGTGATAAAAACAAGGCTATTATGTATTTAAATGTTTGATTCTCTGTAACTTACGTTATATTTGATTGTAACTATATAGCCATTGAGCTCCAAACAAGGTTTGTTTTACATACAGCTGTTATAGGGAAGTTATTACCTGTGACATCACATCCTAAGAATGGCTAGCACTGGAACTGCTCGAATCGAGCAGCATAAGTGAAGTGCGAGGGAGATACTCTCTCTCTCTCTCTCTTTCTCTCTCTCTCTCAAACATTTATACAAACATAGAAAAGATAATCAATGCACATTCCAAGGCCCTATACAATATCATATTACCTGCACACTGGCATACTTTATAAACAAAGGCGTTTTAGTATACATTACTGTGATCACATGAATGAAAAGCCTTCCAACCATGTCAAGGTAACCCCAGTCTGGAAGGTCCTAACTTCTAACCTTTTTAAAATTTCTTTAACTTCAATTACGATTAGCAAACTTTTGCATTTCTCATTCTTACACACTGAATCCATAAAACAGGCTCTCTCACCAGCCCTTTGGCTTTTTAAAATGAGGGAAGTGCTTTATATGTTTGTATAAATGTTTGACCAGATCAGTAGTACTTCCGCAAAATGTAGTTGTAAATTAGCCTAATTGGAGTGCTTCCACAATCTTTGTATTGTATGTATTTATTGGGAGGCTTGGTCAAGCCTCCATGTGGTAATAGCACCCCCAACACGCCCCTTTTATGGGAGGTCCTATGCCTTTTATATAAAGCACTCGATGGCCTCTTCCCTCATTTTTAAAAAGCCAAAGGGCTGTGGGGGAAGTGAAAGAGCCTGTTATATGGATCCAGTGTGTTAGAATGAGAAATGCAAAGTTTGCTAATCGTAAATGAAGTAAAAGAAATTTAAAAAGGTTAGAAGTTAGGACCTTCCAGACTGGGGTTATCTTGACGTGGTTGGAAGGCTTTTCATTCATGTGATCACAGTAATGAATACTAAAACCCCTTTATTTATAAAGTATGCCAGTGTGCAAATAATATAATATTGTATGGGGCCTAGGAATGTGCATTGATTTTCTTTTCTATGTTTATATATCCAGAATGTGGGCACTCTCCCTTGATATATAAATCCTTTATTGTTTATTAGTACCCCGGTGCAACCAGTATATATATATATATATATATATATATATATATATATATATTATAGTAAGTCAGGCACACTCCATGGACTTGTAAATCTTTAATAAGTAAAAAATAGTAGGCCAAAGCAACCTACGCGTTTCAGCCCGAAGCTACAGGGCCGTCATCATGACCTTTCCGGCAGCACCCAGGCAGCTGATGAGATACGGAGTGCATCGGATCCTATCTACCTTTATATATATATATATATATATATATATATATATATATATATATATATAGTAGTAACCAGGTGGAGCGGCACTCGTGCTTGTTCAACAACGACCGCCCGGGTGCTTCCTTCTTGGAGATATGCGAGTAACACGTGAATGGAGCACTCCTGGGTCTTATATCCAAATAATGCTTTATTGTGTGATAATATGTCAACGCGTTTCGGCCGCGTGTTCGGCTGTTCTCAAGACCTTGTGAAGCGCGTTGACATATTGTCACACAATAAAGCATTATTTGGATGTAAGACCCAGGAGTGCTCCATTCATGTGTTACTCGTATATAGTAGAAACTTGAAAAAATCCAGTGCACTCATGGGATTTATTCTCAAACAAATGTCTTTAATTTGCCATTGTGAAATATATATATATCCCCTGCACTTACACTATTTCTCTCCAGTGCATCCCCTCTTAAAGCCCTGCTACCCCTTGGTACATCAACTAGTGTGACTTTAGGACTAAAACTTGCAATTATGCCTCTATGTGCATTACCCTGATACAATCCAGGGTTTTATAATAAGCTTTAGTTCTTCTTCAAGGTTAGTTCTATATTGCTTTCACTTTTAATATTTAAAAGTAGAGATGGCTGAACTTCTTGAAGTTCTGTTCATTTTCAACTTCCAAACTTCAATGAAAGTTCAGAAGTTCGGAAATTAGAAAAACAAAGCCATTAAAGTCCCTACTTACTTAGTACTTAGTCCATACTTACTTAGTACTTACTCTAAATGGCTTTGGCACCTGGGAAATGGTACACCAAAACTTCTTTAAACACTACCTTCCCCCACGATTGTGAAATTGTCAGGTCTATGCATGTTACATTCGAGGGTTATGGCCAATTCAAGGGTTATCAAACGATACATTTGAGGGTTACCGAAATCGAAGGCTACATTCGAGGGTTACCGAACTGAACACTACATTCAAGGTTTACTGATTTGATAATTTGATAATTATCTAAAAATGTCTGCATTTTTGAAAAAACTAACTAATTCGGAAGAGTCTGAATTTGTCCGAGTTATTAAAGTTCGGGTCGAATTCAGGTTCAGACCGGTCCATCTTTGTTTAAAAGAAGATTTTACTTCTTATTTTGCCTTCCAGTTTAAAGACTGTCTGACTCATAGCCAAATATCAAATAAAATAAAAAGAAAGGCAGTCTGCTTTCCAAGAATACATTTAAATGTTTAAAACATATGTTGATGTAAAATCTGAAAAGAAAGATGAATGAAATATACAGTCAAACTACAAAAAAACCCTGTATTTTCTGCATATTTCGGAAATTGCTGCATTCATTGTAACATGGGCAATTACAAGGTGATTAAGCAGTTTTATCATACTGTATTACAATTACACGTACAAGCAAGTCCTGTTTTGTTACACGTTTCATATTACATTCAACAGTTTTTACCTTTTCTTTATAAAGAAAGGACCACCTGACTGTTGCTGATATTGTACATTGACGATACTTTTGTTGACTACAGACACAAGTAAAATCAATGCAATTATAGTGAAGCTAGAGAGAATACAGTATGATATTACCTCTCATTATATGTTTTCTTTTTGTTAAAAAAGGTGCATTTTTCTCAAAGGAAGTGATGCATTTATACTAGTTACTTGAACAATCTATAAAACTATCAAATACAAGAAGAAGCATGTTCAGAAAACCATGTAATCTCTTTTAGCTGATCCCGTCTTTTCTTTCTATAATAAAGATAACCCCCCCTCCCCCCATTTTTCTTCCTTTATTTTTAACATTACAAGCAATAATAAGAGCATAAAGCAGCTAAATAATCAGTTTGGATGGCCAAAAAGAAACAAACTGTATAAAATTCCTTTAGAATGTACTTCTTCTACTTTTGGCTTTACACAATGGCTCCAAAGGTAATTAAATTGCCTCCCTGTTTTAAAACATGTAACATTGGAATATTTCAGACAGAGAAGTAATTTTTTTGTTTAGGTTTTTTATTTGTATGCAGTATTTACTTTTCTGATGTAATGCTCTAACGAAAAGCAAACCGGGAATGGAAGATAAATACAGTAAAGGTTCATACACATGCTCAATTTTCGGCAACAACCCCGATGGCCGAGCGACGACAAATGACCGTTTCGGCTGTGAATCACCGTGTGTATGCGTTTGATCGGCGAACGACCAGCAGCAAACCTTGATTGGAAAAAATGAGCCAGAACCTCTAGTCTGCAACTAATACAACCAGAAAGGGAATCCCCATTAAAAATGTTGATGCTGGGAGCTAACCCTGATTCGCATATGTCTACAAGGTCCTTTAAACCATATGATTGGTACTGCCACCCTGAACCACCAATCAAATAAGGGGGCTTCAAGGTCACCACTGCCATATACAACTTATTCTAATGAGGGAACTATTTATAAGCCTCAGTATTTATTGGTTTGTATGTAGTTTGTTTAATATAAAATGTTTTCCTTGTATTCTCAGGTATACCCTGGATGGGGACTGTTTTTTTCAAAATTCCATTTCTGTAAATTAGTGTGCTATTTTGCTAATCAGTGAAATCCGAAACTAAGTTTTGAGCCTGCTCTGGTCTGAGATTTGCTAATGGGTTACAAGTTTTAACCTCAAATATTTTCTGCATGTATCTCGGAATGCATAGCTCTCTCTTTAAGGTGAAAGTTGATTAGGGCAAATATTTCCTTTAAAGAGGAGCTGTGGTCTTCGTACAAGTGACCTTTATTAAAAAGGGCACACTCTTACCTTTAAAATGACTCAAGGATCATGGTTCTAACTTCAGTCTATCCAAAGTTGCAGCAGTATAAAAATAAAATAAACTATAGAAAAGGGTGACAACTGATCAAAAAGAGTAAAACTCAGCAGAATATTCCTTTTAATATAGACCAACAAATATCACATATAATAATGTGATATTTGTTGGTGGCTCAGTGTTTAGCAGTGATGCCTTGTAGCGCTGAAGTCCTGAGTTCGATTCCACCTTTGGACACATCTGCCAGGAGTTTGTATGTTCTCCCCGTGCTTGCGTGGGTTTCCTCTGGGCACTCCGGTTTTTCCTCCAATCATAAAGACATACTGATAGGTTGTATGTGTTAAATAAAGGTGCTTAGATTGTAAGCTCTTAGAGGCAGGGCCTGATGTGAATGTATACATGTAATTCTAAAGATGTTGGTGCTATAAAAATCCATAATAATAATAATATACTAATTACAAAGTGCTAAGGCATAAGTAAGAAGCTCCACAAATAAATCACATATACCGTACCAATGTGGTGCATCCTATGGAAGTCCAAACAATGATAGCATACGTAATCCAATGTATAGAAATCTAACAGTAAAGTGCTTGTGTCCAAAAAAGCATCAAAGTCCAGAAATGGTAAATGAACAATATCTAAAAATAAAAACAATAAACATAAAAACAGAAGTTACCTCAACTCTCAGACCTCCATTTTTATCCATATTGTCTTTATATTTAACATTTCTGGACTTTGATGCTTTTTTGGACACAAGCACTTTACTGCTAGATTTTGATACGTTGGATTACATATGCTTTCCTTTCTTGGACTTCCATAGGATGCACCACACTTTCATGGTTAATATTGCTTGATATATGGACTTTTTACCTATGCCTTAGCACTTTGTATCGCCTCGGTAAATATGATTTATATGTGGAGTTTTTTACTTATGCCTTAGCACTTTTTAATTAGTTTATGTGATATTTGTTGGTCTATATTAAAATAAATATTCTGTTGAGTAGTAATAGATAATTAGCGAAAAATCCTATAATTATTGAATTCTCAAATCTGTATCCCTCGAATGTAACGTTCGAATTCGGTAACCCTCAAATATATCCTTCCATTTTGGTAACACGCGAATGTAGTTTTCAATTTTCGTAGCCCTCGAATGTAGCCTTTAATTTTGGTAACTCATGTATCGTTCGGTAACCCTCGAGAATGTAATGGTCGATTTCGGTAACCCTTTGAATGTAGCCTTCAATTTCGGTGAACCTCAAATACATTGTTCTGTATCCCTTCAATGTAACAGTCGATTTCGGTATCCTCGAATGTAGTGGTCAATTTCAGTAACCCTCGAATGTATCATTCGGTAACCCTCAAATGTATTGGTCAATTTCGATAACCATCGCAAGTATCTTTCTGTAACCTTCAAATGTATTGGATTATTTCGGTAATCCTCAAATGTATTGTTTTGTAACCCTTGAAAGTATCGTTTGGTAATCCTCGAATGTAGCGGTCAATTTTGGTAACCCTCGAATTTAGCGGTCGATTTTGGTAACCCTAAAATGTAGCGTTTAACTCTCAAATGTAGCGTGGATATGTTCCACAGCCCATTTCCCAGGTACCAGAGCCATTTACAGCAAGTTACCATTGTTATTTCTGCTGTCATTTATCCAAACTTTTGCAACTATTTTCTCCCATTGACTTTAACGGGTTTGTTTCCAAACTTCCACTGAAGTTCAGAAACTAACTCAACTTCAAGAAGTTCAGCCATCTTTACTGCTGAGTATTACTCTTTTTGATCAGTTGTCACCCTTTGCTATAGTTTATTTTATTCATTTCTGCATTTGTGTTTTCCTCTATCTATATTGCAAGGTGCAGGACCTACCTTGTTTGTAGCAAAGGTGTTTCTTTACATTTTCAGTTTTCTTTATATATTTAGCAGCAGTATAAAGGTTGTTTTTTTCTTGCTAGTACTGTGACATCACCAAAGTTTTTGGGTATACCTCCAAATTTAAGGTTGGAGCATGCCCACTGCTGGGACAGAGCATCTACTGCATTATAAGCCCCGCTACCAAACTTCCAAATCCTTTTTAAGGCTAGCCACAAGCCTGGAAAGAAAACCTTTTCTCTGTCTAAGGTGTCCATAGGTTGAGTGAAGGACCTTTTGGGGGTTAAGGGTTCCAGCAGATTGAAACCAGGACCCCCCCTGTCACTTTTAAGTGCCCTTCTGGCCCTTTAGGATTCAAGGAGTCCCACAGCTTGAACTCAGGATCCCCCTCCCCAGCACTTAAAAGTGCCATAGCCCCACTGACAAGTATCTTTGTTGGGGGTCCTGCAGTTTGAAACCATTGTGGTTCTAATAAGAGCAGTTCTGATAGGGGTCCAATTTGAATTTGGGACCACCCCTGGTCCTAAAATGGACCTTTTCAGGTGTTCAGCATCTTCTTCATTAAGATTGCCTGTGACACTAACTCTGATGTCACCAATGACAGGTGATGTCACTGCAGCTGCCAGTGACACCGCCAACGCTGACGACATCAATGTAGCTGGTGTTGCTGGAATTTTGATCCAGAGTCTTCTTTCTTTTTTCTTCCATCTTCTTTCTTGTGCTATCACTTTGATGACGCTTGGTTTTGGCACCTTTTTATATAAGTTTGCTGAAGGACCAAATCCATTTGTGATTGGTTAATATCATATGATCACACATTAAACAATTATAATTGACAATTATAAAATATTAAACTATGATTGGTTAATATGTGATCATATGATTGTAAGCATTGAAATATCAACCAATCACAATTTAATTTGTTGGGTTGTCCCTTTCAAGCTGCAGGACCCCCCTATCAAAAAGGCTCTTATTAAAGCCACAGGGGCTCTTTTAAGGGCCAATAGGGGTCCGTGTTTCGAGTTGCAGGACCCCCAACAAAGGCAATTGTCAGTGTATCTAGGGAACACCTAGTGCCGGGGAGGGGGGCCGATTCAAGTTGCGGGACCCCTTAAGCCCCAAAAGACACTTATCAGAGCCACAAGGGCCCTTCCCAAAAGGGACCTTGGAGGGGTCCTGAGTTGAGCCGTGTGACCCCCGAACATCTGGTTGTGGGACTTTCGGCCATTCAAATTCGGCCATTTGAGGATTATCAAAAATGGCCTGCGGAAAATCGGAAGAAGCATGCGTGTACAATACTTCAGGTTTTTTGCTGTTCTTCCCACGGGGACATGCTCTGTGGACCATTCCCAGGTTCCAGAGCCATTTACAGTGAGTTACCATTGCTATTTTGCCTTTATATTTATGTGGATCTGTGCGGATTTTTTCTCCCATTGACTTTAATGGGTTTGCCTAGGGATTTTCAAATTTTTTCGAGGTGTAACGCATTTATCCATGGAAGCTTAGGCTTGTTTGAAAGGTGTGAGAGAGCTTTGTTAAGCACCAGTAGTTATGGATCCGAACTCAAGCCCTGAACTAGAAACTTTTTGAGTTTGTACAAACCCTGAACTATCCAAACTAGTTTTTTTTTCAAACTCGTAGACTTATTTTCGATAATAATTATCACATTTTCTAATTGGTAACCATCGAATGTAAAATTAGAATTTGGTAACCCTCAAATGTAGCCCGTTATTTCAGTAACCCTCGAATATATTGTTTTGGTAGCCCTTGATTGCAGCCTTTGATTTCGGTAGCCCTTAAATGTATCATTCGGTAATCCTCGAATGTATCATTCGATTTTGGCAACCCTCAAATGTAGCCTTTGATTTTGGTAACTCTCGAATGTATCGTTAGGTAATCCTTGAGATGTAACATTTGGTAAACCTCGAAGGTAGCATGTGGAAACCCGACAACTGCCAGATCAAGGCGGAAGTAAGAGTCCCCAGACCATTTCCCATATGCCTCAGCCATTTACAGTAAGTTGCTATTTTTGCTGTATTTAATCCCAAACTATTTCTCCCCATTGACTTTAATGGGTTCGTTTTCGAATTTCTGAACTTTTACTTCAGGAAGTTCACTCATCTCTAAGCATCAGTGGCCTAACTAGAAGTAACTGTGGCCCCCAGCAAATCCAAAAGATGTGGCCCCTATCCGTGCTCCATCCACTGTGGTTTTCTGGGAGTAGGCTATACCTGTTATAGCATTCTCATACAAAAAAAAAATAAAACTGTTTTTTTGTTTTTTTGTGTAGCATAAAAAACTTTTGGCTTTACTTCTTCTTTAAATTTATAAGTGTGGAAAAGTCTTGTGTATGTATTTGAAAGGAAAACTTGGGTTTTCTTATTAATAAATATTCACATATGTTAATGTTGATTAACTAAAGAGGATATAAGCAAAGAAACATAATGTAACGACAAAAATTAGCAGGTATTTTTAAGGCACTTTAATAATTTTCTGTCTCTTTGGTAATAAGTGACTTATCAAATAATTACCAAATAATTACTTATTACCACTTCTCTTATATTACCATTAATATATTACCATTAATATATTTAAACATTTCTATCATACCCCCCATGGAAGCTGCTCTGATCTTCATGCTTGGAATGTTCAAATTGTAAGGATTTTTTTAAAAAGTTATCTTTAAAAAAAAAAAATTACTTTCATTTTTATTATTCAGATTACAGAATTTACAAAAATATGCTTAGTTAGAGTTGAAATATAACTTGTAACTGAACAGGAATTATAAGTAGAGGGGATTAATAACACATCAATCTATCTGAATCACAGAAGGAATTGAATTTATTCATTTTCATTTGTTGTTTCTTTGCTTGTGTGGGCAAAATAATTTTGACAAACTCAATGCAACTGCTTGTTAAAGTTTATAATTGTACGTGCTGAGTGACATGGTGGTTAATTTGATGTTTTGCTGCCAATTTTTTTTTCTTATTTAACTCCCTATAATTAGCATTCAAACTTGGATTTTTTTAATGAGATGAAAATTAAAGTTTCTGCATATAATGCCTTAATTTTTAATGCCTGTCATGCTTCAATAGTTTTTCCTGAATAAACACTAATATCAATAAACCAGCAGAAAAATACTCTTCACAAACAGCTAAGATGTTTTTTCTCCACTCATATATGCTTATCAATAAAAGTTACAAAAACACATTTTAAAGGTCAAATATGAATTTTGTGTGCACACAAAAAACACCATGAAAACATGATCAGTATTTTTTTCTCATTTAATTATTTAAAGTGAAAGTACCACAGTAAGTTATATTTCAGTAACCTCAGAGAATTCAGTAATAAGTGATAAAATAAAAACCCATTTTGTAAATAGTTGATATATAGCAGGATTAAAAAATGTCCAAATTAATGTTAGCCAACAGTAATGGCAAATATAGTACAAACTATCACCCCCCCCATCGGAAACAGATCGAGATGTAGTAGTAGTTAGAGATGTCCGAACTTCGAAAAATCCGGTCCGCGCGAGGATCCGCGGATTTTCGAAAAAATCCGAAAATTCGAAAATCCGCGAGCGGACCCGTTAAAACGTATTAAAATGAAAGTTCGGCAAAATCCGCATTAAAAGTGGTCTAAATAGCCTTGGTAACGTACACTTAACCACTCAGGGACCTGGTTAATGGCCTTAGAAGCACGTATAAATGGCTCAACAAGTGACCTAAAAAGTACAGTCCGCTAGCGTGACTTTAAAAAACGGTATTTTTCGAAAATACGAGGATTCCCGTAAAAACGAGATTTCCGTAAAAAAACGAGTCTTTCTGTAACTATGATAGCTGCCATTGGCTAATTTGGATCATGTGGCTTGCTCCGTCTTGACAATTACACGATATACTCGTTTTACGAGTATTCTCGTAATTACGAGAATACTCGTAACGTGAATCCTCGTAATTACGTGAATCCTCGTAATTACGAGGATCTTCGGTTTTTCTGGATCCGTAAGTACCGTGATCCTCGTAATTACGGAGATACTCGTATTTTCGAAAATTTTCGTTAAAAAAAAAAATCCGCAGTTCGGAAGTTCGGAAGTCCGGAAAGTCCGGAATAATCCGCCGTTCGCGGACGGAGAAATCCGCGGCGGATCCTGGTTCGGGTCCGCGAACCGGCCATCTCTAGTAGTAGTCTTTGTATTACTGTTTGCCAATAGATTTTTTATTAGATTTTAGCAGATCAAGGCATGCTGGTGTACAACTCAATGCAAAATAGCTTCCATTTCCAAAATGCCTGAGATTGTTTTGATAAACTGCCCAAAATCGATAACGAGACTATAATGGCAAGAGTCTACGGTCAGCAAGCTAGAAGGTATCTATTTTTGGCGTTGTAAAGTGGTTACCTTTACAGAAAAACATATGTTACATGGATTGAATGAGGGTAATGTTCTTCTTTTTGTGTTTGTGTTGCATTTTGACATATTGACTAATGGGAATGCCCAATTATAGATCTCTCTATAACTTTACTGACTTACCCAAAAGGTTATGTGAACATGGAAAAAAACACATTTATTATAAAGTTGTAGACATGTATGAAAGACTGTGAACTGTTCATTTTAAGGAATATCACACACAACTGACCTATTCCTTACTTCCGTTTCTTCAATCACTCGACCAGGAGCCAGGACGAAGGTTAGTTATTTACTTGCGCACGATCCACCGCTGGCTCCATTGACAACTCCCGACGCTTCCTGATTTAGTTTAACTATAGCGCACATGCGTGATAATGCACGCTGTACTTAACTAAACCTGGAAACGGTCGGAAATTTTCAATGGAGCCAGTGGTGTATTGTGTGCAAGGTAAATATACTCACCTTCATTCCTGGCTCCAATTTGTGATGTTCTGAGTGAGTCTGTAAGGAAGTAACCATATTTAATACATTCTCCTCCTTTTTATGTAAAGGGTATGCATACTGAGAAAATGAGTTGGAACATTTTAATCTAAATTAAAAACATGTAATCAGTACTTACTCTAAGGTGTGTGTGTTGCTGCATGTCATCTTAATCTATATTTGAAAAGAGGAAGCGTTGGGCACTGAAAAAAGGTATAAACCTGCTTAGGGGAGTGCTAGACCCAGAAAACAATAAAGTAGGAGAAATGAGAGAAAAAGGTTGGTCTGCAACACTCTAAATGAGAAAGGCAAAATTCATGTGTATAACTAAAAATCCTTTATTTTAATAGGCAGGGATAAATGATTTAAAAACAATTAAAAAATACCCAGTATCCTTCAAGGGCAATAAGTATAAATGCCATCAGCTGTGCAATTGAATAACAGTATCAGTTTACCAGTATCAGTCAAAAGTGAGAATAATTTACAAGTCAGTCACATCATGGGGGTTCCCCTACTTACGACCAATAATGGAGACACAGTGCAAGGAAGAGAAAGTGGGATAAAATCGGATCCTATCGTCACATGGTAGGACACGTTTCGCTCCGCCTCCGTCTCACAGGAGCTTTCTCTTATTTGTCTTTTAACTTACTCCTTCTTAATCAAACCTGACTATCTGTAAGGGCAAGCATGCTCTGTAATCAGTAAGAGTCACATAAACCAACTTTCACCATTCCAGTTATGGCAAAACTGTACAACAAAAGAGTTTATGATAATAGAGCATTTAATTAACAGCTTAAATGTAAGATGATTTAGATCGGGTATCTAAAGAAAAAGGGTTTAAAAAAAACGAAGTAGTTGGGAAAAATTATAGTTTTCAATTATGAACTTTAAAAAAAAATCCCCATTGCAGATACCCTTTTCCTTCTCTGCTTCACATTATTATAGCTTATATTAAAAACAGGTAAAATGATGAAGGACTCTAAAACTCCTTATGCCTAAATACATATAACCATATTGCTTGCATTTTATTGAAAGTGGCCGAAGAGCATGACACTTTTGCTTATTCTATATATAGTCCAAATTAGGAACAAGAGTACCAACTGGACTAAATTAGTTTTTTTAGTAACCTGTTTATTTAAGAAAGATAATGTGTATGTTGGGATATATACTTTATACTTATACACATATGTAGTTTTGCACAATTAACATTGGGGTTTGTCTCGAAAGTGCTGCATAATAAGGACTATATATATATATATATATATATATAAGAACAGCAGTAGTGTGCACCCAGTGTTCTTGTTTTATTTGCTTGCCTTTTTGTATGCCTGGACTGTCGGTTTGGATTCCAATACACAGTTAAGATGGGTAGTAACCAACGCTCTACAGGTCTTATTCACAAACTTTATCCAAGAAAGTGCATAGTGCTGATTTTTTGCACTATGCACTTTTCTGAATAAAGTGTGTGAATAAGACCTGTAGAGCGTTGGTTACTACCCATCTTATACTATTATATATATTATATATATATTATATATATATATATATATAAAAACTCCAGCAGGCTCCAGATCTACAGTTACGATGGGGTTAGGAGAAAACAGGAAAGTGATTAGCTATAAATATTAGGGAGTATCTCATTTATTGCCTGTAGCTAAGGGCATGAGTCTAGGTGTAATTCATCCTAATTGTATAGAGATGGGGTGTTGAACCTTTGACCATTTCAAAACTACAAAACTACCCATGAATTAATATATTTGTTTCTATAATATAAGGGATATATATATAAAATCAGCTGTATTTTCCTTGCCCGGGTGCAGCAATGTTTCGGCCCTATGTTTTGTGCCTTTCTTAAGCCAAAAAGGCCCAACACAAAGGGCATGTTACAGTAAATTAATGAACCTGGAATGCATCACAAATTTTTATATATATATATATTTAAAAAGTTAAATAATAATAAACATAATTCTATAATTCTATTACATGCTTGCTGCATAAAGTCATTTATAACCCTAATAAATGAAAGCAAATGAAAATAAAATTGTCTGTTTTTGCTAACAATTCCAGAAAATATAATTCAACAATAGATATAATATGTATCATTAATATCGCATGAATTGGGTCCACAAACATGCTTTCATATTCACGTAGAGGTCACAAAATGTTGACAGTCAAACTGCTAATTTATACATTAGATTGAATCACTCTACACTATACCGGCAAGATTTTCAGTTCTGCTTTAATTCATTTTGAAGTTGTAATGAGCAATTAAATTTCAAATCTCAGTCTCAAACCTGACAGCTAAACAGTAATTATTACAATAATTATTACTCTTCTTCTGGTTAACAAGCACATAGAAAACAAACTGTAATTGTTTCAAACTTTTTTCTCCTCCTTCTGTTAACTGTGTATAAATGAAATAATAATAAGTAGTTTGAATGTAATTAAAGTGCTAAGTAGTGTAATTATAAAATAAAACATTTTCATTTTTGCACTATATAGCACGATGGCTCAGTGGTTAGCACTGATGCCTTGCAGGGCTAAGGTCCTGAGTTCGATTCCACCCTTGGACACATCTGCAAGGAGTCAATATGTTCTCCCCGTGCCTGCGTGGGTTTCCTCCGATTGTTTCCCCCACAATCATAAAGACCTATAGGTTGTATGTGTACATAAAGTGATTAGATTGTAAGCTCTTCAGGGCAGGGCCTGATGTGAAATGAGTAAATAATTGTAAAGTGCTGCGGATTATGTAGCGCTATATAAGAAATAAAATACATACATAAAAAAAAAAACTATTGCCATGTACATGATTTTCTTCTTACTTCAATGGACCACATAATTGATCTGCCCGAAATAGTGGTGTGGGTGCTATAATTCCACACAGACAGACCGTTCAATTTAGCATTCAGTAGGTCTGTTGGAAAGAATATCATGTCCTTAGATTAACACCAGTTGGAAAGTATTGAAAGTATTTCAAAAATACATTTGTGGACGAAACTTGTTTCAAACTTTTTCTGTTATACTGTACCATTGATGCATGGTGAAGCTTATTTCACATGGCTTAATAATTTCCTATCCATAAGTCCTCAGTTTACTGTGATGAAAAAATACAAGTAATTAGTATTGTGCAAACATTCATAGAAAAAAACTAGTCCAAATGACATGTAACATTAAATAAAAAGCTTTATACGTCCACTTTTGGCAGTACATTTTGCAAAGTATTTTATTCTAACCGCAAACAACCAAATAAAAATTGCTAAGCCTTATAACTGCTTTTATGAACTCTAACATTTTAACCTCTCTATAGATCCAAAAAATTGCAATACTTTTCTTTGGAAGTCTCAAATTTGGAACAGTAAATATGATACATGTTATAAAGATCGAGCCAGATCAGATTTACTGTAGTTAGTAGAAATGGCCGAAACTTAGTAGTTTTTGAATTTCTGGACCTCAGGAAAATCCCGAAGATCCGGAAATCCTAAACCAGAACAAATTTTACGATAATTATCAAAAGTACAGGGCTATTTTCGACAATTATCCATTTCGAGTCTCCGATCGTATTTTCGATCTTTCAAGGCTATTTTCAATAATTATTGAAAATAGCGCTGTACTTTCGATAATTATCGAAAATAGCTCCGTACTTTCGATAATTATCGAAAGTCCCGAAATCCAGACGATCTGTCCAGATTCGGACGGATCTTTTGGATTTCGGAACCGAGGGGTTCCGTGTCGGACCCGGATCCCATCTCTAGTAGTTAGGGGTTCGTTAGTTTTACATTCACATCAACAGTTGACTACGAAAGTCTTCATCTACATGAATGTTCACAGTACATTATACAACCAGTGTTTACCAGATTTGGCATTCATGCAAAATAAAATAATATACATCTGTTCCCTGTTTTCCTTGACAAATCAGTATTGTAACAACTTTTCTTTTGTTCACAATTAACCAGGAGTCCCTCATTGATTTTTGGTAAAGTGTTGTACATAAACAATTCAAAGACACTTTAAGTTGTCTTCTATCATTATCACTAGATTTCACATTTGTCCTTTCTTGCTTTTGTTCATATAACTTCTTGTCTTTTCTATTTACTCTGATTTAACTAGAGGTCTAGCTCTACTTCTGTTTAGCAAAAAAAATCAATAACTATCATTTTATTTATTTGATCACTGGATTACATCTTGTCTTTAGAAGGATCTTGTTTTATTTCTCTTTTTGTATTACTGAATTTCTCTGTTGCTAAAATTATCAACAAACACATTTTTCCAACCAACTTGCCTTGGAAATCACACTCAATGGCTGCGCGACCCTCCTCTCACCCAAAACATAAAACCAAGTAAAACAGTATTAAATCCCAATCAATTCAACATCAGATAGTTAAAACAGTATTAAAAAATGATATAAAAAGACATCATTCAATTTCAAAAATAACACAGCTTTATTCAGTAAAATAACAGATATAATCCAATGTACAGATGCAGGTCAGTAGACTTCAGTTGAAAACCATTTAAAAGCCTTTCCAATCACTTGGTATTCCTGCATAGGGTATTATATGCTGTAAAGTGCAGTGCCTCTGCCTTTCTGTTGTAACTGGTTCCAACAAGTGGGCCTGTAGGGGTTTCCACCCGTGTTTTACTGTAACTAGACAGCTTCTTTTTTTTGTTTAAGATAGTTATACTGTTTTACTTGGTTTTATCTTTTGGGTGAGAGGAGGATTGCACAGCCATTTTTACACATTGCATTGTTGATTGTCTACAGTATATACCATTTACCATACCGATTTATAGAAAGCCAAAGTCACAATAGTAAAAGAATACTGACCATCTTGTTGGTTGTATTCTGAAATAAAGATTTTCTGAGAAACCAAAGGAGCAATTTTAACACATACAATAAAAAAAATACAATATTATATATTCACATATAAAAAAATAGCTTGTATGCTATCAAATTGTATGCTAGCATCATAGTTTGTAAACTCTTAAAAAATACTGTCATCTACATAGCATTATTAATAATTAAAAAGGTATTTTATGGAAAAACACAATTATTTATATATTGGAAATAAGAGGGCCTTACTTGTTAATTTACCAACATTCATCAAATATTCTTTATAAAACATGAGATCTTAGTTGTAAAGCTGAACATTAAAGGACAACCATATAAAAAAAATAACATCACCCCCATTACATGTCCACACTTCCATCAGCTGAAATCACTTACTCACATATACAACCGTACTGCCCTCCCTTTGATATCATACAGCAAAGATGAGTTCTTAAAGCCCGCCTCCTCGAAGGCCCAGGGACATGGTTAACAAAACACTTGTCATTGGCTGGTGGGAATGTCTGTTGCAACTTCTCTCCTCCTCCTCTGCCAGTCAAACAAACTTTAAATATTTGGTTGCTAGCATACAGCCTACATAATCAAGCTGATCAAGGGTGGGTGGAGGAGTGTTTTCTCGCATGCTAGCTTTGAGTGACAGTTAGAGGCAGACTCGTTACGCCGCCTTCACAGCATGGCTAATTGAAGGCAGAGAGAGTCTTGAAATCAGGAAATAAATGTATGGGGAGGGCTGCATACCTTTACTCTTTTTAAAGCAATTTAATTTAAAAAATACATTGAGGCAATACAGTTATCCTTTAAAGAACCTTGAATGATGTGGATGCACCCGATATGTGACCGAATATACAACACTTGTTGCCTTGATCTTCCTAACCACAAAATGAATTAATTGTTCTGTACAATCTTCCTTTCACATGAAATTTAAGATTGTGGTGAAATTTTACCTTTGTGCTTTCTTTTAAAAGCTCTGCCTCCCAGTATATTTTTTTCTATCTTACCCGAGTACTCATTTCTTCAGACATATTTCTCAATTTTAGACTTACCTATTTCTGAAATAACAAGAATCCTTGATGTCTTTCTTGTTTTTTCTACACACTGAATTGAAGCCTAGTGTCTATACAATTAAATTCAAATTGCCTTCATGCTTTACTTGCCTCAGCAACCTTCTAAGCATAGAAGAGTCCACTGGATTGGAAGAAAAACTGATGTAATACCAATATTCAAAAAGGGTTATCGTTTGCAGTCTGGTTACTATACAGTAGACCCATAAGTTTAACATCTGTGGTTACTTTGTTATGTGATCATATTCTGAATTATGTCTCAAGGACTGACCTCATAAGTAGTAATTAGCATGGATTCAGGAGGAATAGATCTTGACAAACTAATTTGCTTGGTTTTTACGAAGATTTGAGTAAGAATTTAGATTCTGCCATGGCAGTGAATGTGGCATACTTAGATTTTGCAAAGGCTTTTGATACTGTGCCACTTTAGTCCTTGAAAAAAATAATTTGAATTTGGATAGACAATTTGTTAAAAAGGGGGAGGGATGGGTGCACCACCTAATGAGGAGACTGTGTTAAAAAGCCATATTAAGGCTGTGCACATAAAAGATATAAGATTAATAAATAAGTGAAGCATGTGTGGCCTTGTTGACAAAGACATACACAAGTCCCCCCACATAAGGCAAAAGACACTTGTGAACCAATGAATAAAGATAAATGTGTATTGCCAAATCCTATACACAAAACATATGAAGAGGGCAGAGGCTAATCACAGTGCCCTCTTAGAAGCACATATAAGATATAAAGTGCATATCTCACATAAAAAAACAACAGCAAAACAATGTTCAGGCATCCCTGAACAGACAACTTAAAAGTCCACATCCACATAATAATTTTAAGTGACACATAGTAACGGATCCTATTCTCCCATAAAGTTACACTCCAGGCAATGTATATTATACTCAAGGCTAAGCAGCATCGCTATAACTTTGTGGCCAAAAAAATAGCATTGTTGCAGTCCTGGAATCCATAAGAAATAGAAATAGAAACATACTTGCCGGGACTTTGTTGTGAGAAGCCAAGTCAGGTGAGTTAAAGGGCCATATTAAAAAACCACGGTATTGTTTTTTTTTTTTTTTAATTGTAAATTTTTATGGAAATTTTTAACACTTTTAATAAACAGCTGACACATAAGTACAAGGTAGATAGCTTGTTGTCGAGTTTTGGTAAAGTCCATTGTCTTTAGGGTATACAGGTTGGTTGGCAGTCCTCTTACAATTAAAGGTGGCCATTTTCAGATAGAGATGGAGGAGAGTGGTGGCCAACATGGCTGCAATGGTACTGGTAAGAGTACCTTGATGTCTTTGCACTTTATGTGTCAGGGTAAGTATAAACGATCCAGAAAAGAAAGAAAAAATAGGGATAGAGAGAAAGAAAAAGGGACATAAAAGAGGTTCGAGCTTAACATGCCTTAATGACAAGATTGCTATAAAGTACATGGTAGGTATTGTACAGTAAAATACAACACATTTATATTTTAGCAATATAGTGACTTAGCAGGGATCTGATTCACGGTTGGAGAAGGTGTCCCACAAAGACCAGATTTTGTTAGATTTTTTCAGGGTTCCATGGAGGTTAGCAGTTAGAAGCTCCATGTTTTGGACATCTTTGATTCTTACTAAGAGTTCCCATTTTGTAGGGCTATATATGGTTTTCCAGTATTTCGGTATCAGGCACCCAGATGCTGTAAGGATGTGCCTAGCCAATGTATTTTCTACTATAGTTAGATTGGGAAATCTCACTCCTAAGTGCATGTTTGGGTGAATTTAGAAGTTGCATGTGGAACACCTTTTCCAAGTGAATGAATATCATGTCCCAATATGGGATCAGTAAGATACATTCCCAAAAGTTATGTATCATGGAGCCCCCTCCCCTCCCACATCTCCAGCAAATATCTGGTGTTCCCGGAAAGGCTTTACTCAGTCTTTGGGGAGTAAAATACCAAAACATCATTATTTTATAGATATTCTACTTTTAGGTGGTGCATATTGAAGTTTTGTCAGCATCTTCCCAAATCTCTTCCCACGTATCTATATCTAGTTCTTCCCCCAAAATTCTTTCCCATTTCTGCATGTATTAATGTTTATACATGGGCTCTTTTAAGGGGGAATTTAGAGAACAATAAAGAAGAGATATAAGTCCTTTGTGTTGGGGCCCCTTTGCTACAATCTGTTCATAGGTGGCGGAAGACTCCATTGCTAGTGATAGTTCGGGTATTTTGTTGGAGTCGGTGATAAGTTAGCCATGCCAAGGCAGGGAGGGAGGGATGCCTTTTCAGCAGATTGGGGAGAGTTCATATCTGTCTAGTGATTGGGTCAATTATATCATAGTACCTAAACAGACCTCTTGCTATCCATGGTTTGTAAAGGATTTGTGTAATGTACGGGGGAAGGCAGTATCCTGTGTGAAAGGTAGAAGCTGAGAGGATGGTTGGAAGAACACATATATTTTGTTGAGTCTAGTCCATTGAGCACGGTATGGCTTTTTAGCGATACCGCAACTTTAACGATCGGTATCGTAAATTTACGATCCCCTTAGAATACCATTGCGGTAGTTTCTATGATTGAATGTTCGTTAATTAACAAATGTTCTGTCGTAAGTGTACGTTCGCGATCGTAAATTAACTAAGCCGCAGTATCGCTAAAAAGCCATACCGCGGCTTTATAAATATGACCCAAAGTATCCAATTCAGACAGTTCCTTTCTCACCGTCAGCCACACTCTTCATCCAGTACATGTGAATTCCACACACGGTCTTGCCACTTTTCAGATAGCTTTCTCCGTGCGGATGTGGGAAGAGTAGGTGGATGCGGTCATAACTGAACTTGGAATATGTGGTGTAGTTTTGAAAATCCTGTATAAAAAAGGGACATCATGGAAATGGGAAATGTTCAGAGAAGGACAACTAAATTAATAATTGGAATGGAGGGTTTTAACTATGGTGTCAGATTAAACAAGTTAGGACTTTTTACTCTGCAGAAAAGATTTATACAGATACATTAATAGGCCAGACAATAAACTGGTGCATTATTTACCAATAGATCATTTCATAAGACAAGCTGTTCAACTGTTACTCCTTATGCACCATATTCTAAATCATTATCCCTTTAACTGGTAAACTCAAAGAAACAAAATACTGCAGAGCTGCAGAGGCAGGATAATTGCTCTGTGCAATGTATTTATTTATATTGTTGGAGAATAGACACATTCAACATTTTCTTGGGGAATTTTGGAGTGTGTGTTAATGTCATCCTACACTCTCAATTTCCCCTTTAAAAGAAATACACTATTCAGCTGTGCTGAGATCAGGCTCACTACATTATTGGCCTAGTGCTGCTTTGTACAATGGTATTTCTATATGTGTCTATGATTAAGGGCTTGACAGCCTGAAACGCATCAGACATCTTCCACCGTCCCCAGCTAACAAGCTCTGATCTGTTTTAAATGGAGAAATAAAGTTAAGTTTTATGAATTTGGACTGGTGAGTTGCCATTTGTTTCTATGCAGTGCAGCAGCACACTTTTTCTATGTTGTAGAAGGAACATATTTGTGTGGAGGAGAGACACTCCAGTGCAAGCTGGCACGCTACTAAGTGGGAAAGGACCAGAGAGGAGGATCCGGGAGAGTGGGAGACGCCATCTTTTGTGTGTATTTCTATAAGTGTACCTAAATATTTTTAAAGGGATTTTTTTAAACAAAAGAATGGTGCTTGATCAATGAGTTTCAGTTAAACAATTACCATCATCAGGATACAATGTGTATCATTCCCCCCCCCCCCCGAAGTGCGTCGTTCGTTAGCCCCTTCGTCCGTCCTTCTATATTGCATTAGTGTGCAGCATTACATATTAACATAGCCAAATTCATGCAAAGGATAACTTAATAAATTTGTGCAAACATTACTAATAATATAGTGCAATGCAAAATTCATACTTGGTAACAAAGCTTATATTTAATACAACAGCTTTAAAAGCATTAAAAAAACTAGTACTTAAGGAAACATGTATATTTGCTCATTTGCAACTTTTTCTGTTTCACTGAAGTAACCATTTATTACCTTACTAAAGGGCATTTAGATCATAATTTCTAAGCATGTTACACAACTCACTACTCTACTGACCTGGATACATTTACATGAATATCTACAATCCCTGTTGTTATGCAGTTATCTCTAGTTTCATGGGTATACCATACCTTCAAATAAGAAGGAAGCAACACTTCAAAGTTTGATTGCTTCAGCTGGGTCCAACTCTACCAGTTAGAAGTCTCTGCTGCTCTGTGGCTAGTTTCCTTCAGACTTAAGTTGTTCATGCATAGATCAGTATCATTGGCTGATTGCAGGTGATATGATTGATACGAAAATGGTAAACTTTTGAAACAATATTGATGGCGGACACCACACACAAAGCTGTTATCTGCCATTACTGGGTATTGCCTGACACACTGACACAGTTTAATGTACCTTGCAATTATTAAAATATAATGGTGCAATACTGATTAAAGAATACAATTAAGATTCTTGGTAAATCACAATTCTATCTACACTTTTGTATGACTTTAAATTTAACTAAAGTGTGTGCTGGCATTAAAAATGTCAATCAACAGTGCCACAATTCCAATGTTAAATGTAATTATACCATGCACAGTGTAATTTCTAGACATTGACTCTTTAGTACCCTATGATTGAGGCTTGTTTTTAGATGTTTTTAATATTAAGTCCCTAATGTGATCTGTAATAAAGGACCTTTTTACTGCATACAAGTCCAGGAGAGCAGACAGTGATTCTTTTCTTTCTCTTAAAGTGTATGTATACTGAAAAAATGATTTTGCGTCATCCCCCCCATACCAACTGCCAATACTGCATACAGCATACAGCACTGTCAAACCATTCCAGCTACAGCAAAACTGCTTACAGAAATGCTGAAATGTATGATAATTCAGATTGGATATCTAATGAAATAGGGGGCAGATCAACAAAAAAAATGATGCAGTGATAGTTGGGACTACTATAACTACTCTTCTTCTATGTAAGCAAAGTGGCATTGTGTAAAAGATAATGATGCAGACTGGCAGATGCTCACTTAGTTCTACTGACACTATCCCTTCTTTTTTGCATTTGCTACACACATGCACACTTAGGCAAAAGAAGTTGGAGAATAGGCAGGCAGCTGCCAGTCTGCAGCGTTTGAATCTTTATTCTACATGCAGCTGCTCTGCTTGCATAGAAGAGTGGAAGGATGGAATGCTCATTCCTACCTCCTCAACAGTAATACTTTGGTAAAAGAAGTTAAATTATTGTTATAGATACCCTTTAAACTTGGTAATTTCCTGCTCATTGGTGTTAAGAAATGTCCTTTGCAATAATGTAATGCTATTTTATCTACTCCTACCTTTTATGAGATAATTAGTTCTAATCCATAATTAATGGATTTTTACCTTATTAGGTAAGGGATTTTTACCCTTACCTAATAAGGACTTTAAAAGGATTGGCTACAGCTAGGGATGGCATAGAACTCGAACTCGAACCCGAGTTCGAGCCGAACTGTTCGAGTTCGAACGGACCCGGACTTCTCGAACTATCTCGGACGCGGACTTTCGATATTTCCCGGACTTTCGATGATTTATCGAACGTTCGAACGTTCGAACGTTCGAATCCGCGAGTAAAATGTACATGGTATCTAGGCGCGAACATCGAATCTGCGAGTAAAGTCTCCATTAAAGCCTATAGGCGAGCATCGAATCTGCGAGTAAAATGTCCATGTTACCTCGAACGTTCGAACGCGAAAGCTCGAAAGTAACGCGCGTGAGAGTAAAATCGATTTTACGAAAGTCCTGGATATTGGAACATGCTCCCCAGACCATTTCCCAGGCCCCACAGCCATTTACATTAAGTTACCATTAATATTTTAGTTGTATTTGACTCGAACTTTTCGAACTATTTGCCTCCCATAGACTTTAATGGGTCCGTTTTCGAACTTTCGAACTTTTACAATAGTTCGAAAGTTCGAAAACGGACCGAACTTTCAATAGTTCGACCATCTCTAGCTACAGCCTACTAGTGGGTGTGACCTGCTATAACAACTTCCTGCAGTAGCTTTGGACTGGGCATATAAAGGTGTAGATATTTCACTGCAGCTCCACCTACTCCCTACCCATAATCCTCTGTTATGGTACCTGCTCATTGTAACCTTTACTGTCTCCCATAATGCAAGTTTACACCGTGGGTGGAGATTAAAATGTATATTCTGCAGGACATAGTTATAAAACCATAGATAGGAAACCAGTAGATATCCAGATGTTTGAAAATGAACAACCAGCATTCCTTGGCTATAGAGTGAATCCTGGGAGTTGTAGTTTTTAAACCATCTGGATAACTACTGGTTACATATCCCTGTCACAGATCAACAAGAAAATAGTTGCAGATAAATATTTAAAATGAGCTGAGGCCCATGGATAGGTAGAAGTTGGGGACAGTGGAGGCCAATGGGTAGGTAGTAGGGGACAGATATATTATATAAAGTGTACATTGTACTCTATACCAGGGCCTACATTTGTTTGAAAAGTATAACTCTCAGCATTCTACTACAGCACGTACAATATCAGAAGGCATCCAGGGAATGTTGGGAGTTGTAGTTTTCAGACATTTGGATGCCAGCAGTTGAAGACCCTTGCTATATATTTTAGTGGTATGAGTATCATTTATAAACAACCGGATTTTCCCAATATGGCACTATTAAGGTGCTTAAATAACAATGAAGTAATAATTGAATGATATTTGTTATCTACACACAAATTGACTCACTTAGTAAGTCAAATGATCCGGGTGCATATGCCCCGAATCAATCGCAACGGAGATTCCTCCACTTGGTAATCCCGGTAATTACACATGAATAGTTGTCGATGTAATGATGTGTTAAATAAATTGGAATTTTACTTCAACAAGCTGCTGTATCTTTCTACCGGAGTGCGCTGCCGTGTTATTTTGTATTTTATGGGAAGCTATTTTAGTGGTATGGTAGGTTTGTTTCTATGAACATCTTTAGTTATGAATAAAACTTTTAACTTTTTTTTAGATTTCCCTGTACAAATTTTATGAAGTAACACTAAAAGTGGATCGGGTTTCGGGTCCGAAACTTGCGAGTCGGGTTGCGGGTATGAAGCGGATAGAAAAATGGGCTGCGGGTTGGGTGCAGATATGCAATTTTTGTGTCGGGTTGGGTGTGGAAAAAATAGACCCTTGCAGGACTCTAGCCAGCGGAATTTATTTATTTTTTGCTTTCAATGCCAGCAGAATTTTCAGGATTTTTCCTTTAATCGGTTTAGACTAATTTTTCAGTAGGAAACCCCCCAGTAAATCAGGAATATTATACACTGTTTTTCTCAACACAAAGTGTACTTTAACACAGTAACAGAATTTTGTTACTTTTCTAGAGAATTTACTGGATTTATGAGCAAAATATGGAAAGAAAATGAAAAATTTGCAAATCTTCATGGATTTTCTCATTTTTATTTATAGTTATCTTAAGGTTGCGCACAAGAATCTTACAGTTTCTAAAAGCTCAGATACTCCAGAGTAAAACAATACCAGATACATGAAGTAACCCTACTTTTCCTGTACAGGAGACCCCCCCCCATCATACTAAAACAGCACTTTCAAGAATATTACATCGAATTGAAACGTATAACCACTTCTGATGGTTAACATAGAATATCTACCAAATTTACTAAACTATCCCCACAAGTGAGTTTTTTTTAGAAACTACATACCTGCAGGATTTTATGAGTGAGGTTAGTTTCCATCAAAATGCAGATACCTGGGCGCAGCTCTTTATCCAATTCTAAATTATTCTTATATTTTCCTTTTTTCCCTCAACTGTAAAATCAGAGACAGAATCAAATGCGATTTTCAGTTAAGGAATGTTAAATTATATGCCTTATGCATGGTTACACACACAGACGTGGAATTAACTAGCCAGAAAGTGAGCCAATGCACAGTGTCCCAATTGCAGCAACTTTTCAGATTTGTCACACTAAACACCCCCTTATATTAGAAATACCCCCAAGACTTTCATGTATAGTACCAATGGTGTGGGCGCCGTTCTTCATAAAATTTCAAACTTTTACCTGGTTTTCTGGAAAAATCTACATTAATAAATTTCAAAGTAAAAAATCATGGCAAAACCCCATGTAATGTAAAATAAAAATGACAAATATCAATCTCCAAAATATCTTGAATTAAACGATATGTCATATACATGGTTACGCACATGGACAAGGAAGCCACTAGTCACAAAGTGAGCCAATGTGCAGAAGTCGAAAAACAGCAACTTTCCAGATTTTTCAAACTAAATACCCCTCTAACTCAAAAATACCCCCAAAACAATGTATTCTCAGAATCTACACACCTGATTCCAAGCAATGGTGCCATTTTTTCATTCATACCATCAATGGTGTTGAGGGCGATCTTCGTAGAATTTCACACTCACAGATTTTCTAAAAAATAAAGGAAAAAAGTTTCAAAGCTAAAAATCAAGCCAAAACTCCAAGTAATGATAATAAAAGTTACCAAATATCAATCTTCCATATGTCCTGAATTAAAAAAGTATGCCATACACATGGGTGCACGCAGAGACATGGCCACCAACTAACTCAAATGGGACACATGCAAAAGTGCAGTTACAAGAAAAGCCTACCCTTTTTCAAAGGAAACAGATTCGAAACTTGGATATGCCCCCTACAAACTATATATTTTTAGAATCTATACATCTTCAGCTACATAACAGTGCCATGCATTCAAACCTACATGAAGAATTCCAGATGCAGTAATTCATAGAACATGCTTTTAGACGAATTTCTGAAAAAATAAAATATGATTCAAAGGTGGAATTTCTACCTAAACCTACTTGGCAAGTAAAAAAAAAACACTAAATGTCAATCTCCTACATGTCCTGAATCAAATGGTATGCCATATGTGTGGGTGCACACAGAGATACGCCCACCTACTAGCTCAAATGGGACGCATGCACAAGTGCACTTACAAGGGAAAAAAATGCTATATAATTTGAATAGTCTATTTTTTTTTTTTAAGGAAAAAGTCCTAAAACTTGAAAATACCCCCCCACAAATAATAAAAAAACACGCTCAAACTCCCATATGTCCTGAATGAAACAGTATGCTGTGTATGGATGCATACAGAGACATGGCCACCAACTACCACAAATGGGACGCATGCACAATTCAGAGACTTCTGTAATTAGAATAGCCTACACTATTTCAAAGGAAACAGCCCCGAAATGTTGAAATACCCCCTATAAACATTTTTTTGGAATCTACTCACCTTCAGCCACATAACGGTGACATGCTTTCATATATAGATGAAGAATTCCAGATGCAATAATCCAAAGAACTCCGTGTTTTTAGGAGATTTTGTGAAAAATAAAATAAGATGATTCAAAGGAGGAAATCCTACCTAAACCCACTTGACTAAATGTCAACCTTTCTACATGTGCACACAGAGATGTGGCCACCAATTAGCTCAAATGAGATGCATGCACTAGTGCAATTACAAGAAAAAGTCAAAACCCACTCCCCACACATACACTCCCCTTTTTGGTGGTATTTTAGTGAAAACCGATTGGTAGTGAGAGATGCACAAGTTTTTGTGCACTTTACTGGTCCTAAGAATTCAATTCTGTCACTTTTTGTACCTCTGCAAAATTCCCTAATATAGGCTTAGTTTCCCTTGAAATCGGTGGAATAATAATTTGCATTTACTGTGCCAATACAAACGGGGACATTGTGCAGCTTGAATTAAGAAATTTTTTTAAAGAATTTTTTGCATGTGCATTTCACTTTTTTTAATCATTCCCAAAGATAATCATCAGATCACCTTAGGGAATGATAATAAACTTGGAATATGGGCATAGATGCCTGTTTTCCAAATCAAAATCCGATCAGAAAAATCTCTTCCCGGAAATTTTTTCCAGGAAGTAATTTTTCATTCATTGGCAAAGATCAATAATTAGGTAATAAAAACTGATCACCAAGAATTGATCTCTGTCCCCATTTTATTTCACAGTAGCACAGTAGCAAAGGAGTTCCATTCACCAATACTATAGTAAGCTGAAACTCACTGACAGCTTACTGCAGCATGTACTGCACTGCGATCAGAATGGAGATCACAGTTCAGTACCCCAGCTAGACCACCAGGGGCAGCCCAGGGGGAAGACATACGGAAGATCCCAGTGAAGGAGGAAGTCCTTTGATGTCACGGGGTCTCCCTTCCTCTATGGACTTGTCCAAAGACGGTTTCCCGACTCCACTATGCAATCCAGCATTTTGGGTGTGTATTTCTCAAGATCCCCTCATCATTTTTGGATGAAACAAATGGGGGACCTGGGGCAATAGGAGGGCCCTTGAATTGGGCCCTCCAATCGTTACTGGCAGCTAAGTGCTGTAGATCGAATGGTGTATGATCTGAGGAACTTTGGTCCTTTTAAGTAGAGATTGCACACCGTACAGCCGCATCACTTAAAGTGTTAAACAAGAACTTAAGTCTTCAGACAACATTGTCCTAAAAGACAAAGCACATTCACAAACACACAACAATCTGTGTCTCACTTTTCCCTTTGCCGTGGCTGATGGGTGATTTATGAAAGTAACCTGTGGTTACTAGGGGTCAGCTCCCATAATCCACCTCAGCTGGATAAAGTGTCATCGTCGTACATGCACATATGCTATAGTGCTCAACAGATCAAAACAAGGAAGTTGCAGCCTTGCTTTCTAGAAGCTGACAGCCAATCACTTAACAGCACAGAGATCCTCCCTCTCCCTTACACAGAACAGGGATTTAAGGTATTTTGTTTCCAAACCATTCAGTGCTCCTGTTCTAACAGTGAAATAATCATTTAATTTAATATAAATAAGAAAAGTAATCTTTAAAGTGTATTTCATAGCTAGCATGCATGTAAGAAACAGAGTTTTTACCTATAGCCTGAGTTTTACAGAGATTGTATGTAAAACACTAGTACATGTAGAATATTTATGTTTTGCTAGGAACATAATGGAAACAAAAAAGGTAAGTCCCTGATAAGAATTTGAAAGCTGCTTGTTACATTGCAGTTTATTTACCAGCCACTCATACTGACTGGTAAATAAACTGCAAGGTAACATGCAGCTTTCAAAGTCTTACCAGGGACTGCCATATTGGTGGAGACTTATTGGTGGAGACTCCTGCATAGAAAATACTCTTGGGTGACTTTGTGGGCTGTGGGTTGTACAGACAAAAACATGGAAACCTTCTTAGTTAAAGAATCTATATCTATCTTACATGTACTAAATGCAAATTACTAGAAAAATATTTACAATAATTAGGTGTTCTGGGGAGAAAAGCTAGAAGTATCCTAGAAGTATTAAGGAAAGAAGTATCATATGCTCAGTGTGTCCACACATGCATGTGTGGTGGTGTTACACTTGGGAACTAATTAATTACAAGCATTTGATTGCATGTTTAATTGTATACAGTAGAGAAATATGCTACTACATATTGTTTTACTTCTATGTAATCTCTTCAACAGCATTGCTTGAATGTTTTAACATTTTTTCAGTGATAGCAACTTCAACTGTGATAGCAGTAAAAAATAAATTCTCACAGAAACAGAACACAGGGTACAGATATTATATTTTAGAATGAACCTGGCTCTATTCTGGGGGGAAAAGTTAAAAGACCATTTTTAAATAAAGATTGAGGTTAAGTATATCTCTATTCACAATGGTATTGAATTTCTTTCAATAAACTCAAACATGCCTCTCTTATTCCAAAGATTTCTTTTAAAAGGAAAACATTATGCAAAAGAATAAAGTGTTATTGCAAGCAGAGTTCAAAACTGCAGTGGGCTTTTGAATAAACAAATTAAATTGCAATGGAATATAGTGAGCCTGAGAGCCATTCCTTGACAAAACAGTCATCTTATTTACACGCTTCACAATACCCTACCATAGATGTTGAAGGAGAAAAAAAATAAGTAGAAAAATAATTAGCATATTAATCTTTTTTATGCCGTCATCTTTCAGGTCCAGAAGACCATGGTGTAATTTAAATCTAAACGCTTTCCTGGCATTAGAATTCATTTTAGATGGGTCAATTGTTCCATAATAAAGGGATAGAAGGTGTACTTCATGCAAGAGATTTATGTCTGCCATTTGTTCATATTCATGTGCAACTGAATACCCTCAATTCAAATGGTGATGGCTGTTCATATCAGTAGAGAGCCAGCACCACAGATCACTAACCGGCAGCAATGAATTTCATTTGCAGGACAAAAAAATACGGCAAAATTAACTCCAACAGTTTATTGATTTTTGCTTAACAGAAGCCAGTATAACAGCTCTATTGCCCTCATAATGATTAGTGACAAAAGTTTAATTAAGCAATTATGAGGCCAATAATAGAGTTGTCTGGCTTGCTTAGCTTTAGCCCGTAAAGGACTTATCTCCCTCTTGCACATCATAGCAGCTGGAATATGCTTGAAGAGATTAATGCCGAAAGAACACAGATGCCTACTTTAATTCTGCTTCATGACGCTGTTTGAATGGAGTTGAAAACACAAGCTACCCTTTATCAAATTACAAGTCCGCTTTTTATGAATATGTAGTATAGAGGGAAAAAAACTAGTTGTGGCTTCAAGGTGTAATTATAAAGACATACAACAAAAATGACACACAATTCTGTCTTAGTAATCCCTGCTATGAAATATGCATGATAATGTATTCCTGAATAAAGACTTAACAATGTTATAAGAGGCTTTGGCATTGTATAGTTAACCAAACAATTGGCAGGCTTTTCCAAATGTTATATAAGATATTGTGTGACCTTACAGTTTTGTTTTGCCTCTGTCTTAAATGTATTCTTTTCAAGCGAATTGTTTTGTTATGTTTTCATAATGCAGTTAAAACTGTATTATCTACTTGCAGGAGTCCAGCCTAGTTTATTATGCATAACAAACATGTTCATTTGGAAGCCTTTTGCATCTGGGGGTATTAATCATTTTTATAAGATATAATTCAAAACTAACAATGAACATGGCTTATGGTTTAGAAGTGTGTTTTCCCAATTCCAACAGTAATACTTATTACCATGCAAAGTTGCCTGTTTCTTATTATTACAAAGGGATTACTAATACAAATGAACTCCAACGCAAGTGACATTACATATATACTAGTATACTGCGGGTTTTGGGGGGTTGGCACATGGTTGAAAGTATTTGGAATTCTTTTTTTTTTTCTTGATAAAAAAGCATTTTCCCTTTGTTTTTAGCAGTAGGTAAAATTTTTCTATTAAAATGTACTTGTAAAGAAACATACATAAACAATATTTGTAATGAATTTAGCTCTACATTTCAGGGCTGATGCAATAAAATGCTGAAGCTTGCCCTTGCTAATAATTTGCAGCAATCAATCAGAACAGATGTCAACGTTTAACAGGGTTACTGCAGTTAGATAACACTTACTACAGTTAGGTAACATCTAATTGGCTGCTGCAAAATTATAGCATGTGCAAACTTGTGCACCTATTTATGCTTCAGTCCCTTAATGCCTATTAATTTTCAGGGAGCTGCAATATTATGCACAATGGGCCTAAAACATGTTAAAGAATATTCTTCCTGCTGTAATATTGTGAGTGTGGGTTTAACTAAATATTTTTGGGGCCTGCGCTTTTGTGCTACATTGTAATTCTCAGTGTTCTGTCCCCAACACCTGAATATCAGAAACAACAAAAATAAGTTAGGGCTACCAAGAACTAACACTAACTACCCAGAAAAGTGCTTTATTCAACACACATTATAAAAAAAATAAAGCACTTCAGCAGACTTTTTACTTTTTATTGTTTTTTTAGTTCACTCATTATTGTTGTGACTTAAACATTCTGCATACACAATATTTTTGGCTACTCCCTTTGCCATACTGACATACTCAATTTTAGTGTAAGCCTACCAGTCTCACATATGCACACGTAAGAGGCTTAACCAAGCTGTTATTTGTAGAACTTATATAAAAACTGGATTGTAGCCCAATGATAAAACAAAAATGTTTTGTTCAAAATGGCTGACATTGACATTAGCTGTTTTCCAATGGAGCTACTAAGCTGTAATGTTTGAGTGTCTATCAATATAGTCTTTATTAATGTTATTGTGCATACTGTTATGTATGTGTCCCCATCGTTCCAATTTTACAGTGCACCAAACCACCTTTTATGATCCCAAGAGAGTACTTTTCAGGAGAGCTGAGTTAACAGTTAGGCCCAGCAGAAATCACAACATTAAAAGCCTTGTAAAACTAAAATAAGGTAAACCCAGGGTTTAAGACCTACCTGTTTAGGTCCTTACCTTGGGTACTTTCTTTGGGAGCGGGAGTTAGATAAACCAGTATTGCTTCCCTTATAATTATTTTCCTAAACTGTATTACCCATACATAAGTATTGTACATATTGTCTTCATTTAAAAAAAATTCAATTTACAGTTAGCTATACTTTCTGTGGTCAGGAGTGAGCTACACTTTCTTCTTTTAGGATACACACCTCTTTGAAATGTCCCTGACAGTAATTTCTACTGATTGGCTGTTGGGTCAACAATGCTCAGATTGTTACTGAGCAACTGAATCCACCTAGGGAATAAGACCATAATAATGGGCACTTTTGGAGAGAAATTGTTGGATAACCCGATTATGGTAACAATACAGCAAGAGGGTTATTACAAAACACTCTCTGTGTATAAGTAACCCAGAACTGGCTGCACTGCCCTCAGGCAAAAAATACAAGTAACAAAAAAAAATTATGTCTGGGATACTCAATGGATTGTTGCAGAAAATGTGCTAAAGTTTATTTACCCATAATAAAAGACAAACAGGCACAATTTTAGGTAGTACCCCACCCTTTCTAAAGCCTTTGATTATGGTATATTATTATTATAATTAAAAATACTCCCTTTTTTCTTGAAAGTTCAGGTATTTGCGTATAATTTACCCTTTATATTAAATTAAAGATATTTAGTACCCTATGTCTTACTTAAACAAAGAGAAATACTATTATGCATTCATGGCCTGCATTGCACACAAAATACAATACAAGAGGCCCATCAAAAATTTATGGAAAATTAGAATCCACCATGAATTTTTCTGGAGTAGCTACTATCTGCCTCCTATACTCCTATAGAGTAAAGGGAGCCAACAATAACCAAATGGACATTTTTTCATTAACACCATTTGACAAAGATACAGATGGAGGTTGTTTGTTTGTTTTTGTGTAATATTTGTGGCTGATATAACACCCAAATCTGATAAATCCAATGAGAAATGTACAGCAACTTTTTACTAATTTATTCTATACATTTTGTAAATGAGGGAAGTTTATTCTCATTATTGAGAGTGATTTTTGTTCACATGGCAATGTGTAACTTTGCCATTATAATAGTAATTTAAAGGGCATGTCCACCGTAAATTTTAACTTTTAATGTGTTGTAGCCCTTCCTGGAGGCAAGACAGGTAGGCAAGAGACCTTTGGACAGGAAGACAGCCACTACTCTTCAGTTTCCTGGACTTTGGAACAATACGGAGAGATGTAAGTTAAGGATGTTTTTAGACTACACAGTCATGCCAGTATGGGATGATAGTTTTGGGGGTGGACATGCCCTTTAAAGCACTCCTGTAGTGTCAAAATCATTTTTCATTTAAAGGGCATGTCCACCCCCAAAACTATAATTGTACCCACTACTGACCCCACTGTGTAGCTTAAAAAAATCCTCACCGAACATTTCTGCTATGGTTCTCCTGCAATGTCTGTCCAAAATCCAGGAAACTGATGAGTAGTAGCTGTCTTTCTGTCAAAATATCTCTGCCTCCAGGGGATAGTGTGACATGCGCAGTGGAGCCCTTCCCCCCCTCCCTCCCACCCACCATCTGAATCCCTCTCTGCCTGCCCTTTCCCCTTGCGTAAAAATGTTTTTCCATAATGTTCCTCTTCACTGCCCACCCCCAACCGCCATATTAGTTCTGTAATAAAAGTTTCCCAATCATACTAACATCCCTTGGATCCCACGGCTGTCTTCTTAGCCTTTCTCTCCCGGTCTGGCCCCTCTCTGCAGCTACTGGTTTGCAGAGAGGAGGAGAAGACAGCCGCTGGATTGAAGGGATGTAAGTATGATTGGAAACTTTTATTACAGAACTAACAGGGCAGTTGGGGGTATGGCAAAAAAATGAATGCCCTTTAAGACCATGAAAAATCACTGCAACTCATATGAATAGATTAATAATTGTATTAAATACTTATATACATACATGCATAAAACCCTCCCTGCAGCTTTTCTGCCTCAAAGCGTTATACACTGGACAATCCACTCTGCAAACTCACATTAATATTAAGGTTTCAGGATATCAGTCAGCATTTTTTAGCATGGTCTATTCTCCTCCCCTTAGGATAATAACTCACTAATATAAACAAATTCACATGTTTTTATTCCGAAGGAGACTTGAGTGCTGAAAGAGAAAGGAGAGAGAGACATAAAACTTGCTGGTGCTATATTTAAAAAAAAATCTTTTCTCAAATATTTAATTAATTTTACTTTACTGAGACACATCAGCACCAGAACCATAGATGAAGGGGATTAAATGAAGGGGATTAGACTAGATAAAAGTAGGGAGCACATTTATCTCTTTTGATGCCTGGAAGTGTCCATGTACACTCCCTGCCCATTCCCTTCTGAAAGAGGTATGTAGCCCATTTCAGTGTGTGGAGTAGATATTGCAAACTATAAATGATGCACTGGTGGGGCATCTTTTAACTGCCTTTTAAAGGGAAACTGTGACCTCCAAACAAGTTAAGGTTAAATAAGAACCTGCAGTCTTTACTTAAAAATGAGCTCTAGAGTAATTCTGAGAATGACAGGAAATATGTGTGGAGTGGGGGAGGGGTTATTAATGCAGATGGAGTCTGGTGACATGGCTACAAGCTGCTCAAAGCAAGAAAGTGTTCAGAAAGTTATATAGCTAAATCTTGAAAGCAATATAACTTCTCTCACAAATTTTACCAAGAAGTGTGATCCAGGGTATGATAGAAGGGCTTTTATTTATCCCTTACTTGTTTGGAGACCACAGTTGCCCTTTATGTAACAGACTGGATGCAAGGTGGGCCAGATTTTATTCAGTGGGCACATATTGGAGAAAAGGGGACCACTATCTAAGCAGCTAGTTTTAGTTTATGGGGAGACGAGGGATGGGGTGAGTGGCCAGGATAACCCCTGCATTAGAGAAGAAAAAAGGAAATTGTTTTTGAACATTGTTTAGAAACCCTGCAAGATAGATCACTAAACAGTTATATGGTTTGCCCATATACAATATACATATCTAAAACAACTACTTGTTGACTCTGATTAAATTAAAAAACACAGGCTCCTCTTCCTCCATGACAGCATAGAGCCCAGGGTGAGGACCTAAAATTGCTAAGTCATCACCCTGGGTACTTTCCCTAGCTCCAGCACTACTTACTGAAAATCTGCTTTGGTGATCGCTCTATTCCTCTGCTCTTCCTGCTTCAGTCACAGATCACGATTGCTGCAAATAGGAAGACTCTCTCTGCAAGGAGGGGTGTCTTCCAATTGGCTGCACTGAGACTATCACTTAAAGGGGAAGGGAGGAGGAACCGAGGGGATCGCCAAAGCAGATTTTCAATAAGTAGTGCAAGAGTTAGGGAAAGTACCCAGGGGGAGGACCTAAAATCACTAAGTCCTCACCCTGTGTACTTTCCCTAATTTCTGCACTACTATGCTACCATGGGTCAGGGAAAAGGTGAGTATAATTGTCCTTTAAACCAAAAAACTGGTGACTTGTCAATTATCTACATTCAACCCCAACTGCTATTTTTACCAGCTTATTACATGAATTTGTGTTAAGGATAATTATTGCCTCAATTCTGTCAGAGTTAGCTGTCTCCTCTCTCCATACAGTCAATCAAGGCTGCCACTGGTGACATCACAGCAATGTTTGACTCTTGTTTCTCCTGCTGCCCCCCTCTGCACAAGCTCCAGCCAATAAAAAGCTTGAGCAGTTGGGGTTGTAGGCAGATAACTGACAAGTCACCATTTTTTTTATATAAGGGAGTATATGCCCTTTGGCATAGTAATGGAAACCACTAGCAAAACAGGTAGTGGGTCCAACTAGCAACAGGTGGTGGATCCAGTGTAGGTAATTAATTTGCAGTTTTAAGGACAGACTACATCGCACCAGAATAGTGCCTGCTGCTAACGCGCGATTTCAGTGTGATTGTGCACGTATTTGGGATTTCCCCATTTTGTGTTATAGTAATGCATGCAATTGCGCCAAAAAAGGTGATCGCGTGCATTAATAATACAAATAGATGCACAAAATGCAAATGCATCTGCAATCGCAATTTTTTTTTCTTATTGCGATTTCCATTATAAACAAAATTGCATGCGCAATCACACATGTAATCGCATGCGCAAATTCACCAAAAACCTTCTATTGAGGCCTAGCCCTGAGTCTAAAAAAACACCCAAACATCCATGCTGGTCTCTTCCTATGTTCCCTTATCCATAATATAATCAGGCTTGTTTTATAACAAGAATCTTAAAAAACTCATATTTTTCGGGTTTTCATTTTCCAATAAACTTAAACAAAAATAAAACTCAATATATGGTTCTTATATTTTGCATAAGGTATACATTATTTATTTGTGTGGTAATATATTATCTGTATAGTTGATTAATATACAGCCATACTCCTTTAAGGGAATTTTCAGACCATACGTGATTCTTCTTCTGTGTTTTTGCTTCAGGATCACAAAGAATTATAATTACACTTGAGATTTAACATTCTCTCAATCTACAGTTTGTTAATTTAACTAAAGCTGAGCAATGCACTCAGCCTGCAGCTGATTTATAATTTAATTAGTACAAGGAGTAAATACATCAATGCTCTATGCGAGTTTTGTAATATTGCAATATAAATCAGTGAGTAACTGCATGGTAGTGCTCACCGTTCTATTTGTATGGCTAATATTGTTTTTTGTTAGGAACCTAGGGTTCATTTTTCAGCACTAGGTCATATTTGTTGAAAATAGCTTGATTATTATTTCATTAGCTGAATGAATGCGATAGGTGGATATATGATTTAAAGACATGTTACAGTGAAAGTGTTGATGAAACTAATTCCTCGGGAAGGGGGGTGTTAGATTACATGAACTGTATTATTATGAACTATTTATTAAACCACTTAATAACCTGATTATTTCCTTTTTACTAGTAGAAAATGTATTAAAGTACTACAGAGTCATTTATTCATGTTAGTAATGTAGTTTTTTGCTTAAATCCAATTTGCCATAACAATTAATCCATTACAGTACAGTTTTGGGTATTATAATAATGTTTTTTTAATAAATAAAAAGCAAGGTAACTTCTTAGGGGCCTGCTTACTAACAACAACCATTGTAGTCCATTACTTCAACGCATATCTGGTAAATCATTTCCTTACATTTGCATTGTTTTACTGAATCTAAAAGTCACTGCAAAATTTAGCATTACATATGAAAACAGGGAACACAGTTTTTCAGGGGAGATAATATCTTAGTACAATTTTTGAAGAATATTTTTTTCTGGTGAATTTCAATACTGCATTTTCTGTTGAGTTAAGTCAAGTTTATATTGATGGCTGCCACACAAATCCAAGACGTTTAAAACAGATTTATTCTAATAACAGTTAAACTCTATCCCTAGGGGCAATGTGTTTTTAGGATTAATTCCCAAAACAATTCTCAGCAACAAAGTAGTAGCAACTTGCTCTGGAATTAAAATAAGAAAAATACATGTCTAACTTGCATGATTCCCATTAGACATAATGTCTCCAGGAAAGTCAGCTTATGCTTAATTCTTATTCTTGACTTTTGCTGGGAGACGATACACAAGCATGCCTTTTGTTGGGAGATTATATTCAATAACTAGTCCCAAGAAAGTCTAAGTGCATGTTATTATTCCATGTAGTTTGTTGGTTGTTTTCACTTAATGCCATAATGGCATAGTAATGCACTAAAATTTAGCAGTACATAGACTAGGGAATGTAAGGAATGTTCCAAATTTTATAGTATCTGTGTGTTTTGTGCTTTAAAACATTTACTTGTTTAATTCCTCTTTACAGTCATGTAGCAATGTATATGAAACAAGAGCACCCAAAACTACAGAGAGACTCTGAAATGAGGATCAGCTTATTGTAAATATAATTGGAATATGTTTATAAAAAACATTATAATAATATTATAACCACATACAAATAAGTACTGTCAGTGTTTTAGAATCATTGTTTATAAAACTTTTATTTCAAACATAAAATCATTTTGATTATATTCTCATTTTGTTGCACCCCTGTGTGAATACTTAACCATAATGTAAATCTGTGCGAAAAAACATCTTATTTAGGAACATGAGATATTTACTTATTAATCAAATTTAAACATATTTACCATATGTTCCCTTATATTAAGTGCATAATGAAGAAATATTGTGCATGCCTGGTGTTTTCTACACTAGTAAATATGAATATACATAATTATCTTTATACAATACAATATATTTTACAGTAGAATAATATTTAGTTCGGCAATGCAGGAACAGACAAAATACAAGTATTAGCTTTAAAAAAACTGAGTGCTCCTTTCTTTTGTGAATTGGGTTTATTTACATCAAATAACTTTCTAAATGAAAAAAAAAAGACTGAAATTGATGATTTTCCAAAACCCTCGGAAACTTAGGACTTCAGAAGAATTAGCCACCTACAGCCTTAATAGTACGATGTCTGCAACAAAGGCACATGAAAACTGTGAAGTGAATCTTAATGCTGTTTAACACAACCGCATTATTTATTTTGAATTCATGCCTCTGTTTCTCAGAGATATATTAAAAATGCCAACTACTGTTAAGCAGTGACATCAGATAATATTTCAAATTAACAGTATTTACTGTGTTGCAAAATAACCTTCAGTTCATCAATCAGCAAATCCAAAAGATACCCAGTGGAAACAAGGAAGAGACTGTTGTTTATAAGTACAATTCTGCTACTTTTGCATTCCACTTTTCAGAAAAAAGCCACTGATGAAAATACAGTAGATAGTAGTTCATATCCTATTATTGGTGCTGATTTGCCGTTTTCCTTAACTTGCCATGATTACTTTTTTAGAAGCTTTCTTTTTTTCCCCAGCTGATCCTCGTCTTGTTAGGCAGCATTAATGACACTTCAGTCATTGTGGCTTTCAAGCAGAGCCCTTCCACGGTGAACAGAGAGTTGACATTTCCTGACATTTTCCCAACTAATTACAGGACAAATAATTAAGCATGTTCTCCTATGTAACAAATGAAGGCAAAAGCCGTCTGTCAGCAATGGTGATTGATGACACTCTGGGAGACTTTATCTGATGGGTCCTGCCACGCAGTAGAGGAGAAGCAAATTTATTAGAATGAACAATGCAAATTCTGAGTCATCTCATCCAGTTATACGCCTAAGCAATATCCATGTCAAGGTGAATGTGACAATGAAAGCAAAATATTTGCATTTTGTGGAGCAGGTTGAAGGGGAAATCAGAGAGAGAAGATGACAGGCCTAATTATTTTGGCTCATACAGGCTAGGACAGCTGTTTCTGGTGTCCTGAACAAGGCTGTCACACAGGTAACTAAATAGGTCTGCATATAAGTCTGTATCCAACACTGTACTGAGATGTCTACCACTAATGACCAACGCTAATATTACTGCCATCGCTGAAAAACAGCAAATGTGTCACAGTGTACCTTCTGCATGGCAGTCAACATTTTGCTACATAATTACTTGTTAGTGAATTAATTCCTATCTGTCACTATATATGCCAATGTCATCTTTGGACCATTGCAAAAATTATACCATCTCTATAGCAACAGCAAGCTCAGCTAATAGACAAAATAATTCAAATCCTTGAGAAATGTGCCTTGTTAGAAAAATTCATAATGTAGTATTCCAATTGTGTCATAACTGAAATATTTAAATGTATTGTGTTGTGGATTGCGAAGAATATTGTATATAAATATATATATATTTAAAATAAAATTAACAATGTAAAGATATTTGAGCATGCAATTAAATGACAATTAAAAATACAAGAGATAAACATCGACTGGCATTTTTTTTCCTTCACTTATTTTGATGTAAAACATAAACAAGACAAGTCACAAAATGAAGCGTTCTATTACTTCTCACCTTTTGTGTGATGCCTTGATCCTTTCAGCAGATCCTAAATATTTCTCTCAAACTTCAGAACACATCATTAGATCTGTATCAAGTCTGAGTGTCATCTATTGTTTCATATTGTCAGTCATACATCTGTCATGGCTTTCTTGAGAAGAAATGATAAGGTTTGGAGAATTTTAATACAGCAACTCATCATTTTTGCATTATGAATAGTTTGAAACCTGTCACTATCTTGTAAATCTTTTTTTTTTTTTTTCATCCAAGTAGGAGGAAAATTCCTGCTATTTGAAAATCCATATGTAGCCTTTACTCATTGATTTGCTATTGCAGTTAATTAAAAGGTTACTGGGAGGCAAATTCGCTGTTCCCATAAGATAGTGATATCAGTTCATCACTTTGGTGTAATCGGATGTTGCACTGGTTAATCTCAAATGTTACAGTGGTGAATTTCAATCACAATTTTGACAGCTATGCAAAACACAGAAAAGTAGAACAAAGTTAAACTTCAGCGATTCACTGAAAAACATACATTCTGAAATAGCAACGTGGTTTCAGCACATTAATTTATTATTTCAATGCATTGGGAATTTAATTTTTTTATTTTATTAATAAAAGATTTTAATAATTTAAATTTCACTTTGACCATATTCACAATTTTTTTCTTAGTTGTTATCTTGTACAAATTAAAACAAAATGAACGTGTTTGTTGGCTAAACTAGATCTACTTACAAATAAATCTTACAAGGAAATATTTATGTACTTTTTTTCACTTTATTTTTTTCCCTTTGTCTAAATTTTATGTATTGTAAATACATCTTACATGCATATGATGCATACAACATACATGCATACAATGTTTACTATAATAGACAGGCATTTCATAATAATTTCTATTTTTAATAGATCCACCCACTAATATATAAAAGTGTTCATCTCTTAAGTGTAAACACAACAGGGACCTAGTAATTTTGCCTATTTAAGGACAAGCATGTTACAGTCTTTTTTTTACAATTTAAATGTAGCATTGCCTTTATAACTTATTTTAAAAGGAGTATAGCTTTGTTTCAGAATTTGTAGTTGTTTAGTTTTTTCTTTTCTTGCCTTGAACATAATAAGAGCATGTCTCTAAAGAACAATGCATGCAGCACCTATGCATTGCTTCATTTTTAATTTATAATTTCTAACTACTACTATTATTATAACTAAACAAATAGCTTTGTTTAAAAAAAAAAAAAAAATCACAAAAATCTCAGCTCTAGTCATGCACTGTACTTTTGTCCTGAACCTGGTTTTGGGACATACTACAAGTTTCCCTACAACACATTTTGCCAGTTGAAACTACCAACAACATTTTGACATGAAACTGTCAAAGCTTCAATGGCCAAAATTGATTTTCTGCACAGAATGACACAGTGAACTGTGGTTTCAGAATTTAAAATTCCAACACCGAATTTGAACTGATGTTGAAATAAAAGTTGTTGTTCATATGTATATCCCTACTTGGTACCCCTTAAAAGGTTTCTTTTGCTTTATTCCTACTGATTGGATTACTGGCCTTATGAGTTTATCGCCTAGCTCACTGGATGAGAGTATATTCTTTTTATGGGTACAAAACAACAATGCTTGGTCAACCCTCCAGGTAACAATATACAAAGTGAAAGATCTGTCCACATTTCAGTTGAACAAGATAAAATCTAAAATATATTTTCAAAAAAGGAACACTGTTTTATCCTTTTAAAACCAGTAAATATCTGATGCACATATATTAAAAACCATTCACTTGTTCCATGTAAAAATGCACAACTTGTATCTGTGGACTATAGGATTCTCATGCAGTGTTTTTCCTTGCTGTAAGTCTAGTCTGCTTAGCTTCCAAATACCTTTTCACCAGCAGGTGGTAGCAATTAAACTTATTATTGAAATAGTAGAGAAGTAAAAAAAAGCATAAATAAAATGAAATATACATCTAATGCTGCCTGGTCTTTATTTGTGGTCAGCAGTCGTTCATTAAAGGACTTACTATGATATTGGTGGCTCAGTAGTCCTTAGTCTACATGCTTGTGAGGGTTCATTTATCCAGGTCATAGTATATCTCTGGTATTCAGTTATATCAACTGACCTTGAAGATTAGTCCTTGAACACATTTCAGTAGTCATTTGACTGGCTTTCTTAATTCAGAATGACTTGTAAAATAATACGTTGGCAATAAATACCCTATAAGCTAAGAAGGAGGAAAATAGTGGCTATAGCAAAAAAACTCCTTTATTCAATACATAATGTGAGTTAAAGGGTATGTCCACCCCCAAACTAAATGTTTACCAACTACTGGCCACACAGTACAAAAAACAAAAATCCTTACCTTACATCCCTGCCTCTTCAAAGAAGGAAACTGCTGTGTTGGAGCTGTCAGTGCCTCATCCAGTGCCTGTAGCTTGGCTAACCTCACAAAGGTCTGAGGCATGCTCAGTAGAGCCCTTTCCCCCGTCTCCCTCCCTCCCGATCCCTCCGTGGCTGTCAGTGTTCTATCTATTAAAACTTTTTCCACAATGCAGGGAATACCCTCCCACCCCCAACCGCTGTATTCATAACTTTAAAAGTGCTGTCAATCTCTACTTACACCTCCTAATTCCTGCGCTGTTCTACAGTGAAGGCAGCCGTGGCTGTGATTGGCTGCCTCTCAGTCAATCACAGCCGCGGCTGCTGGTCCGGCCCCATGCTTGCAGTTCTGGCGGCAGGGGAGCCAGACCAGAACAGCGCAGGAACGAGGAGGTGTAAGTAGAGATTGACAGAACTTTTAAGGTTATAAATATAGCAGTTGGGGGTGGGAGGGTATCCCCTGTATTGTGCCAATTTTTTTAAAAAGGGTAGACATGCCCTTTAATATATGCAAATATACTGAAAAATGTTAACAACCGGCAAGGAGGCCCTCACCCTAGTTGGTAAAACCAGACCACTGCAAGTCATAAATAAAAGTGTAATCACAAAACCTCATTGCCTAAGTTATACTTATCAGTCAGTCAGTCAGCCTGTGCATCAAATTAACAAAGTATTCGGCTATCAAATAGGAGATAAAGGTGAGTAGTAGTGATGGGGGGGGGGGGGGGGGGCAGCACCAGGCAATAAATACCATGGAATGTGTCCTCAGTATATAACAGCAATATGTTAGAGACCCCCTGAATGTATGATGTAAATTCTACATGTTTCACTGCATGCATAGTTTATCTTTGTACTGAACATTTTTGTATTATTATGTAATTATCTATAAACAACCTTCCTTTTACTTCTAATTCCAAATGCCTAAAAAGGTTTTATTATGTTTCTATAGGTGATAATTTTTTTGCTATTTTGCTGCCATGGAAAAAATACTTGTTTCATGACCATTACCCAAGTGACCAGGGCTCAGGCATTGGATCTTTACCATACAGTATTTCTTTAGAGAATATATTCAGATCTTTTGGATCTTTGTAAATATGTTTTCCATGTGATTAAATCTAAATCTTCTTGTCAACCACTAAGCTAAAACATGATATTTATGGGCGATATATAGATAGCCGATGATGCTCCCTTTTTAAACCGTAAGTCAATGCACTAAGCCGATAGTGGCCCTCTATGCATTCAGAATGGGAGTTAACCAATTCTGAAGCTTTAATGGCAGCTATTTGCTGGCATTAAATATTCTGTCTTAAAGAGCCACTATTGGCATGGTGGATTGGTTGCAGTGGTTGCGTGTCTTCTCACTGCTGCAAACCACCGTTATTACTGTCTTTAAGTTGTGTTTACCCTTTGTGAACTGTTGCAAAGGAGGTTTTGCAAAATTAAGACAGAAATAGCTGATGACAGCTTTCTACACATCGCAAAAATCACAAAAACAAATTATTATCCTATATAAACCGTGCTCTATACATCCTGGCCTCCCTGCTTCCAACCTCTCTCCTATTCACTGCATATTAAATGGCATGTCCAACTCCCAATATGAAATCTGCATATAGTCTAAGCACCCTATAAACCCCAAGACTGCATTATTAACATAGTTCAAGGACATAGTTCAAGTTCAAGCCATTGCTCACAATGTTCACGGACTCTTTTCCTTGCTGCCTCTAGGCAAATAAATCCACCATAGCTGGGACAAATAATTGGCATGGCCAATGACTGAGAGCTTTTCCCAAAGCCATCTGCTCTAAGTTAATTCAAGGAACGTCTTTAAATCATGTAAGTGTCATGGTTTTGGGATTTGAAGGTAGCCTATATGTAGGTTTTAGTTTGTGGTATGGACATACACTGTAAATTTTGTTACCTAGTGACAATTTTTTTGCAGGGAGATATAGTCATACTGTTGGTTCCTAATAGCAGATAATAAGCATTTTCCTGCTCCACCTCACTGGTATTTAGTGTAAGACAGAATTTTCCCGAACCACAAAAATCTTTTCGATTTTGCTCTGCAAGCAAAATGGATTTCAGTGAGTACAGTGGACGGTGGTCAGTGGACGGTGAACTTCAGCCAGTCATCTCCATTAACTACAATTTAATTGATGCTCATGGCTAGCAATCTGAAATGTCGTACCATATCCATACAGTTTTTACCTACCAGGATGTACCTCTTTGCCCAACTTCCACTGACCCCCTTCTCTGAAAATGGTCCTAGCAAGGTCCCATTGTCACATATATGGTATTGGTTGTACCGTGCTGATTGCTGCATGGCAATACAGCTTTAGATAGCTACAGTACCAAGACTTGAATTGGCAAACCTTAATGATATTTACAAATCTGTAAACATAGAGAAACTGGCAATTTCACCATGAATACGACTCCATTGGAAAACCTTGGTTGTCACCACTTAGTAACAGAGCAGATTTTTTTTTCATGTTGATTTTAAAATTGATGGCTACCAGGGAATCATTAATTACATGCAGAAGAGCTTTTTTTTTTGCATGACTATATTCCTATAAGTCATTATATCACAATGTAGAAAAATTGCATTTAAAGCAATTACACCTTATAAGCAAGCTATTGAATATTAATCAACAATTTAATTACCTGGGTATGTTTAAGTTGCCAAATACATAAAGTATTTTGTGTTTGCATCAATAAAGCCTGAAATAAAGAAAGAAACCATTTAACTCTTGTGCAATCTAGGGGCACATGCAATGCATCAACTCTGCCAGTAATAAATGAAAGTGTTTTTCTATAACTATAATAAATAATTAAAATAAGGAAAAAATTTTAGAACATGAAAGTTTTGTGCTTTCTTTCAAAAACATTTATTGAGCTGTTATTACATTTTAGATTTATTAAAAGGCAACATTGCCTAATATAAAGAAAGAAGCTGACATTGAAGAAATTATTATAGAGAATTTACCTTTGTAAGTACCTCCTTTCACCTATTCAGGGGTGGAAGTGTTCATTAATAAGGTTAAAAAAGAGGTTATGGGGGAAGTACATTAATCAAACAATTAGAGGTTGCAAAACAATTTGTGAATGAAAGCAGGGCTTGAAAGCCTTAAAGGGCATGTTCAACCCCAAAACAATAATCCCCCCACTAATGGCCCCACCATGTAGTGTAGTAAAATCTTTACCTCACATCCCAGCTCCATAAGGTTCTCCTGTAGTCGTAGTCCCAAAAACTGCCCACCAGGAGGATAGCAGAGTCCATATAGGACTCTGCCTCCTTTCTGGCCTCCGGGAGAAGTTCGGCATGCGTACTGCAGCCCTTCTCCCCCTCCCTCTCCCTCCCGATTAGGATTCCCTCTCCCTCCCGATTAGGATTCCCTCTCCCTAGTGTAAAACCCTTTATATATAACATTCCCCCTGTCCCCCCAGCCCCAACCGCTATATTTTTATTATTAGAAAGTGCCCCAAACATTACTTACCTTCCCTCTTTTCTCCGCCGCACTGAACTCCTGGCAGCCACGTCCGTGATTGGCTGCCTCTCAGCCAATCACAGACGCGACTGCCAGTCCCGCCCCCCTGCTTGCATTTTCTCGCAAGCAGAAGGCCTGGCAGTGCGGCGGAGGAAAGAGGGAAGGTAAGTAAAGTTTGGGGCACTTTCTAATAATAAAAATATAGCGGTTGGGGCTGCGGGGACAGGGGGAATGTTATATCAAAAAAAGGGTGGACATGCCCTTTAAAGATGAGACTTGACATTTCAATCAAACCCTCCAATAAGGAAATTATAATGCAGTTAGGAGGATAGAGTGTTTACAAGCAAATAGACGCTAACCCAGTTATGTGCATTAAATGGGGCACAAGTTCCTAAGTCAAATTTTAAATAATCTGGATGATCTGTTTGGATTAACTTTAATAAAAACATCCTATCACAACCATTTAGAATATTCTGCCCAAGGTTCACAAAAAGCCACCTGAGACACAGTGAATGGGATTGGTTTTATCTTCAGCCCTATGGTGACTATGTTTACTGTAGTTCTCACACCCTTGGTGCAGCACATGCCTTCATATTTAAGTATATCCCTTATTTCTTGATAAATTACTCTAATTAAGGATTGGTATAATATTTTACTTGTCATGTCAGACGTATCACCTTTACACACCTCTATAATGAAAACATCTAATTATGCAAATTATATTATGAAACAAATTCTACCCATACTTGAGAGGAACTGACATGGGGTATAGTGCCACCTTGGCATTATGATTTGTCTCCCTAAGGGCTATATATTTTTACCTTTTCCCCGTGTTTTATATAGTTGATTCCTTATAAAACAGTTTAGATCATTAAAATAATAATTTAAGCTTCAACTTTAAACGTCTTTATTAATTTTAAGTATTTGTGTATTTGAGAAAAATCAATTTTCTGTCACTAGCCCAATGATTAGTTTATACTAATTGCCTTCAGTGTAGTGGAAATATATTGATATCAGGACCATAGTATGGTATATGGTATATTTATTGTCATTTAAAAAAATGATCACATTGAGTTGTTCTAAAGCTTGCCACCCAAACATGAGATCTCACTTGATTCCAGTATCTGCTGGTGTATAACTTCAAAATGTCGAATTCTACTCCTGACTATAGAAACGAGATACAAGATTTATGACTTTAAATCTTGTTTTCCTTATTTAAATTTTTTTTTCAGAAAATCTGCTAAATGTCTGAATGTCTATGAAGAACTGCATTCATAATTCTAAATATATGTAAGAAAAAATGGAACTGTTAGGTTGCTGAATGTTTGTAGGATGCAAAAATATTTAGTTTGTGTTGGATTTTTCTGATATAAAAGGGGTGTTTAGTTTGAAAATGTGTAGGGTATTCATAATACAGAGCTCGATGAATTTGTGTGAAATTCACCTTTAATTTTGTCCCTGGTTTTCATTTTTGGGGAAAAAAGGATAATTGTGAAAAATTTTAATTTGATAAACAAAATGCATGTTTTGTTGTGTCTCACCACTCCCTTTGCTGTGGCTGCCAGGTGGTTTATGAAATTATCCTGTGGGTAGTAGGGGTCAGCTTTCATAATACACTAAAGCTAGGTGACACCTTTACTTTTTATAGAAAAAATATAATTTTTTCAGCTTATTTCTAAGCTAGCATGAATGTATGGAACAGAATATTTATATTCAGCAAAGAAAGGTAAGTATTGGTAATTGAACCTTCAATCTTCTTTACTATGTCTTGCTAAAACACATCTTTATACCACTATCCCAAGAGAGCAACTTTGTTAAATGGGTGTACATTTAGAAACTTTATCTTTTGCTATAATGGAAACAAACAAAAAAGGCAGTAAACTCTGCCAGTCTATTTTGTATTGTTATTTTGCATTGTTTCATTAGTAAGCCTAGGGATTTGAACATGTAACATGGGCTGTGTGTTTTTAAAATCATAGTATTTGTATTCTGATCTACCAGATGTATTACAAAGAAAACATGTACATTAAGAAACTGTGGGAATCATGCATGCAGAGCCAGGGCGCTCTTTTTGTGGTTAGAAGAGATGGCCAAACTATATAAAGTTAAGTCATTCAAGTCAATAGGGGAGTGATAGTTCGAAAAGTCCGGGTGTTTTACAGCTAAACTAACAATGGTAACTAGCTCTAAATGGCTGTGTCACCTGGGAAATGGTCTGGGGAACATGTCACCATCAACAAAACTTGTAAAAACACTTGTGGAAAACGAGCCGGCAATTGTCAGGTGTTGTGCAAGCTACACTCGAGGGTTACGGCTAATTTGAGGGTTATCAAACGATACTTTCGAGGGTTTCCGAAATCGGATGATACTTTCAAGGGTTACCAAAAAGGAACAATACTTTCGAGGGTTAGCGAATGATACATTCGAGGGTTAGCAAAAACAATCCGTACATTCGAGGGTTACCGAAATTGCCCAATACTTTCGAGGGTTAGCGAAAATGAACAATACATTTGAGGGTTAGCGAAAATGATCCATACATTCGAGGGTTACCGAAAACAAACAATAATTTTGAGGGTTAACAAACGATACATTCTAGGGTTAGTGAACCCCCTGTAAATTCGATAATTTATCATTTATGATAATTATAGAAAATACAGCCGCGAGTCTGGAAAAACTAACTAGTTCAAATAGTTCAAGTTCGACCGAACTCATAAAGCTCGGCTCAAACTCTGGTTCGATTTCTATTCCATCCCTAGTTGTTAGTCATACTAACTGATTCAATATTGGTTTGCAATATTTCATTGAATTCAATATCAGTTTTGTGCTACATTACTGGCCAAAGGCTCTTTAAAAACTACATGGTCTGTGAGTTGTACTGCAACAATGTGAAAGCCTTCTTGATTGCAGAATATACTTTTTACATGTAAGTAAATGCAACTTACTAGAGAAGTATCTTACAATATATAGGTGTTCTGAGGAGAAAAATGTTCACATTACCATAAAAAAAAATGTTTATTTCTCCTTTTTTCAAGTATTTGACACAAAAATCCAGTAAAATCTTCCCCAAAAAAGTTACAACATTCTATTATCTTATTTAATGTTAAAATTCTTCTGGCAATGAATGCATGAAAATAGGGAAATTCTACTGGCATATTAAGCATATTAATTGCCAAATTTCGCCCCAAATGACTTTGGGGGTTGGCAATGTTTTGCTGAAAAATAGAGATGTTGTGTGGGTGAAATTTTTGACAATACGCTGTCAAATTTTTAATGACAAAGTTTAAATTTCAGTGACATTTACCAATGTCCTCACTCTATTTATATCTCACCATCTCTTCTCTCTTTCTCCTCTCACTGCACCCATGTACTATACCTGCTCTTTACCAGCACCACACTTTATTATGGGTCTGACACAAATAAATGACACAACTCCATCTCACATTTTCCGGTTTCTATTTGATCTCCTACTCCTTGCTGGGGATGTATCTCCTAATCCTGGCCCCTCTAACCTTTTATCCTTTCCTCTAATCCCATCTTCATATCTGCCCTTCTCCTGTGCTTTGCTTAATGCTTATTTCCTTTCTAACAAATCCACTATTATTCATGACTTTTTCTGTTCTAAGAATTTTCACATTCTTGCCCTTTCTGAAACCTGTCTCACTCGACATGACTCTGGTACAGGAGGTCTTTGCCTCTCCTATACACCTTGCTCCTCGGGTCATGGCGGAGGTGTGTGCCTCCTTCTTTCCCCTGCCTGTAATTTTAATGTCATCATCCCCCCACCGGCCTTCTCGTTTACATACTTAGGTTCACACCTTGGTTCACTACCCTCTATCGCTACATGTAGTATACATGTGATATACAAACCCCCATAAAACAACTCCCCCCAGTTACATTCCTCTCAGACTTTGGGCCATATTTATTAACCTGCGGTATCTCTTTTTAGCGATACGGCGGGTTAGTTAATGTATGATCGCGGTCGTAAATGCACATTTACGACCGAAATACATTTATGACCGAATGTTCATTAATTACCGTAAACTACTGCAATGGTATTCTATGGGGATCGCAAATCTCCGATTTCTTTTATTTTATTTATTTACAATGCTTGTAAATAAACGATTGTTAAACCAATTGGAAATAACTATGATTTTAACAGTCATTTTACAGATCATTAAAGGCGCAGTATCGCTAAAAAGCAAGACTGCACCTTTATAAATATGTCACTTTGAGACCTGTCTTTACCTTTTTTCTCTACGACATTCCTGTTCTAATTCTCGGTGACTTTAATTGTCACATTGACAACTCTGCTCTATCCTGGCCCTCTCATTTCCTTCACTTAACATCCTCTTTTGATCTTCATCAGTGAACAAATACTGGTACGCATAAGGGTGTCCACTCCTTTTTTGTCTTCACTAAAAACTTCTCTGTCTCATCTTTTGAAACTAACCCCTACCCACTTTCAGAATTATTATATCTTATTACTTTACTTGCCCAACACTCTCCTGTTTCTCTTGACCCGTCTTCTTGTGTGTATGTCCGTAATACCTGAGCCATAGATCTTCTCTCTCTTCTAGTCTCTCTACCCTTATGTCCAACTCTAACCCTGACTTGCTTCTTAACTCCTATAACTCTGTACTGACTTAATGCTATTGATTACCTTGCCCCATTGCAACCCCGCAACTGCTGTCTCTCTTATCCTCGCCCCTGCCTCAGTCCCACAACCGTAGATGCACACATGCTGCTGAGCAGATGTGGAGAAATTCTCATTTGCAGGCTGATTTTCTTTATTACGATTTAATGCTACAATGGTATTTTCCCTTCTTCCTTTAAACACGCCCACATGAAACTAACAATCAAAAAAGCCCCCCTTGACCCCTATTGTCTTGCTAGCTACCGCCCGGTCTCTTTTCTACCAATAGCCATAACTTACTGGACCCCTTGCATTCAAAGGTTTTGTCCTGCACACTTCACGGAGACGGCTCTGTGCGAAGTTGTGAATGACCTTCAGGCTGCCAAAGCCAAAGATCACTTTTCTATTCTCCCCCTCCTTTTTTTTTTTTTTTTTTTAAATTATTATTATTATTATTGATTTATATAGCGCCAGCATCTTCCGTGGCACTTTACAATTACATGGTCATACATTAAATACAGTGTAATACATGTTATACAAAGTCATACTTATTACATACACAGGTAATACATAATATAACTAAACAGAGTGTGGAGTTTCTTACAGCAATACCGTGATACAATAGGAAAGAGTTTACAGACTAGAGGATACGGGGGTGAGACATAAGGTGACGGGAATCTGTAGGCTGCAATTAGATTAGCAGTAAAGCGTGAAAGGCGGGTTGGATCGTATTTGGTAGTAAGAGGGGTAATGTTTAGGCCAGGTTATATGCTAGCTTAAAGATATGGGTTTTAAGGTTATGTTTGAAGGTGTTAAAGGATGGAGAATGACGTACAGATGGAGGAAGGGAGTTTCAGAGCAGAGGCGCAGCATGAGTAAAGTCCTGAATGCGGGCATGGGAAGAGGTGACCAGGGTGGATGAGAGGAGGGTATCTTTTGCAGAGGTTGCGCTTGGGATGGTATCTGAGATATATGGAGGGGCTATGTTGGATAGTGCTTTATAGGATAAGGTAAGCAGTTTGAACAGTTTGACCTCTCCTCTGCTTTCAACACAGTAGATCACTCCCTCCTAATGCAAATTCTTCACTCCTTGGGCATCCAGAGTTAGGCGGCATCATGGCTACGATCCTACCTCTCTAACAGAACTTTCTCTGTGTCAGATGATAATAAAATATCCTTTCTGGTTCCTCTTAGTGTAGGGGTTCCGCAGGGCTCTGTTCTTTCACCCCTGTTGTTGTCCCTCTATTCTATTTCCCTGGGACATGTTATCAGCTCATTTGGTTTTAATTACCACCTGTACGTCGTCGATGATACTAAAATAGATTGTTCCACCCTCACGCTAAGTCCTGACACTCAATCACGCATCTCCGACTGTCTCCATGCTTTCTCTTCATGGGTGTCGCACTGATGCCTCAAACTAAACCAGACTAAACCATACTAATTGTTTTCCCACCTAAAACTGGTCCTATCCCACCTTTTTTCAATTCTGTGATCCATTATTGGGTCCTCTTTTCTAATCACATTAACTATGTTTCTAAAAGCTGTCGTTTTTTTCTCCGCAATCCATATATTCCTCCCTCTGCTGACTACTGCTATGCTTATCCAATGCTCTCATCTAATCACGCCTGCACTATTAAAACCTTCTGGTCTTCCGGATTCCCATGTTTCTCCACTTTAGTTGATCCTTAACTCTGCCGCACTCATTGTCTCACTCTCTAACAATCTGGAAATTAAATCTCCTCTGTGCCGCACATCTACCTGGCTCCCCATTAAATAACGCATTATCTACAAAATCCTTCTCTTAACATTTAAATCCCTTCACTCTGCTGTTCCTTTTTACATTTTCCCTGTGTGTCCCTGTCCATACCCTCTGCTCATCACAGAACCATCTTTTATACAGACCCCCCCAGACCCCCTCCTCCCACCTTACTTAAATCTTTTTCTCTTGTGGCTCCCATCCTCTGGAATTCTATCCCCCCCTCTCTTTGTCAAGAAAGCTCAATAAACAAGTTTAAATATATCTTCTCATCCTATTTTTCTGGGCACAGCACAGCATAGGACTGTTGACACAGCAACAGTTATTATTTTAGCACTTTCACATTTTTCTATGTATCTGTATGTTACCCACCTAAGTAAATTGTAAGCTCTGTGGGCCAGGGACCTCTTTCCACATGTTACATGTTTCAAGCACTTAAATAAAATAAGTAACAGGGTAACTGCATAAGATATTTCTGGAACATTATTCTTCCTGGAACATTGCTCATTATATATATATATATATATATATATATATATATATATATATACCAATGCTGCATGTAAACTTGTAAACTTGTAGTACAGCATAAAGAGGCATAGAACAGAGGAAATGGATGATATACAGTGCACATCTAAATGCAGTATTAGGAAGGAATGAGAGTTTTATCAATAAACAAAAAATATTTCCTGAATATTGACCAATATCTATTGTGCCCATAAGTCAGATCTACTGTAGACATGAAGGTACTTATGACAAACCCTGATCTTTACTTAAAACAAATCCATCAATAGTGGGGCAATTAAATCAGCAGTCTAGTGCATACCTGGATCAATCCTTCTTCCTTCATCAATTTAGAATTCCTAAGCTTCATCTGCTTGTAGTCCATCAAGCAGATGAATTCTATCCCATTGCAAAAACCCGGCCAGGTTATGCCAAACACTTTATGGAAATGATTGATTTCTTGGTTTAGTCTTTTCATACCATTAACTTTATTTTGGCCACCAAGAGGTCACTCGAAGTGAGGGATAACCTCATATGGCATTGCATGAGCAAAAATGAATCAGTTATCTTATGATTCATTGATGGGCATTTGAATAATCGATCATATGCAGAAGTAATAAAAATCTTATCCCTTAACCACGTGTGCTAATTTTTTCATAGAAATCTCTTTAAAATCAGCCAAAACAGTCAAATGTATCAAAGTGTAAAAAAAAAAAGATCTAAAATCAATCAAAGTCTGCTGTTTTTAAAACCTCAAATTCTGATTAGTTACTAGCATACTGATTAAATGGCTTATGGTTTAGAGAATTTTGCATTTATTAAGCATTGAGCTTAGAGAACTAGTAAAAAACTGCGTAATAATGGTAAATACCTGATTTGTTTTTCTAAACTGCATTTTAAACACTTGAATTCTGTGCAAAATAGACTACATTATGGATAATTTATAAACTATACATACATGATTTATAAAACACTGACTATATATTATTTATAGTATACTTCAGGAAATTAAAACTTCATACATTATGCTATGCAAAAGCTTACGTATGTTTACAGTGTTGGGGGGAATAGATGGATTCGCTAAATTGTAAATAATGTGGGAAACTGTCCCTTGTGTACAATAAAAAAACCTTAATATTTTGTGGGGAAATATTGTACTTCAAAAGTGACTTTAAATGCAATTTAATTCAGTAAGTATGTTAAGGTCAAGCAGTGTATAATTTAGAAAGCCTTCATACAGTTGAATAAATGAGTTACACAACCTTCTGTCACACACAGGCATGTGATTTAAGTGATGTTAGTTATCTACGAACAGTTTAGAACAGACATGGCCACATGAAATGTTTGGCAGGGATAGGACAAAACGATTGGCGGGAAAATCCTGTAAGATATAAAGTGAATAGTAAAGGAATGGTTGGAGATAAAGAACTTTCCAGAGATTAATATTGTGTAAGATTAACACATTGAACTGAAGCCTTTACTTTTAAAAGTTTTGAGTTTGTGGAACTGTTCTATTTTGTACTTTTCTCTACCAAAGTGATAACTGTTTCTATCTTGTATGTAGTTTTTCAGCTCACCCCTCTACTCCTAGCAATTATATTAAAGCATTAGCGTGACTTGCTTTGAAGTCTGAAAAGGGTGCGTGGGTGAATGGGTGCCCAGAAAAGGTGGACATAAATCACAAAATAAACATTGATATTAATAAAGACCCTCAGCACCCTCTAACCAATGTCACAACTTTTCAAATGCTAGCCTTAAGCTAGGTACACACAGTACAGATTTCTGAAAGATGACAGACAGGATCTGCAAGATCCTGTCTGCCATCTTTCAAAGATCTGCATACACACAGTCCCGAGCGTTCTCCCTATGAACATCATAGGGAGAACGCTCGGGACTGTGTGTTTCCATCGGCTGCGCTAGACTCCTCTATGGGGAGTCTAGCGTGGCCAATGGAAATTTTCGGTCTTTCCCGAATGAGCGTTTGGCCAACCCGATCGTTCGGCGGCCGCGCGCTCGTTCGGGAAACGAAGGTACACACATAACGATAAAGCCCCGATACCGTCGGATCCGACGGTATCGGGGCTTTATCGTTACTCTGTGTACCCAGCTTAACTGCTAATAATTCTCTGTCAGGAGAGAACTTCCTGGGAAAAAAACACATTGGTAAAGCCATTGAAGAGAACAAGAATATTGTGATAGGACTGCTCCTACACCAATTTCTGAAGCATCAACTTCAGACCACAAAGGGAAACCTGACATCTGGATTAATGAGTATAGGAGCAGAACAGAAAGCCTTTTTTAAACTTTGAAAGGCTACATGGATTTCTGCCGATGAGTTGAAAGGATCTGCCCCCTTCTTAGTCAAATTAGTTAATGGTGCAACCACAGAACAAAAGTTTTTAATAAATCTTCTGTAGAGGTTTGCAAAACCCAAAAACCTTTGAAGAGACTTAAGACTTGTATGAGGCTCCCATTCCTGGACTGCTGACAACTTCACAGGGTCCATAGTGAGCACACAATTGGATATAATGAAACCTAGGGAAAAAACTTGCTGAACTACAAAGATAAATTTCTCTAGCTTAGCATACAAATGATTCTTTCTAAGCTTTTCTACTTGAGGTTAGAGGAAAAAGCAAAATATCATCCTCTGTAAACTACAAATTTATAGAGGTATTTCTGGAACACCTCAGAAGACTGCTGGTGCATTACTAAGACCGAAGGGCATGACTAGTTATTTATAGTGGCCATCCTTAGTGTTAAGGGCAGTCTTCTATTCATCATCCTCATTGATTCTTATTAAGTTATGGGCAACTAACAACAGGTCGTCAATGAGAGGGAGAGGATATCTATTTTTAATTGTGATCTTGTTAAGAGATTTGTAATCTATACAAAGTCTTAACCTGCCATCTTTCTTTTTCACAAAGAAGAAACCAGAAGGTGAAGTAGGGGGACGAATGAAACCCTTATTGAGATTCTCTTTGATATATTGCTTCATGGCCGTCTAAATTATATAAATGCCCTTGGGTAGCATAGTGTCTGAAGGAAGTTCTATGGGACAATCAAGAGCAGGCAAACAATCATTAAGTTGCCCACAAGCCAAACTTTCCAGATATTCCTGTGAGGTTTTAACTAAGGAATCCAAGCAAACAAAACCTTGGGAGACTTAGAATTTAGAGGAATTACACGTTGACCAAGATTGTTTATATCCACCTAGGCTCCGGAGTTTCCTGGAATCTTTTGGGGACAATATTGTGCAAAATAACCAGAAGCTCCACAGTACAGGCAGAGACCATTGAACACCTTGTAGGTTTTTCAGTGGGAGTCAATTTGTTGAACTGACTCTCTTGGCAAAGTACCTGCAACCTCCGATCACGTCTGATGGGCAAAAATGTTTAATGGGATCTGAAAGACCAAGCTTAAATTGGGAATTTAAAGCAGGATCATTCAATCATCCATTTAAAGCAAGAAAGGTATGACAACCAGGAGCGAAATCTTCTAACCCCTTACAGCTGCAGCGGAGCACTCATGTCCAAATGACCCTCAGCACTGGCCGTACAGGAATTCAACAATCCCAAATAGAACAGCCTTTGAGGAAGCGATGAGAGTCACGAAACACGTCAGACTGTTACCTACCTCCAAATTTCCCTCCTCTGTCCTTACTTGTCACTTGTGATTTTGGTAACCTATGACTTTTACTTACAAATAAAAGTTAGCTTTTATTTCAGTTGGAGTGATGCCTGTCTGCCTATGTTATTCATTTAAAGCAGGATCATTTAAGAGGTCCTCAGCCTAGACTCTGCAGTTGAGGAGTAGTGAGGATCTAAAAAAATTCTCTTTTACGGGAGACAAGGCTGAATTTTTTGAGCCAGGCCAACACCTAAGTCTGAGGATCCCCTTGGAGGATGGAAATAACAAGACCTACCCTGTGGGCATCCATGCCGATAAGAGAGGATGAAGCTGGAAGTAAAGCTTACAGTGGTTTTGATCTTGAGACATTCTCCAGAAAACTTTTCATGCTATGCTCCTTTGGGTTCTATGGCACGAACTGCTGGACAAGGAGGTTTCACTGGCTGGCTAGTCTCCTGAACCAATACCATCTGGGCTAGTTGGTTTACAGCTCAAGTCAACAGGTGAAGCTGCCCCTGTATCTCTTCCATAGAAAAGTAGTAGTAAGGGCAATTATACGTTAACCCTCCAAAATCCCTGAGTATCCCTTTAGCACAGACACCCCATTTATAACCACTTGCTTCACCTTTAGACCCCTCCATTTGCCGGGAGGCTAGATGCACTTAACCCAGGACTTAGAGTGCAAGGTATCAATGCAGAGGCTGGGGATAAGTAAGAGGAGCACAAGACTGGCAGACTGGGCAAAACTGGCTGGGAAGCCGGACAACCGAGCTAAATTTTATTTAATCCTAATGTGAAATACATTATCCTAAGAACTCCTAAATATTGTAAGATACTTTTCTAGTAAGTTGCATTTTCATACATGTACAAAATAAATTCTGTAACTAAAAAAGCTTTCATGTTGTTGTCAGTACAACTCACAGACAAAGTAGTTTTTAAAGAGCTCTGTTAACATGTGCCCCTATTGGCCATGCCCCCTGGCCACAGTATTCACTTTATGCAGTATTTTCTTGTAGATGTCTCTACACTAATACGGGAACCCCTATCCCTGCAGTTTATTTTCTAGCCAGCATGAATGGTACAAAGAACAGCTACCAGGAAATATACTAAACAGTAAGGTGATTTTATGTGTTTACATTATGTTCCTAGGCAAAGAAAATAAGTTTCTAAATGTGCTGATATTCTATATATTAGCTCTTGTAGGATAATAGTTTAAACAGAGTACAGGAGGTTACAGGCTCAAATCCGCCAACTCTGTAAGGGGTAGGCAGGATCTCTGAGCTGTAACATGATTGTCTATCAGCTTCTAGGAGACAAGACTGCAGCTTTCTGTGAATTGTACTGCATACACTTAGCTAGGCTGTACTGCATACACTTAGCTAGGCTGGGCTCCTGGGCTATCAATGTAGCCCAGGAGCCAAGAGGACCCCACCTGCTTATTTTCCCTATGAGAGATAAAGCCTTCCCCAGGAAACCTCAGTAGATATAGTAGGGAAAGGGTCCCCATTATAGTTTTGCTTCTACCAAAACAAAGAGGTGGATTATGGGAGTTGACCCCTAGTACCCACAATTTAATTTCATAAATACCACAAATCAACCAGCAGCCACAGAAAAAGTAGAAATGAGAAACAGCTTGTTGTATCTTTGCAAATGTGTTTTGCCTATTGGAGTAATGTTTTCTGGTGACTTTAGTTCTGCTTTAAGCTAAGTGGAATGACCCAGGAAATACATACTGAAAAAGGAGGTGCAAAAAGACATGGAAAGCCAAGAAACCAGCTACAATCTGTTAGTACAGTAGTTACAAAACCAACCTGCCTTCTGGCAGATTAATATCAGTTGGTTTAGTCCTAATTGATGGACTATAAAAAGGTTTCTCATTTCCATGGTATCACACAAGAAGCATCTTGTGATAGGTTAAAGCATTGTTGCAAAAAATACTGATAGCCTCTGAAAGTTCCACAGAGTGCCGTTGTGGCCATAACAAGGAAGTGAAAAGAAAATTATTTTACCATAATCTGTCTACGACCAGAAGCTTCTTGTAAGATTTTTGACAGAGGAGTCAAAAAAAAATAATCAGAAAAGTTGTCTAAGAGCAAAGGAATACTCACAAAACAGATTGTGATTCTAAAAAAAATCTAATCTTTTACAAATCAAGCATGTGTAAAAAAAATGTCTCTCTTTTAATGAAAATTATGGAAACTGATATTTGTGGTTTATATTTTATTTTTCAAATGATTTAATTTTAAAGGCATACCACCCCAATTCTTGCACATCCAGAAATCTAATCTCTACAAGCTTTTATGCTGACCATACACTACAACACACACCCCCAACATTTAAACAATATTCCAGAAACCACTTTTCCTGAAAATTTTGCTATTAATATTGCGATTTTAATATTGATCGTAATTACAATCCTAAACATGATCCAGCTGGGAAGTATTGGCAGCTAAAAACTGCTGCTACACTTAACAGTACAATTGATTCATCTCAAATCGAATGTCTAATCAGTGTAATGTCAAGGTAGTAGTCAAAATAAATGATAGTCGGAAACTGGATAATATGCAAATGCAGCTAGGTACAAATAGTACCGGTGCTATGAGTGGTATATAATAACAATATAAAGGACTAATAGATAGGCAACAGATGTGCCTTAGTGCCATTCATAACCCAATCAAATATGATAGGGGCACTCATGCTGCTATATCAAGCTATAATCATATAGATAAAGACAGTGATCTGAACGATCATACAGGATGTAGTGGGTTAAAACAAGAGCTTTATTCATAACTAAATAATAAAATTATTACACATATCCCCAATAAAATGTCAATGTGAACATACACACACTATAAAACATAAATATAATTAATAGTAACAATAAATATGACCTAGGCGAGCTGGAGGAAGAAACCTATATTCCAACTATAATTCTGTACTTGCAAATGGAAGTCAGTAGATCTAAGTATGTCAATAAAAAGAAATTGAACAATGTACAGCACACAACTGAATCAAATGGCAGAGTGGTATACGATCTCACCCAGCCGTGTGAACTTCCTCAAGATCCTAGCCTGCATGACAATATGCTGATGGATCGCTCCCAGCGACGACTCCGCTCCCGATTCGGTAGTCGAGTCGTCGCTGGGAGCGATCCATCAGCATATTGTCCATGCAGGCTAGGAGATCTTGAGGAAGTTCACACGGCTGGGTGAGATCGTATACCACTCTGCCATTTGATTCAGTTGTGTGCTGCTACATTGTTCAATTTCTTTTTATTGACATACTTAGTATCTACTGACTTCCATTTGCAAGTACAGACTTATAGCTTGGAATAAGGTTTTCTTCCTCCAGCTCGCCTAGAGTCATATTTATTGTTACTATTATATTATATTTATGTTTTATAGTGTGTGTATGTTCACATTGACATTTTATTGGGGATATGTGTAATAATTTTTATATATAGTTATGAATAAAGCTCTTGTTTTAACCCACTACATCCTGTATGATCGTTCAGATCACTGTTTTTATCTATATGATTATAGCTTGATATAGCAGCATGAGTGCCCCTATCATATTTGATTGGGTTATGAATGGCACTAAGGCACATCTGTTGCCTATCTATTAGTCCTTTATAATGTCAAGGTAGTGTCAGCTTAGTAGTAACATTTTTAGGTGACAGTAATACTGTATGTGGCATTTTTATAAAATGCATAATTCAGGGACAATAAACACTATCTCTCTCTCTCTCTCTCTCTCTCTCTTTCTCTCTCTATCTATCTCTTTATCTATCTATCTATCAAATCAGAGCCAAGGATATTGTATCCTATGCTTGAACTCTTTGCAATGGTTTCATAAATGTGTCTTAATACAAAACTGAGACAAGAAATTAATGATATATTTTGTAATATTTTGTACCTAATGATCCTTTTCAGTCTAATTAATATATTCTGCTATATTACATTCTTAAAAGTGACCATTGTGTAATACACATTGAAATATGCACAAGTTAATGGGATAAGATACAAAAATTATTATGCTGACAGTAAATCATATTACATTCCTAATAAGCATTAACTAGATAACTAGGTCAAAGCAGTATTATCTTAATTGATTTTTCAAAAGAAACCTGACAGAAAAATGTCAATGCTCAAATATTTCTTCATGCATCATTAAAACAAGATTGGCTTTTAACAAAAGAAGAATCCTTCACAGAATTGATTCTTGCTTCAGGCTGCCTACAAGTAAGTGTATTACACAAAAATCTATACAGGATATTAAAACAACACCACTCTGCAAGACAGTTGCAATTAAAAGCTGACACCCCACCCCTTGTGTGTAGACCTGAAAACATATTTAAAATGTTTTTCAGCTGAAATAGAATGTGCGGGTAAACAGACTCCCTTTAAGATAAGATAACTACCATTAAATAGGATTCAAATTAAATCACAGTGTTAGTGGCTTATCTGGTTAATAACTACATATAATTAGCATTGAATAGTACATAAAGTCATTCAAATTACAAGTTCAGTACTCTTTGTTCATTTTAAACAAGATATTTGCAGTACCTTGAAGCCATCTAGCCTCTTCAGTTGGCCAGTAAGTTTGTGGTTTTATACATTTTTCATATGGGAGCTCCTGTCTTGCAAGCTATGCTGGAGAATATGAGTTTTGTATGTATGGGTTCATAACAGAGAAATATTTCTGTTCAAGCCAAGACAGATTGATCTGTAAACAATTGGCTTATCCATCAAAATGTGAAATGCAGGTGAAGTGAGAATTGATCAGCTTAAGTACATCCTTGGGTTTTCAGATCATCACATATCTTTTCTAAAGTACTGTGGTTATTTTGTTGATTGCATATTTGTCTTATAGTGACAACATTTTAGAAGTAATCTAAAAATGAAATTACGTTTATGTTTACTCAGATTTGATTCAATGCTCTAAAACCTGAATTTACCTTAAATGTGACAGTAGCTTATCAGTTGGGAAGGTATTAAATATATAGTTCCACTAGACTGCAGCCAACTTTGCTTTGCTATGAATATACTATATACAAATGAATTCCAGGCACATTCATCACAAGCATCCACATATAAATGTCTTTGGGACAAATATGTGCATTGTGTAAGTATGTATGTGTGTGTTTGCGTATATTGCATGTGTGCTAAAAGAAACCGCAAATAGATATGCTAATTTAAAATCTAACTAAGGTTTGTCTTCAAAGCTTTACAAGATTTACTTATATCACACAAAAAAACTGAGAACATTTGCTAACAAAAACTGTTAAAAAACATTTTTGCATTAAAGGGGAACTGTGGTCTCCAAACAAGTGGTCTTTATTAGAAAGGGCACCTTCCTTCTTGCAGGATCATGCTTCTAGCTGCAGTCGATCCAAAGTTACAGCAGTATAAAGGGTGATTTTTCTTGCCAGTACTGTGATCTGTGACATCACTAGAATTGTGAAGTCTGCCTTCAAATTTAAGGTTGGAGCTTGCCCACAGCTGGGACAGAGTGTTATCAGCTGCATCCTAAGCGCTGCCCCCAAATTTCTAAATCATATTTAAAGCTAGCCACAAGCCTTTCAATTTTTTGGGGTGGGGATTCTTACCCAGAACTGTCACAAAGACTCAGACAGATAGGATAAGCCAGGAACTGTAACTGTTCAAGCTTCCAGTGAACTAGATACATCACCCTAGGCTTATTTGAAATGTGCAAAAGGGTTCTGTTAATAAGAGAGTATGAAGATGACAGTTACCCTTTGAGATTATTTTTATCTGTTTAGCTTATAGTACGTTTACATGCTGTTGTAGTTAACTTGGCATAATTTCCCTATCAGTTAGCCTGCTCTTAAATTAGACAGTATAGCACACTCAATGAGGTGCATTTACAGTTATCCATTTCTCATATCTGGTCATTTCTGTATATAGACAACCAATTTCTATTTTTCCCGAAACAACAGCTCATCCGACAGGAACATTCAGTGTCCGCTCGCCTATTCTGGAAAACCGCTACACACACTACCGATAAAGCCCCAATACCATGGGATCCAATGGTATTGGGGCTTTATCACTAGTGTTTGTACCTAGCTTAAAGGAGAACTAAACTTAATTTTTTAAAAACCTAATGTGAAAGCTTTTTACCCCAGAGCACTATACATTATAAGATTATTCTCTAGTAAGTTGCATTAAGTACATGTGAGAAATAGATTATGTAAATAAGAAGGCTTCCATGTTGTTGCCAGTACAACCCACAGCCCATGAAGTCATAAAAAAACCACACCCCCTGACTCAAGTATTCACTGTCTCTACGCACAGAGTTTTCTATACAGATGTGTACACACCAATATGGAAGTCCCTGAAAAGAGTTTGAAAGCTGCTTGTTACCCTGCAATTTATTTACCAGTCAGTGTGAGTTGCTGGAGAATAAACTGCAGGATAACAAGCAGCTTTCAAAGTCTTATGATTTTTTTTATTCTTTCCTAGCAATAGATAAAGATTCCAAATATACCTGAGTTCTCTGCTTTTTCAGTGTCCATGTACCAGGTATGGCCCCAGCTTTAAGTAGGTCACAAGTTCAAATCCAAACTTACCTTTATTTTTTGTCCTCATTATGTTCCTAGTAAAAGATTCTACATGTATCATCATTCTACATAGTATCTCTGTTAGCTTAGAGGTAAGAGCTCTGCTTTTAGCAAGACAAGTTGCAGATTCTATTCCCCAGACTTTTTTTTTTTTGCTGAAATTTTAGCATTCTGTTTCTTACATCCACGCTATCTATGAAATACACTGCAAAGATAACTTTTATTTTTGTGTGAAAAGTAAAGGATTATATCATTGTTAGGACTGGAGCATTGAAAGTGTTTGAAAACAAAAAACTAAAATCCTTGTTCTGTGTCAGGGAGAGGGAGGATTTCTGTGCTGTTATGTGATTGGCTGTCAGCTTCTAGGAAGCAAGGCTGCAACTTCCTTGTTTTGATCTGTTGAGCACTACAGAGCATGTGCCTGTACTCAAACACTTAGCTGGGGGTTTACCTAGCTAAGTTACCCAGACTTTAGTTCTCCTTTAAGTTTAATCTGTAGTTTTGACCGTTTAGATTCTGATGTTGAAATCAATAGTTTCAACCCAGAAACCAGGTTTGGGATAAAACTGCATACCTATTTATAAAAGATATAAACATCCCTTTTAGCAAACACAATTGAAATACTTGGCTTTTCTTTTAGTTTACACTCTCTCCTCTCCCTCTCCCCCCCTCTATCTATCACTATCAGGATTGCACCAACGTTTTATACATCTCATACAATATGTGCAGCATTTTTATCTGAAATCATAATTTTACTGATTTTAAACATATAAAAAGATTCAAAAACTCAAATTATCACGCTCTTTCATAAAAAAAAAGAAAAAGGAAGTAAATAATGACTGCGTAAACTTAGGACGGGAGTCTTTAAATCTATATCACCAAGATCTATTTTCACATCTTATTAAAACCTATTTGATATATAGACTATTTGCAAAGGAAGAAATGGAGAAATTGCTAAAATTGAAATGTGATTCAGTGAGTTAGTTTTTAACATCACAAAGCTAATTTTAAAGAGTACTTGGTACATTTTTTCGAATTTTCGTATTTTAGGACATTGGCTAGTACTTCTCCTAAAATGTACTCCAACTTACAAACAAATCCTACAATAATATAAATTACATAAGTTAATACAAAATCGTATTTTAATAGGCCAGTCCTTTAGCAATATAATAATGTAGGACTAAAGGATCATTCTAAAAGTTCCTTTAAGCTTACAGGGCCAACTTACTAATGACAATTAAATATGTAAACGAGGATCTTTGATGATTTTTCTTTGATTGTCACTCAATGTATAAGCATAAAATGTAGGAATATAAGCAAACTTATTCCTTATTAAATTATGAGTTTATTTTAGTTAATAAGGTAATAACCTTTTTGAACAAGTCCAGTATTTAGGAAAAATGTGATTAATGTTAATTACAATGATAAAAATGTGAACATCACAAGTGATTATAATTCATTCTACATATTTTATAACAGTTGAAGCCAAGATAGTAATCACAATTCTGTTCCGAAATATTTGGATGACCATGAGTTCCCTTTCCTGTGACTATCTATATTTTACAAGCGGTAGTGCAAATAAGCAGAAAATATGTAAAAAAGAGGTACTGTATCTTTGACAAGCATTACAGAGATATCACATTTCAAAAACACGTGTACTGAACATCAGCTGCTCAGATAAAATGCTTCTCTGTGATATTTGTCCCAGTAATTTCTACGATCCATTTGATCAGTAAACTAACAATATTTAGTAAAGTCTCATGTTAAGAAGAATATATTAATATCACAGGACACTATATGATGTGTTATTGAGGCTATCTCACTTTGACATTAACTGTATTTTAGCAGATGGGGCTGTCACTTCAGGTTTCTGCTTATTCTTTCATGCATGTGCAAGCATATTTTAAAATGTACAAGTTCATGTATTATCTATGGGTTAAAAGCATGCTAGACAACCGGGAGTAGATCAGAGGAGTTAAACTTCTGTAAACAACTAACAGCGGTTGTGTAAATGTTATTTTCTTGACATAAATAACAGAAACATATGGCCAGAGACAGGAAGGGGGTGATACCTGGAAAGATTGATATCTTGCTCGACAAGTGACTACTTATGACATGATTCTGGCTGACAGTGAAAGAGGATGGGAGGAAAACTAATGACTTTTTCATGAAGTCTCTGACAACATACATCTGACCACAAAAAGGCTGTGCTCCAAAAATGGATTCCCTGTCATTGCAGTTAAAACATGATTAACCAGCAATCTGGAAGGTGTTTCATTACAAGCCTCAAAGGTGTGGTTGGAGTGCTAAATATGATACTGGTACCTTAAAGGAGAACTAAACCTAATTTTTATACTCCAGAATCTGAAAACAATCCCCCTAAAAACACCAATAAACTATAAAATGGCACTTTAGTAAACTGTTAAAGTAAATCAAAGCCTGTTAAGAACTGGATGAAGTAACTGTGTGTATGTGCAGTGTCAGACCACACCTCCTGACCTCAGTCACATGCTTCCTTCTTTATCTGTCCTGTAAAAGGATTGGCTAGATATTATTAATGGGTGTGACCAACTGTAACTAGTTTGTGCAATAGCTAAGAACTGAGCATGTGCAGAACATAATGGTCGTTGACCAAACTGTCTGATACTAGAATGCTGAGAAATAAAGCACAAACCATATGATATTTAGGTAAATTTCCCAGCGCCTGTATCAAAATGAGAGGTAAGACACAGATTACTGGTTTTATATCAAGGTGTTCTGCCTTCTGGTTCATTGTTGTTCTGTGGCTTTAGTTGCCCTTTAAACACAAAGCAAAAATCTTTAATAATTTCTTTGTGTAATTTAACACTAGAGTATGTTAACACGTTTGGCTAAGATGGGGATATATATATATATATATATATATATATATATATATATATATATAAAACTTTCGGCTCTTTTCTAGAGCCTTTTTCAAGCCAGTGCCTAGAGGCTCTAGAAAAGAGCCGAGACGTTGTCACTATGCAATACGCACAATAAACATTTTTTCATTATAAATCCCCATGTGCACTAACTCTATACCTATGCTGTAATTATATTTATCTTCTAGTAGCACCGGGGTCTTGGACAATTATTAAAACTATTAGGTGAGTGCCTACCAACCCGCCTGGGTTATATATATATAGAGATGGCCGGTTCGCGGACCCGAACCCAGTGAATGGCGGATTATTCCGGATTTTCCGGATTTTCCGCCTTCCGAACTGCGGATTTTTCTTTTTCAAAAATTTTCGTAATTACGAGGATCTCCGTATTTTTGAAAACGGAGGTCTTCGTAATAACAAGAATTCTCGTAGTTTCGGAAATTTTCGAAAAAAAAAGAAGTACTTGTAAATTCGCGGAATTTCTGCATTTTGGGGATTATTTTGAAGACCGTGCAAGCCACATGTCCCAAATTATCCAATGGCAGCTAACATGATTATTGCCAGCCCCCTGGGTATAAAAGGCTGCTTCACAGGCGCCATTTTGTCAGTGTGTTGGAGTGTGTTTAGTGGAGACCTGACAGTGTAGGAGTTGGAGAGAGTTTTTTGTGCTTTTTGAGCTTTTTTTGAGCTTTCTGTGTGTGGATTTCAGTATGGTGGTTTAGCACTTGTTGTTAACCACCCCTGTATTCACATATCTTGAGACCCAACAGTCCTTTTAAGGACTAACCTTGTTGTAACGGAGAGGAGGACCTGTCTCTCCACTGAGAATGTGGACCGCCTTACATTTATCAAGATGAATGAGGCGTGGATCACATCTCAGTACAGCACCCCTATTGCTGATGCTGATGCCCGTGACTGAAGGCCTCCTGCCCCTGGCCACCTGTACTGCTCCTTCCACCTCATTTTCCACCTAGAGGCTTAGCTGATGCCAGCTTAGCTGGCAAATGGCAAATTTTTCTTATTAGCAGGGCCATATATGGTCCTACCTTGCTCTACTGCATTCAAGTTGTGAAATAACAAATGCTCTGCAACAACAGCTACTTTGTGCCTAATTTTTCTAAGATTGAGTTGATCCTACTTGGCCTGAGAGCAGTACTTTGTTATTCCTTCTCTCTCCACAAGGCACCTTTGTGGTGTCACCTACTCTGACTATCTCATACAGCCGCAACAGCTACTCTGTGGCTAATGTTTTCAGCTCTGGGTCAATCCTGCCTGGCACTAGAGCAGTACTCCATATTACAAAGTGTGGGCCTGCTGTAACTCAATGGTGCAGTTCCTACAAAGCCTTACCCATTCACCCGCTTTCCCTTGCACGAAGCATACTCTGAGGGAGAGAAGCTAATGGGGTGAGGGGTATGTCCAGTGGGGCCAAACCTGCCTGGCTCTTCAACAATGGTGGCAAACTGCAGTGGGCCTGCTGTAACTCAATGGTGTGGTTACTACAAAGCCTTACCCGTTCACCCGCTTTCCCTTGCATGACGCATACTCTAAGGGGGGAGAAGCCAATGGGGTGAGGGGTATGTCCAGTGGGGCCAAGCCTGCCTGACTCTTCAACAATGGTGGCAAACTGCAGTGGGACTGCTGTAACTCAATGGTGCTGTTCCTACGAAGCCTTACCCTTTCACCCGCTTTCCCTTGCACGAAGCATACTCTGAGGGAGAGAAGCCAGTGGGGTGAGGGGTATGTCCAGTGGGGCCAAGCCTGCCTGGCTCTTTAACAATGGTGGCAAACTGCAGTGGGCCAGCTGTAACTCAATGGTTCTGTTCCTACCCGTTCACCCACTTTCCCTTGCACGAAGCATACTCTGAGGGAGAGAAGCCAATGGGGTGAGGGGTATGTCCAGTGGGGCCAAGCCTGCCTGGCACACAACAATGGTGGCAAACCGCAATAGACATTATGTAACCCAGTACCCCCATCAGCTTCTTTCCCTTGTTGTGTGCAAACTACTATATAGGGGAATGTGGCCAATGTGGTGTGTGTAATGGCATTAATGGTAAGGTATATACAATAAATATGTTTTTGTCAGAAGTGAATTAAAATATTTTACTACTTATTACAATACAGTAATATAATAAAAAGTATACTTGCCTTCCATAAGTTGCCGCATGGCTTGAACATAATGAGGCCTCTGCCTCTTCAGATCAGACCACTGTCTCTGGAGGGTAGAGACAGTGGTCTGGTAGCCGAAGCGGCGCTGGAGCCCTTCCATAATCCTGCGCTTTCGGCGTCGCACATGATAGGTGCCAGGGGGGAAATCATCGTACCCCCTGTCCAGGAGGTACTGTGTGGCATACATCTGCCTTACAGAACTCGACATTGTGCAGGCAGGAAGTTCCGGTTCCTCGTTTTTACGAAAATCCTCGGTTTTAAGAAAATCCTCGTTTTAACGGAAATCACAGTTTTTACGGAAATCCTCGTATTTTTGAAAAATACCGTTTTTTAAAATTCACGCTAGAGGACTGTAATTTTTAGGTATTGTAGGCATTGATACGTGTTCTTAAGGTAATTACCCAGGTCCCTGAGTGATTAAGTGTACGTTACCAAGGCTATTTAGACCACTTTTAATGCGGATTTTTCCGAACTTTCATTTAAGTACGTTTTAACGGGTCCGCTCGCGGATTTTCGAATTTATGGATTTTTTCGAAAATCCGAGGATCCTCACGCGGACCGGATTTTTCGAAGTTCGGACATCTCTATATATATATACAAATACAAGGATATGCAGCTCAAACCTTTATTCTAAATTACTTTCAGGTGCGGTTCAAAGGAGGACCGGCAATTTACACATTACACACATTGTGATGCTGATGCAAGTTTGTACAAACTATGTAACTAAATGTATCCATTTTAACTTTAGTGCAGGCAATTTCCCCTCATTGCTTGCATATATGTTTGATTATTATATCTAATTAATTTATGTTCATATGTATAGTTGGGTGCTGGAGTCTTGTGTTTATATACAAACATAGAAAAGATAATCAATGCACATCCCTAGGCCCCATACAATATCATATTATCTGCACACTGGGATACTTTATAAACAAAGGGGTTTTAGTATACATTACTGTGATCACATGAATGAAAAGCCTTCCAACCCCATCAAGGTAACCCCAGTCTGGAAGGTCCTAACTTCTAACCTTTTTAAATTTATTTTACTTCAATTACGATTAGCAAACTTTTGCATTTCTCATTCTTACACACTGGATCCATATAACAGGCTCTTTCACTTCCCCCCAGCCCTTTGGCTTTTTAAAATGAGGGAAGAGGCCATCCAGTGCTTTATATTAAAGGCATAGGACCTTCCATAAAAGGGGCGTGTTGGGGGTGCTATTACCACATGAAGGCTTGACCAGGCCTCCAAATAAATACATACAATACAAGGATTGTGGAAGCACTCCAATTAGGCTAATTTATAACTACATTTAGTGGAAGTGCTACTGATCTGATCAAACATTTATACAAACATAGAAAAGATAATCAATGCACATTCATAGGTCCCATACAAAATCATATTATCTGCACACTGGCATACTTTATAAACAAAGGGGTTTTAGTATACATTACTGTGATCACATGAATGAAAAGCCTTCCAAACACGTTAAGGTAACCACAGTCTGGAAGATCCTAACTTCTAACCTTTTTAAATTTCTTTTACTTAAATTTTTAAAGAAATTACAGATTCTCAGGCTAAAACAGCATTTTTAGGTAGACCAAATAGGGAGGGGGGATCCTAAAAAATATATATATATAATTACACCAAGTGAGTCTATATCAGGCTTTAATTACACCTAGTCACTAGGTGCAATTATAGCCTGAAATGTTATAGACTCACTCACTTGGTGTAATTATATATATAATTTTTAGGATTCCCCCCCTCCCTTTTTGCTCTATCTAAAAATGCTGTGTTACAAAGCATTTTTAGGTAGAGTAAATAGTGGGGGGGAAAATCTCACCAAATCTCCATTTTATATATAGGGGCTAATTTCCCCCTCAAAAGGTGAAACAGCAGCTATTATTGTTAAATTTGTTTGTAAATAAGTGAATGAATATTATTCATGCCATGTGGCTCTTATTACCTCAGCAGGCAGCTTCCATTGTATTTTCTTCCCCCGTGGGTCTCCAGAAGAAAGAGCATGCTTAAATGGCTGCCTTATAGACTGTAATGATGCATTGACTCATGTGCAATGAATCGCAAGCATGCTATTACTATTATAAGGCCATGGCTGTAGAGATGACACTGGCGCATGCTCGCAGCACTGTTTCTCGATTGGTTTATGACATCATACATGCGATGCCCACGCGGCACTTTTTCAGTTCTATGGGACAAGAGACTGGAGCACACACACCACCAGCCTCACCTCCCCCCTGAAATGAGGCACAAAAACTACAGCCGCAAACACCCCCACCCCCCTACCCCCGGAAATGAGGCACAAAAAAAATTGGCTGCAGCTTTAAAGATACTTTTCTTTTAAATCTCAAAATTTTGGCCTGATTTTATTTGGGAAGGCTAAGCCTTCCCAAGCCTTATGGAAAATCTGACTATGAGTGAGCACACAACCTATCAGTGAGAAAATACAGCTATGTCACTGTGAACCATAAAATGATCAAATATCATGTGATCTACATAGATCCATCCATGTGCTGGTAATCAACTTATTTAAAATCCATGTGGTGGTAATCCATTTCTAAAACAATAATATTAAAAACCTGAAACAATACTTTTATAACAGAGTGCAAGTGCATATATTATATTATAAAACCATGAGCGTAATAAATACTACATACAAATGTTAAAACACCCATATAAAATGTTCAACACATATATAATAGTAAACAATGTCTATCATATATATACAGAAACATAGACTCAAAAAGGTAAAAACTGTAACATTATAGGTAACCAATAACTTAATAGCAAATTTTGTAGTGTAAACTTATATTTATAAAGAAACAAATGTTGCAATATTATAGAGTGTATTATAGAGCAAAAGACAATAACAGTAACATATTATGCAGACTACTTCTGGCAGTATTACAAGAAAGATGCTTGTGAAGGTTCTCATTCACCCAGGTCATGGTATATCTGTTGTATTCAATTAGATCACCTGGACTTGAAATGTAGTTCTTGAAGACGTTTCGCTAGTCATCCGACTGGCTTTCTCAATTCAGAATGACTTGTACAAGAATCTGTGGCAATTATGTACCCTGGAAAATCCCAATTAGCATATCACAGCCAGGTGTTAAGGGTGTGATTAGATAGTGGCTAAGAGGTGTTATAGGAACGCCCAGAGTAAGGTGTTAAAACAGCATTGTACAATGCCATGTACAATGCTGTTTTAACACCTTACTCCTGAATTGAGAAAGCCAGTCGGATGACTAGCGAAACGTCTTCAAGAACTACATTTCAAGTCCAGGTGATCTAATTGAATACAACAGATATTACAAGAAAGGTTTGATGGAACAGGAATGTTCAGGCCAGCAGGTTGCATACTGTTTAACTTCTTTATACAGAGCCATTCCTGTTGCAATAATTTCCATCTGGTGTCCCCACATTTCTGAGATAATTGTACCTGCGCTAATACACACCATTTAGGTTTTGTGGCTTGGTGTTTTTGTTCATAAAAATGTTTTGCTACAGAAGTGTCGCTATATGTGTTTGGTTTGAAGTTGCATATGTTGCCTTTATGCTCCTCAACTTCACCACTCTGCTTGTTTGCCCTACATAAACTTTGCCACATTTGAGCTGATAAATAACATAGCGTGTGTCATATGTAGAAGTGTGCATCATCTTAATGTTATGGCCCTTTGTAAGATGGCATATAACTGTGCCTTTAATAATTGAATTGCAACAATTGCAGCTTAAGTATGGAACAGTTAATATCTGCATGTGCTTTTCTGTGTGCAGATAAATCAGAGGAATACAACTTGTCCCGTATACTTGTTCCACATGTATAGAAAAAACTGGGGCCTTGTTGAAACAGATGACCATATTTTGTGTAGGAATATCCCAATGTTTTCTTATAACCCTTTCAAAAAGGACTCTTGAAAGTCCGAAACATGTAGCAATAAGAATTTTTGCTTTTGCAGTCACAGTATTGTTTGGACCCCCTTCAATTATTTATGTTTAGATCTTCCCAGACACTGGATGTGTAATACATCCCCTTTGTATTTAAACATCCAGGGTCTGGGAAGATCTATAAGATTAATATGGAATATGAAGTGTGATTCTTCATACGTGATATATGTGCTATAGTTGGGTTACTTGGTATTGGATATTATTATATATCGTATATACTCAAATATAAGTCGAGGTAAATATTTTTCCCTGAAAAATAAGTAAAACCTGATTGACTCATGTATAAGTCGAGGGTAGAAATTATGACCACTACTGCCTTCTGATTCTGTATTGTTTTGAGGCTTTAGTTGCCCTTTAAATGGACAGCAGAATTCCCATAAGCCAAATTCACTATGGCTATTACTGTATTACTGTATGGGAATTCTGCTGTTCATTTAAAGAGCAGCTAAAGCCTCAAAACAATACAGAATCAAAATAATAGATACAAGCAGAACAGTGGATGTGGAGCGAGCGGCAGCCGGATTACTGGATTAAGAGGTGAGTGACTCGAACATAAGTCGAGGTTCAATTTTTAGGCTATTTAAAAAGTAAAAAAACCTCGACTTATACTTAAGTATATACAGTATATATATATATATATCTATATATACATAGATATAATATATCATGCGTCCCGCACTCACATTCAATTTTCTCACGCCCCAGTGCTTCTATAAGTAACAAATACACCTTCCAAGTATTAGAGCACTCGTGGGTCTTCACATTAATATATTTTATTCGTACATCTACGCATTTCAGCTGACACAAGCAGCCGTCCTCAGGAGTTAGTAGCACTCACCAGACTTGTAAATGTAATCAAATAGATACTTTTATTCACATCGACGCGTTTCAACCCTGCTCACGGGCCGTCATCAGGATGTTACATCACCAAGTACGTGACCCCATTTTAATACCACCCACCATGCTAATTGCTCCACCCCCCCACAGAGAAATCCCATAGTGCACGTTAGACCCAAAAGCAATATTAAATGTCTATAATACAAAAAATCACATTGATACTGTGTAAAATGTTAAAATACATAAAACAGATTAAAATGTACATGTTGCATGCCATTAGCAACATTTTATAATGCAGTGTTGTTTAACAGAGGAAGTTGCAAAAAACAGAACAAGCCAATTATAAAAAACAATGTAACGAAAACTGCTCATTTAATCCACTAGGGGATAAAGTTTGAAGCTTGTGTATCCATCTGGCTTCTTTCTGTAATAGCAACTTGTCATTATCCACAGGCAACGTCATTTGCTCATCAGAAAGACCATTTATGATCATACAGCGAAGGCTTGAAAGTTGATGAGCTTCCTTTTTGAAATGCCTAGTGACTGACAAGTCGCCAAACTTGCTGGTAGTGCATTCGACATCTCTGGTTTGTAGAGCATTTCTAATAGATGCACAGTGATTGGCCATACACTCTTTGAACATTGTTTTTGTCTTACCGATATAATATAGCCCGCACGGGCAGACTATAAAATAAATCACATATCTATTTGTGCAAGTGAAATGTTGTTTAATCGTAAATTTGGTTCCATCCCTTGGATGTGCAAATTTCTGACCAGTCAACATAGAGTTGCACGTGATGCAATTGGGACATCTGAAACAACCATTTTTCTTTTTAAATTGCCAAACACCCTGAGCACCAGTATCCACTTTTTTTTACCTTGGAGATGTCGTTGCATACCAACAAATTTGCCAAATTCCTGCCCCTTCTGTATGTATGACAAACACTGACATTGTCAAAGGGCAAGGACCTATCCCTGCTAATCAAATCCCATCTGCGATCAATTAAATCTTTAAGTTGCCCACTGTAGGGAGTATATGTGGAACAAAAATTAACTCACGGTTTACCCCTAACATTCTTATGTTTCGTGGTGGACAAACAATCGCAACGATAGTACTCCTGTGCCCTATGTAGCTGATGGAGAAGTTGGTCATGGTCGTATCCTCTCTCACAAAATCTTTGAAACATATCATCTAATTGGGCCTTCGCCATTGAATTATCAGTATTATTACGTAAAGTTCTCAAAAACTGACTATATCCAATTGCATATTTGGACTTGGTTAGATGGCAACTAGTGCCATAAAGCACTGAGTTTTTATCAATTGGTTTTCTATATAAGGTAGTCCCAATCCCAAATTTGGTCTTAAATAATTTGAGATCCAAAAACTCAATCTCATCAAATCCGGTCATAGTGAGTTTTATAGGAGTATCTAACTCATTCAAGTTAGTGACAAAGTTAATAGCTTGTTGTTCAGTGCCCTTCCATATAAAAATCAAGTCATCTACATACTGTTTGTAGAGGCATGCCAACCCCTCAATAGCCAGAATGATGTATTTGTTTTCAAACATAAGCATATATGGATTGGCAAGGGATGGGGCCACATTGGACCCCTTCGCCGTGCCAACCCTCTGGGCATATTATGCCCTATCGTATCTGAAGTAATTGTTCTTTAGGATAGGTCAACAAGGAACTCAATAGGTGGTCCCTTGTGTTCCATATCAAGAAGTGCCAACCTGCAAGCTTCTATGCCCTCCTCATGGGGAATGACAGTATAGAGACTGCTGACATCGCAGGTCAAAAAGATGATATCATCTATGGGGCATTTTAACATGCCTAATATTTCAATTAGATGCTGGCTGTCATGAAGGTAAGATGGCATGGTTTTCACTGCTGGCTGCAGAAAATGGTCTATGAACTCAGCAATAGGTCTAAATACTGATCCATATGAGGAATCGGCTTGCCAGGCGGTGAAACCAAGTTTTTATGGATCTTGGGCAAGGTATATATCAAAGGGCATCTGGGATAGCGTGTATATTTATACACAATATATAAAAGAGACACACCAGTCTATTGTTTATAAAAAACAACACATAAACAATAACCGCACTCACAGGGCCTGAGTCTCTATTTATAAACAGAGATATCATAACCCTTTTTATGAACAAAGATATTAGAATCCCAATATAGCACATGCTGAAGTGCAGAATTGGAAGGGTCGAGGACACAGTGAGATGAGGCCCCCCAACCTGTGACGTCTCATTCAAATTTGCTGAAACACCCCACCCCTTATGATTTGGAAACCAATGGAAACACCCCACTTACCAGATCCTTAAGATCAATCATTTACAAGCCTAAATTTTTCATTCTGTGAATGTATTGTATTTTCTTATAGAGCACTGAACATATTAAAGGGTAACTGTGGTCTCCAAACAAGTTTGGGTTAAATAAAACCCTGCAGTGATAAATAATATGCAGTGAATGCTGAAATTTCCTGCGTCCAGTTGGTTGATTGACATTACCTGTCCTTTGCTCCTCCCCTCAATCCCAGGGTAGAAGCATGCTCAGTTAGGACTTAATGCTGTGGAAAACAGAAAGAACTGGCATAGCCAAAACAAAAAACTGATAGGGAGTCTATTAATACAGGCAGAGGATGGTCACATGACTACAAGCTGGTTCCGTGGCTAAAAACAGGAAGTGTTCAAGAAGTAATATTGCTGAACTTTCATATCAATATTTTCTCAATAATTTTACCTAGAGATGTGATTTAGGATTGATTTTTATATAACCTTTACTTGTTTGGAAAAAATGGATACCATAGGTACACATGGGCAGTTTCCCAGGCCTATCAGACCATTGGGACCTATGGGGCCACACGATTTGCACGAAACTGTCAGACATAGCAACTATTGCAACACATACACACAACCTTTCCTGACTTTATAAGCATGGAGGAATTTAGAGTACTTGGATTTTCCCTATACAAAGTGAGAAAAATAATGATGGAGCAAATGACTCAAACTTTGCATTCAGTCACCTGTCTTCCCAATATTATTTGCCTGAAACATTTAAATTATACTTTCTTACAACTGTGAAGTTTTTGTGTAAATAAAAATAATAATTCACTATTTTGATTCTTTACCAATTGGGTTGAAGATATCATACTATTTTGACTTTTATGTTAATGTCATACACATGCATTAAGACCTGTTAGGCAGTGTACTCACATGCCAATATTTCCACATGATGGATCAGCCACAGCAATAGACTACAGGGAATAATTTTTGGTGTTTACGCATGATAAGTTTATACAAGAGGTGCAGATTAATGCATACTTTTTTATTACCTTGCTACTTTTTAAAATGTGTTTTAACTTCTACATGTATCTGGAAACTGAGTGCAATATTTTCTCTTTAAAGCATGTATTAAAAACAAATATAGCATTCTTTGGAACATTTTGCTTATTTTATGTCATGAGTTTGATTCATGTTTTTTTCCAAGCAATGTGTATTTCTGTCTGTTTTATTCTCATCATCTCTGTGGTTAAAAAATAGAGCACTCAATGGGGCATTCGGATTTTCTGGGACCTCTGCAACTCTTTCCAATACGTTATTTCCTAAAACATGGAAATAATAATGTATGAATGGTCAGCTTCTTTCATACAGCTCTAATGTACTGGAAACTCTTCCGCATGGTGAGTTTTCCCCTATGTCTTGGGACAGTTAGTGCCAGAGAACTTCCCAAACATAACAATATGGCCTTCTCTTGTAAAAGCCCAACGGGCTGATCATTGTCAGGTTATGTTATGTTTTAGCAGAACACAATTCAGTACTAGCTTTGTGCAAACTTGTAGAAACAAGAGTACTAGCAAAACAGATGGTCACAAGAGCTATTCCATTTATCATTGTGTTGTTACTGACAGGTAGGGATACTTTCTATCTAAATATATAACAACATATTGTAGTTTATGTACATTATGTACAGATGCTCACATATTGTAGGAGATGAACAGATGTATAATAACTAATTAATATTTTTATATTAATATACCTTATAGAATGATCTAAATAAATAAATAAATCATTGCAGTAATACATAAAGGAATAAGAAAAAGCAGAGATACTACTACTACTACTACTACTAATAATAATAATAATAATAACAATAATAATAATTAATAATTGTACATTAATATATTAGAATATACTTTACTTGATTACAGATGAGATAAAGTTTGAGTCTGAATTAGTATTGGCATAAGTATAGTGTATACTTACGGTGAGTATTGATACAACTACTGAACTGAAAATAACAGCTTACACAGCAGCCAGTTGAATCGGTGGAATGGGTGGTGTTGGTAGGTAAACCTACCAAAGGTTGGTAGGTGTGATGTGAATACTTATTGTTAATATTAAAATATATATGAAGATTGCTGCAATAAAATCTTTAAGATAACATGACACATTTTATGTATTAGCTGTACCATTGTGTGTGTGTGTGTGGGGGGCAGCATTACAATGTATTATTTATGTTCAAAATATACCCTCTTGAATACAAACAGTAATCATTCATAAAGCCCAACCATCACTAAAAATTAGTTAAACCAAACAACTTAAAGTTCCTTTAACATATTTTTAGTATCCCTTTAACATATTTTAGTATCCCTTTAACATATTATTAGTATCCCTTTAACATATGACAACCCCCCCAGAATATATTTTATTTATTAAAATTATATGGAGCCTCTCTGTAGTCAGGTATGGTTTGTATGATAATAGCACTCAAAGGGGAGTAAGTTTTACAGACTTCTGCTTTCCCGAAATTAAAGCAAATATTTAATATGTTGCTATGGGCTACTACAAATTTTTGTTTTGTTTTGACTGTTACCATATAAACTTGTACCATCTTCCTCAAACACATGTAAGCAGACAGCTCCACTGAGTTTACTTTTTTTAAACAAATAACTGATGGACAGATTCTTACCTCTGGTACTTTTGATTGAAGAAAACCTCTAGGGTATTCTAAAGAAAAAGTAGTGTGATGAAGCTATGCACCTTTTTTTTAAGTATTTCTCAGAACTGTCTGCAAAATGCATTTAAAGCACATTTTATCTGTGTAATTGTCTTACTAGAGATAAACTGTCAAAATCAGTAAAATATTATAGCTTGTTGAATCTTGTCAATCAAGTCCAATAAAAACTTCTCTTTTAGTTCTTTATTGCACCAGGTACCATGGTAATTAAATAAAATATTGTAGAGTCGCTCATGGCTTAAAAGTGGTCATCATTGAAGAAAATGCTTTACATGCAAAACATTCTGGGAAGTCTGTGCACCTGAGTGCAAACCTAATAACAAGGATAACCTAAGCAATGAGAATTATCTGGAGCTCAATACTTTCTTAAATAATTAATTATTACCTCTATGCACTAAATAAAATTACCATGTACATTCCATGAATTTGCAAGTCTAACCAGTCATTTTTATTTATATATTCATCTCAATTACTTCAGGTTGTCTTCAGGTTGTCTACCATTTTATAGTAATGTACACCTAGTTGGTGGAGATAAAGTTAAAATGTTATAAAATTAATCCAATGCAAAAGTCAGGATGGGTTACTTAGACATATTGGATGGGTTTGTTTCTGTCTTTAACATGTAATTAGGATACTTATGTTTAATTATATGCACATTAAAATATACAACAATGCTCTGTGGGGCATTGCTCAACTTTTCTTTGTAATATTTATTGACTAATGCCAGAGGCATATAGATTCCAAGACAGTTTAGAAATTTACCTAATCTAATTGAAATATCAGGCCTAAATGTTACTCCTGGTGAATTATGTGCTCATGATTTCTGTGACCTATTTCTGGATTGTAAAAAAAAAAATGTTTCATGTTCCTTTTACATATTTTTGCTCATTGTTATTCCTCTTATTGATTTGCCTCTAAGTGAACTCACTTTGGCTAACTCAAAAACTGGTAAACACACGTTGTGAAACCTTGTATTGTAAAACCAAGAAAGCACAAGTCATTATAAGATATCTAAGATAAGTAAAAGTGCTGTCTATAATAGAATTAGAAAAGTTATACACATTAGTTTGTATAATAAAACACTAGAAGCATTTGTCTTGTACCTCTCAGCCTCCATTTGAATACTGAATTAATGTGTGCACCTGTGTGTTTTAAAATAATGAGTGTTTTGCCGTATTAGTCCAATATATGTAGTAAAAAGTAGAGTACGGTGATACTTTAAATGGACTAACAGTTTAATTTAGTATACAAGCTTTCAAGGGATCAACCCTCTTCCTCAGCTCAGAGCAGTACTGATTGAAAAAAAAGTTAACAGAAAGTAAAAAGCTAATTACATAAGATACACAATACTCAATAACATGGCTATAGAAATGTCAAACTGAAAGAAGACATATACATTTCAAACATCATTCTAAATAAATATATACATTTGTATTATTGTGTATGATTATCATGGAAACAGAAGGATGGGCCATTGGAAAGTAAACAAGGCATAGGGGTGAAAGGGTGCATCAATTGGTATGTCTGAATGTGGCTGGGAGTAGTTTTTTGCAATGAACATTAAAACTAACTTTTTTGATAATTTAGGTATGGTTTCCAAGGAAATTAAAGAATGTAATGGGTGTAGGGGCGACTTAGTAGGTGTGTGCATGTGTCTGTGTGGAGATGAAAATGTGTGTTTCTTCATTAAACTAACTTTATTTAATGATTTTGGCATGGTTGCCATGGAAACTAGAATATATATATATATATATATATATTTAAGTCACAAACGTAAGATCGCACTCCCACAAAGGTATACTTGCCCAGTTGCTGTCCCAAGAATAATACAAACATGCTATAGAAAGACACACTCCAAGGATTCCATCATGTATCAAAAATGTATGCTTTATTGAGCAAACATGTTTCCACCTTATTTAGGCCATCATCAGGACTAACAAATAATCAAAATGGATCCCCTACATACCCACACCAATGACACTCCCACTTAAGAACCCCATACCTGTTCCAATACATAATAGCACCAAATAGATAATATTGCACACTCCATATCATAAATAGCACAAACTACATTAAAATACTCCACTGCCCACAGCCCACAGTGTCCACAAACTCCACTTTTGCACTAGCGTCCATGTGGTACCAAAATTCAATGGCATCCACGTGGTATATCACACTCGTGAGACTATGCGGTAGAGCTAACTACACTACAGAATGCAAAACCAATGCAACACAGGCATCACTCCAGATGCACATCAACCTAAATAGTAACCTAGGAGATACAAATCCTGGACATAAAGCGCGGAAGTGTTATCAGAAATAAAAAACAGTATCAAAAAACTAAATGCATAAATACTATTTATAGAATAATATTTACAAAAAGCAGGTAAAATTGATTATCTCACTTAGACCATAGGGAGCAAGCGTCTGAAAACGTGCAATCCACCTAGACTCGACCTGTAGTAGTCAGACCGAAACACGTTGCCTATTTTGTTTTGTTTGTTGGTGGAATAAAACACCATTAAAAAATCCTGGTGTGCATTGATCCTTTTTTTTGAATTTATGTACTTACTCATGAAAGCATGGCACACCCACAACCATACTATATATATATATATATATATATTATTAATTTATATATATAATATATTTTGTATGATTTATTAAGTACCTTATGAGTGCTTCCCATATTGATGGGATATGAACTTTTTGGGAATGCACCAGGGCATTTGTTTGATTGGAGAGGAGTGCGGTCATTTGGTTATACATATATATATATATATATAAACAGTATACATATATATATATATATATAATATATAATAAACAGTATACATATATATACAGTATACAGAAGGCTTTTCATTCATGTGATCACAATAATGTATACTAAAACCCAATCTGCCAGTGTGCAGATTATATGATATTGTATGGGGCCTAGGAATGTGCATTGATTATCTTTTCTATGTTTGTATAAATATTTGACCAGATCAGTAGCACTTCCACTAAATGTAGTTGTAAATTAGCCTAATTGGAGTGCTGGATTGAATATTTAAGTATTCAATCCAGAAGAAGGACCGCACTCACAGGACTTCATGAACAAAATAACCGTTTATTGTGTTATTGCATTAAAATGTTTCAAAAAGCAGGATCGTCATCAGAATGATGATGCTTTAGGATTGAAACTTTATGCTGGCTGGAAAAAAAACTGCAGGGTAACAGCAGCTTTCAAATCAGGGACTTCCATATTGGTGTGGACACATCTGTTTGCAAAATATGTGCATAATGACAGTGAATACTGGGGTGGCATAGACAATATGTGTACATGCTCACAAGATGCTGTACTTTGAAGACTATGTTGGCTGTAAGTTTTACAAGATTTTGTAACTAAGAAGGCTTCTTACTTCTTACATGTACATAAATGCAACTTACTTGTAAGTAACTTCAAATATATAGGTGTTCACTGGAGAATAAGTAGAAAAACTGTTGTTCGCACTTCACATCCTTGGAATGTACCTAACAGTAATTTCTACTGATTGGCTGTTGGATGGGTAAAAGATGCTCAGATCTCTACTGAGCAACTGAATCAACCCAGGCGCTGGGTCAAGGGCAAAACCATAACAGTCTCTATTAGGGGTCCTGCAAAAAGGAAGTCAGTATTTCGGTTGCACTTATTTATACATGCTGATTTTATAAATACTGAATGGGCAGATTAAGGTCATTGGGATGAAAAAATACTGCTCTTTTTTCTGAAAAGCATATGTATTTACACTGAACTTCCTCTTTAAAGCAAATAATCCATAATCTTCTGAAATTCAATGCAAAGGACAAGAACCTATATTACAGAAAAAATCAAATGCCCTCCAGATGATGATCCGTATGCATTAAAAAAACCCAGGTTTGCATAGGAATTTTGGCAGAATATCAATAGGCATATCATATGTAGTGATATATGCATTTCAATTTGGAATTGCTTGTTTCCAAAATCCAGGAATCTGATGGAATTTTATGAAAAATATCATTATAAGAAAATTGAATATTCCAAATCAGATTGAAAAATTAAGTTTGAAACAAAATTGGCATAGAAAATTTCAAAAAAATTAAATAAAATTGATTGATTTGTATCAGTTGAATCTGATTTTCGGAACTTCAATAAATTCAGCGGAATCACTCTCAGAATAAAACTCTGCAGTTTCCTTAATCTCTTATCACCACTGATATAAAAATATGAAAAAACCTTTAGGGGGAAAAGGAAAGATAGAAAAAAGAAGAATGTACAGAAAGCAGCTACAGGTAAGGTAGAATAACCACAAATATAATTTAATGAAAATAAAGTAATACATTATATTGTCCATCAGTTACAAGTAACTGATGGAAATATAATGTCCAATAAACCTGTGGCCAAATTGATCATTAAAATTATTTGTCTAAACAATGGCTTGATATTTATAAGCAGTCAGTTTAGTGAATGGCAGTGTAGGGAGCTGTGGTGTGGGTTTCGGTATTGCAGGTTGACATGTTAAGAAAATAAACTACTTATTTGAAGTATTTTCAAGCATTAAAATGTTATTTAGCCTGTGACTGGATCCTGTAAATGAGACAAAATTGACTACAGTTGAATGACAAACCTGTAAACAGCTATATAGAGTATGGAAATGGCCTTATACAACATCTATTTTGAATACATTTAGTTTCAGGTAGGACTTTTACATATTCCAAATAGAAATTGAAGACATTGAGTTACTAGAGCTTGGATACGTCTAAATGAGGAAAGATACATTTAGTTACTTTCATTATAGAGGTGCTTCCAAGATACTGAAAACCAGGCGAATTTAACATGTGTTAACACTAGATTTACCAGGCCTGCGCAGATTTGCGTAAATTCCCTGGACCTCATATCTACTAGCACCCCTGCTGAGTTGTTAAACATGCTATGCTTGTGAAGGTTCTCATTCATCCAGGTCATGGTATATCTGTTGTATTCAATTAGATCAACTGGACTTGAAATGTAGTTCTTGAAGACGTTTCGCTAGTCATCCGACTGGCTTTCTCAATTCAGAATGACTTGTACAAGAATCTGTGGCAATTATGTATCCTGGAAAATCCCAATTAGCATATCACAGCCAGGTGTTAAGGGTGTGATTAGATAGTGGCTAAGAGGTGTTATAGGAACGCCCAGAGTAAGGTGTTAAAACAGCATTGTACATGGCAACAGTTGGTGTCGAACCCCCCCACCTCTATTAGAGGCTTGGTTTCTTTATTTTCACATAAATGCCTCCTTAACCCTCTCTTGAACCAGTCACGTTCCTTCCAAGTATGTTAACATTACAATCTTCAAAGGTAGTCCTTTATCCTTAAGATGCAGATACACGGCTGAGTCCTGACAGGAATTGGCCTTCTGTGCTGGGCCATACTTTGATGCAGTTGCTGTTTGGTCTCCCCCACATACAAATCAGAGCATTCTTCACTGCACTGCACTGCATATATGATGTCGCTTTTCTTGTGTTTTGGTATTGGGTTTCGGATGTACCAATTGCTGCCTCAGTGTGTTTGTTCGGTTTAAAGCGGACAGGGATACGATGTTTTTTTTGAAAATTCTTCTTAATTTCTCGGAGACCCCTGCTACATATGGGATGACCATGTTCTTCCTCCTGTCTTGCTTTTTCCCTTCACTGTTGGTACTCGTGTTCTTTTCTTTCCTTCTACTTCTTTTGACAAAGGCCCAGTCTGGATATCCACAAGAGGAGCCCTTAAAACTTGTGGATATCCAGATTGGGCCTTTGTCAAAAGAAGTAGAAGGAAGAAAAGAACACGAGTACCAACAGTGAAGGGAAAAAGCAAGACAGGAGGAAGAACATGGTCATCCCATATGTAGCAGGGGTCTCCGAGAAATTAAGAAGAATTTTCAAAAAACATCGTATCCCTGTCTGCTTTAAACCGAACAACACACTGAGGCAGCAATTGGTACATCCGAAAGACCCAATACCAAAACACAAGAAAAGCGACATCATATATGCAGTGCAGTGCAGTGAAGAATGCTCTGATTTGTATGGGGGAGACCAAACAGCAACTGCATCAACGTATGGCCCAGCACAGAAGAGCCAATTCCTCGGGTCAGACTCAGCCGTGTATCTGCATCTTAAGGATAAAGGACATACCTTTGAAGATTGTAATGTTAACATACTGGCGAAGGAACGTGACTGGTTCAAGAGAGGTGTTAAGGAGGCCATTTATGTGAAAATAAAGAAACCAAGCCTAAATAGAGGTGGGGGGGTTCGACACCAACTGTCTGCCATGTACAATGCTGTTTTAACACCTTACTCTGGGCGTTCCTATAACACCTCTTAGCCACTATCTAATCACACCCTTAACACCTGGCTGTGATATGCTAATTGGGATTTTCCAGGATACATAATTGCCACAGATTCTTGTACAAGTCATTCTGAATTGAGAAAGCCAGTCGGATGACTAGCGAAACGTCTTCAAGAACTACATTTCAAGTCCAGTTGATCTAATTGAATACAACAGATAAACATGCTATCAGCTCCATTGTTCTCTTTCTTTTGTTCTGAAATACACCCATTACCTGTGAGGCCTGGCACATTTGCATTTGTTAGCTTGAACCAAGGAAGGTTGAATTTTTGTGTGTGGAAACCTTCAGAAATGCCTGCCATTTTTATACAAAAGACACATTCACAATATATGGATACACAAGTCATTTCATTTTTTAGTGTTTCAAATTTTACAGAGTTTACAGCATTTGCAGACCCAGTGTCCATCGTCCCTGCATTTGGCACAGGTGAATTTCTGACATGTTGCACAGATAAACCTGCTGCGATTCCTGTTGCAGCTCTCTTGGACCTGGCACTGTGTTGTCTGTACAGTCCCTGGCACAGCAGCTGCAACAGCTTCAGCAGCCCAGTGCCAATATTTCCTTGTGCTGCATGAATCGGCAACAGAGTTCTTTAGCTAGAAGACTCAGAAACAATCTTCTTTTGCCTGTCCACCCTGTACATGCCTTGTACAAAATGTAGGCATTCACCGCTGCCAGGTCCAGCATATTGTAAAAAACTGCTACTGGACACCTGCGTGTTGCTGCTCTTACGGAATACATCCGTGCCATTTGGTCCAACACGTCTACACCACACTGATTTCCCCACAAAATGTTTGGGTGGGAGGTCCGAGGTCCGTGGGGTTGGAAGGTCGTGGTGGGGGCATAATTTTTTTTTGCTATGGGGCCCAGTCATTTCTAGCTACGACCCTGGCTAATACTGTACTTACTGAAAGAAGCAGGGATCAGCATACAATACAGCTGGTTTACAATCAGTAAAGGCACACAGTTAGGTAGTGAGTGACAGCAGGGACCCCCGTTAGGTAGCGAGTGACAACAGGGCCCCCCGTTAGGTAGTGAGTGACAGCAGGGACCCCCGTTTAATAGTGAGTGACAGGGACCCCAGGTTAGATAGTGAGTGACAGGGACCCCCGTTAGGTAGTAAGTGACAGGGACCCCCATTAGGTAGTGAGTGACAGGCGCCCCCTCACCTCGCAGCCAGCAGCGTCAGACCTCGATAAGCGGGCGGCCCGACCAGTTAGAGCGGGCGCAAATATGCGGCCCGCTCTAACACGTACAAACATACATTGGAGACTGAAGTGTTAGCAAGTTTTCATTGTATTCATGTCATTGTATCAGCAAGTTTTCATTCTGTTTTCACACTATTTTTTATAAAAGACTTGTGTTTCCATATATTGTGAATGTGTGTCTGGGGGACATTTTGTATAGATGCAGGCATTTCTGAAGGTTTCCACGTCTCACACACAGGTTTGGATCTGAGCTACTCTGAGTAAAATGCAAATGTGCCAGGCCTTACAGGTAATGGGTGATTTGCACAACAATAGATTGCAGATAATCAACCTGAAGACCTGTGAAAATCTCAGCAGGGGGTGAGCCTTGCACCAGAAACTAAAAAAGTTGGTAATTCTAGTCTTAAAGGCAGTGTCATTACAAGATAACAAGAATATGCAGTTCATTCCCAGTTGACTGTAGCTGTCAGCTCCACCCACATGGCTAGCACTCTCTCAATGTCATTAGACCTTTCTCAAGGTCATCAAATTAGATGTTGGTCAAAATATTCTATCTACCATTTTCACACATTCTATACAGGATACATTATTAATTGCTTAATACGTTTAGAGACCACAGCCAGTGCAGAACCACCTACTTGAATAGTTTGCTAATAAGTGCATATAATGATTATAGTCCTCCAAAATCTCAACTTCATATATATAAACTATATTTTTTTTGTCTGATAGAACCTGCTATACACATCTTTTCATAATAAAAATACACCCACATGGGTGAAGCAAGAGGAAACATTAGACCATAGAAATCTCAGAAGAGTAGTGATGCAAATCTTAAAGGATGACAATTTTCTATAGTTTCAATCCACTGAAGCATACCGTTGACTATGCTTTTTAGATTTGGTGTCAAATATTTTAACTCCAAGGATCCAATTCCAGAAATATGGTAGTTTCATTCTTTTGTTTCAAAATGGTTGTATGAGTTTATACTTAATATAATAATATAATAAAATGTATATATACATTTTCTTATATAATTTTGCAGCTTGGCTCTGCATGTTTTTTTTAACACCAGCACCCTTCCAACCTGTGTACCTGATTGTGGTCTGTGCAGTCATTATCTTTTTTCTTTTTTGTTTATATATACCTGTGGTAAAATGTGAATGGTTAAAATGATTTTTCCTTTATTGCATGTTAAAGCAATCTTCAAATGTGTTTGTTAAAGCTATCACTACACCAGATGCACAGGATACACATTTTTAGAATGGCTTTATGTCATAGACTCCAATAATATAACCCTATACAGAAATTCAGGGGGGTAAAAAGCTTTATATGGTTTAGCGCACAGGTTTTGAAACCACACATTTAGGGCCCTATTTAAAAAGTAGCAATACCGCGACATTAACAATTGGCAATTTTCTGACCACGATAGTACAATTATGGTTGTAATCGTAAATGTATGATCATCTATACAATACCATTTCAGTAGTTTACTACTGCATGGTTTTGAATGCCGAAGCATCGTAAATGTCTGATGATGTGCCTCTGGATTGGAAAAAAGCGAATATAATACCAATATTCATAAAAGTTAGTTGTCCACAGCCTGGTAACTAAAAACCTGTAAATTTAACATCAGTGGCAGGGAAGATGCTGGAAAATTTTTTATGGGATCATATTCTGGACTTTGTCTCCAAACCTGATTTTATAGGTAGTAGTCAGCATGGACTGAGGAAAAATAGATCTTGTCAGACTAACTTGCTTGGTTTTTATGAAGATGTGAGTAAGAATTTAGATTATGGTATAGCAGTGGATGTAATATACTTGGATTTTGCTAAAACTTTTGATACTGACTAATGTATAAACTGTATGTCTGTTGGCCAAAAAAAAACATTTGTACATGGATAGAGAATTGGTTGTTGCATTGCATACAGAGATTAAAGGTGGGTACACGCAGCACAGATTTTTGAAAAATAACAGACAGGATATGCAAGAAAAAAGTATTTTCCTTCTTTACAAAACACTGGCCTTTTTTTTGCAACATTTACACATTTAAGAAATATGGTTAAAATTATACATTACCAACATTTAAAAGGTGATACAAAACAGCTTATGATACAGTTTTGGTGCACTTTTTAAATGGAAATAATATACAGATGGGTACAACACTTCTACCTGTATTTATAGGGAAAGGAAGCACCCCCTTTGGAATATGCAGTGCATTTTTAATATCCCATATGAAAAATGAACATGGATTGAGTTCAATGAAGGCCAACTGAAATAATAAGGGGAATGGAGAGGGTTGACAATGCAGACAAATTAGTAAGGGCTGTTTACATTAGACAAGCAGCCATTGCACAGGGATATGATTACTTTATTTAAATTATATTTATTGCTCCAATAGATGATATCATGGATATCCTTTAACATTAGAAGAAATTTTTTTTCATCAGGTTAGAAAAAGGTTCATCAGGTTAGAAAAGCAGATGTTGTATACAAATAGACTGAACCTAAATTTGAACCAGAGTTCGACCTGAACTTTAATAGTTCGGACAAACTTGAACTCTTCCGAACTGCAAACTATTTCAGATTTTCCCATCTTGAGGACTTACTTTTGAAAATACTCGAACGGGCAAGGATTTTCGGCTATTCGGTAATCTTTGTATGGTCAAATTAAGGAATCTTTGAATGTTCTATGTTCATTCAAATTCTGATGTTCAAGGATTACCGAATGGATGAAAGTCCCATAGCCGGACGTTCTGGGGTCCCATGGCTCAACCCAGGACCCCCTTCCAGGTCCTTAGAAGGACCATTGTGGCCCTAGGAAGGCAGCGTGTGCTGCCTTCTTATTGCTGCTCTCCCCACAGGGCTCCCCAAACCATTTCCCAGGTCCCAGAGGCATTAACAGTAAGTTACCATTACTACATTTAATGTAGTGAACCCAAACTTTTCAAACTATTTCCCCCCTATTGACTTTAATGGGCTAGTTTCCGAACTTCCGAACTTTTACTGTTCGGAAGTTTGGAAATGAACCAAACTTTAGTAAGTTCTGCCATCACTAAGTTCATTGAATATCATTAAAAGAAGGCTAGATAAGTTTCTAAAACTAAAAAATATTATGAATTACTGATATTACTGCATATAATGTAGTTTTTGGTGATCCAGGAAACTTTTCGGATTTTTTCATTGAAGTCAGTAAGGATTATTTTCCGTTGTCAGCTGTTTTTTTTCCTTTTCAGCCTTCCTCTGGATCAACTGCTAGATAGGGTTAATGAGTAGGGTACAAAGGTTGGGCAAGATGGACATAGTCTTTATTTACTATTTACTCCATTACTATGTTACTTTATACTGTATACCTTTTTAAATGTGATATTAAATAGTGTGTACTGTGGATTGTCATTGCATTGATTAAGCTGTAATTAGTATGCAGACCTACTGTTTAATGGAATTATGTCAATATGTTTCCATATCTTTTAATGGAACTGCACAATGGCTTTAAGCTGTCATTGTGGCCCTACACTATAATCCTAAAATAGTAGAAAAAAAACTTTATTCTTTGCTTTCAAGCAACTGGGGATAGTTAATTTGTACTGAAAGACATACCCGTCAGATGTGATGGGATTTGTATATTATCAGGCATGTAAGTCCAGTTTTAGAGTGCCATTTGGAAAATGTAATCAAGTACCTAATAGCAGCCACTTATTTGATATGATGAAGTATAAAGCTTGGCACCGACTAGCATTTACAAAATCCTGTATGGTTTGACGTATTGTAAGTATGTTTCCCTTGATTTGCATAATTTCTTTATTAAACACTTAAAAGGGAACTGTGGTCCAAAAAGTTGATAGGAAGCTTTCCTGAGTATTTTTGAAATTTACTTTCATTGTTTATTTTGCATAGTTTTAAAGATATTTAAATTTTTGTGTGTGATATGGCAGCGGCATAACCAGATCCACTGCACTTCCTGCCTCCTGCTCTGAAACCATGTGACAGTCACTTTGCCCTGTGTCATCTCCTCCCCTTGCAGCCCCCCTCCTCTTGCAAGCCCCCTTCCCCCTCCTCTTGCAAGCCCCCTGGCCCCTCCCCTTGCAGGCCCCCATAGCTCCTCCCCTTACAGTCCCCATTGGCAGTTTGATTTACAGCCCCACTTGGCCCTGCCCACTCATGGGTGTTGTAGCCCTGCTCACTCGCGGATACCATTGCTCCGCCCACTCATGGGTGTCCTGGCTCTGCCCACTTGCCGATGTCATGGCCCTGCCCACCTGTGGGTACCATGGCCCTGCCCACTTGTGGGTGCCATTGCCCCCTCCCCACTCAGACCCAACCCCCCCATACAGGAAACTATGTGAAAACTTCCTTTTCAGGCAGAGTAAGAACTGATAAGGCCTGATAAGGCTGTTTTCACATATTGAGAGAGTAGGTCTTTAGATTCCCTTACCTTCTCTGTGGTGATTATCAGACAGCAGGGAGGGGGAGGGACTTTCTGTCTCCCTCACACACTGAAGTGTGACCTTGTGCTCTGCCACCAGCAATGTGTAGGCGAAGCCTTTGGGATCTTACATGTTAGCCTCCCACCCATTAACTTTCCGGTCAGTCATTTCTTTATCTTGGGCTGTGGAGCACATAGAGAGTTGGTTGATGGCTTGTTTTAAAGGCATGAAACTGGCCTTTCAAAATCAACTTGTCTGGAGACCATGGTTCCCCTTTAATAAACTGTTGAAACATATCTGTGGTACAGCAGTAATAGAAAAACCAAATACATTGCAAAATGAGTTAACCATTTTACTTGAAGAAATTTTTTGTTAGTTATTCTACTGAATCCCACTCAATCTTTTTTCTCATAATGTTTAACTTCTTAATAAGGCTATTAGCAAGACAATCCCACTCTTAAGCTGGCCATAGACTTTATACTTGTTCTTGCAATAATGGTGATTGGGCTGGCACACTGAAACACTGACAGACACTGGTTGGTCTTATACCTGATGCTGGATGCTTGTCATTTCTATACCTCTACTTTACATGGGCTTTGCAAATAGACTAATACTTCCTTTCCATACACAGCACAGAAAACAGAAAATACAAAAAGACTGCATTAATTTGCAGAACTAATCCTCTGTATATTGCACATGTAGGGAACTGGTAAACTAGTTTTCTTTTAGTCTTCTTGTTCTGGCAGGATTTGGCCAGTAGGGGGCGGTGTCTAAAAGTATAAAAGGGAGATCAGCCATGTGCTCAGTCTCTCTACTTCCTGGAGTTTCTCCAGAGGATAGGGGAGAGCCAGGGTACCTTAATAACAGGTAGGCTAAGTTAATGTGAGATAAGATTCTGTTATAGATCAGTCCAGGAGTGACAGATAGGAGTAGGGTAGCTAATGAGCAGCCTGAGCTCCAACAAGGTAGATTTAGTGAGGAATAGAGTCCTGGGTATACCACCCAAGAATGGGGATATAGTGCCAGACATAGGGGTAGAAGATTCTACTATAGTGACCTGAGAGCTGGGGTAGAACTAACAAGCTGAACGCGTTTTAATTTGCCCAGATCCTGCTTAAGTTTTTTTCTTTATATGCACATATTCTTTACAGATTGAGGTTGCACAAACTGGGATTAGACTACCTGGATTGAAATTTTGGTTAATTGAGTGAAAATATCAGGTGAAATTTACTGCATGGCATATAATTTTGGGTACATTTTTTCAGTAAAATCTATTGAAAAAGAAATCAGAAATGTTAGTACATTTTAAAATATTGATCATGTCACTTTAATTTTCTCCAGACTACCAATCAATGGATCAATTATTAAATATCTCAGTAGAAACTATTGGGCCAAATGCACCTTGAGTGAACCAGCCCCAGGAAGCATATAACAGGTGTTGACATAAAAAATACATTAGCTCTAAAGTTTTATACAAAAGTTCTACAGCCTCTTTTTAGGGTAGGCACTGAGCTCGTTCGTGGTTTAAAAACACGTTTTTTAGCTCAAGGTTTTGATGCTGGCTAATAGTCAGCATTAAAATCATACTGTGGGTTAATCCCATTTGGGGTCTTTGTTGTTATTTGCATTTATGTTTGCATAAATATGTTTGCTTTACTAAGTCCAACTTTGGTGCTAACAAGAATACTTTTTTTTTTACCTTAGTTTATGTATCAAAGTAATAAATTGATAAACCATCTGCAAATAATTGATATTAAGTACAACATAATTATAAAAAGTTATTCACTTGTTATATCGGTTTTATAGCAAGAAAGGGAATTTAAAAGGTTGTCAGTAATATAAAACATGATCAAACTAAGCTTTAAAAAAATCAATTAAATAGAGATTAAACTCTAATAAACCAAGTGCCAATTAAAGGAGAAGCTTTTTAACCAGTCTGCTGTTTTCATTAAAGGCTACTGCAAAAAAAAATCTTTTAGCTGGTTTTCTGTGTAAGCTGTCTAAGCCAACATTCATTTTAATTTGTATCTACTAGCATTTATTTAACTGTTATGTATTTTCTTCTATTGTTCTTAAATTAAGCAGTTTCTATTGCACTAAAAACCCTAGGTTATTTTTTTTAAAACTGTTTCTTGATTATTTGATTATGATCTGCTTTATGAATCTATGTACAAATATTTTCTATTCAATTTCTTTTTCCCTAGTTTTAATTTAGTTTTTATTTTCTAAGATCAGATATAGACATTAAGGTCTTACATCAATATCTGTTGTATTCATTTAGATCAAATGGACTTTGATCTAAATGTTGATCAGTTGATCTAACTGGATACAACAGATATACCATGACCTGGATGAATGAGAACCTTCACAAGCACAACTTAAATCAATGTTTAGCATAATTATTATTTACATGTTAATTAAGTTTCCGGGTTAAAGGGGAAGTTCAGTGCAAATACATATGTTTTTCGGGAAAAAAAGCAGTATTTTTTCATCCCAATGACCTTAATCTGCCAATTCAGCATTGTGTCTGTGTATAAATAAATACAACCAAAATACTGACTTCCTGTTTGCAGGACCCCTAATAGAGACTGTTAATGTCTTGCCCTTGACCCAGCGTTGGTTAATTCAGTTGCTCAGTAGAGATCTGAGCATGTTTGAACCATCCAACAGCCAATCAGTAGAAATTACTGTTAGGAACATTTCAAGGAAGTGGTGCATCCTGGGAAGAAGAAGGGCCGTTAGAACCTGAAATGTCAACAGCAGGGAATAGCAAAGGGTTTGAAATCAACTGATTTTTCAAAATGGGAGAGAATATATAGAATAACTAAGAAGATATTACACAAACTAACAATTTAACAAATGTTGATAATTTCCACTGAACTGTCCCTTTAAATGCAATTTAATCTGTTCAAAACACAACATTTTGAACAGGCTGCAATTCCCCTCTGAAAAAATGACAGATATTAGCTGCATATGGAAATGTGAAAAAATTTGCATTTAAGGGGTTCCCTTTAAATCCAATTTGCTAAACTTATTAAAATAGTTTCAGAATTATTTGCTTTTGGAAACTATAATTAATCCAGTAATTTAATGTCTCGTTCAACCCTTACCTGTGCATGTATGTATTCATTTTATTCTACAGCACTTAATATGTATGTATGTGTTTTATCTATTATATAGCTCTACATATTACGCCATGCTTTACAATTATTTAATCCATTTACATCAGGCCATGCCCCAAAAAGTTTATAATCTTATCACTTTATCTCACACACGCAACATATCATAGTCACATAGTATTGGGGATTAAGCAAAGACATGTGTCAATTTAGTCCAACCTTTTTAGCCTACTCATAAGTCCTACCGAAGAGTTCCAGAGGAAGGCAAAAACAAACAAACAAACAAAAATTTCCTGACTCTAAATGGCAATCAGAATGGATTCTTTGATCAACAAGAAATAGATTATTAAAACCTGTAATATTCAATATTTTGGAATTTTAGAAACTAAAATTCAGACCACTCTTGAAGCTGAGTGTAAGGTTCGTACACACGTACGGGTCCCGACCTGCGACGCACGATGTGTCCGAGCGTTCGTTTCTGCCGATAATCTGGACCCGCGGGTCTGGACCCGCGACAGCACGTGTGTACAAGGCTATACATTACCTCGACCAACCTCCTATATTCCATGCAGGGCTGGCCTTTGATATGGGCGACCTGTGCGACCGCACGGGTTACATTACCATGGGGGGCGACAGCTGGGAGTCTTAGGTCACTGACCTGTAGCTCAAAGTTGTGCATCAGTGCCACAGCCCCTCTAGTTACGGTCCTCTAGATCAAATATATGTATCAGCACCTCACCACATACTAAGCCCCAACACATAAAGCTTTACTTAAGATGTCTGTATGCTGTGTTCTGTCTGTGCATTTAGTACATTACTTGTTACATAATGATGTAAGCACTGAAGATACTGAAAGATTTGAAGACCTGCAGCATTCAACGAGAATTGTGTGTGCCCAGGGTTTTGTTTTTTTTTTGTTTGTTTGGGGTTGGGTTTTTTTTGGGGGGGGGGTTGGGTGCTAGGCGCCAGTAACAAATCTTGCACAGGGTGCTATTTATCCTAAGGCCGGTCCTGACTGACCATGATGCTAATGGCAGCATTGTCATTTGTTATTTTTCCATCCGTACACATAAATCCGACAAAGAACGCAAGGTGTATGGCTAAACTAATAAACTCAGATAGCTTGACTCAAAATCATCAGTAGGAAAGATATTGGGACACAGCAGTAGTAAAACACTTAAATAAACAAACTAATAACTTTGAACAACTTAACACTTGAAAAAAAAATATTAATGCTTTATTTAGATATATTAAAACGAAATGTGACAATGTTTAAATATATTAATAGCATTTAATTTGAAAAAAGTCCATTTTATCCATTATCATTGTAAATATTATTTCAGAATCATAGTCTTTATAAATGTAGCCTTCTGGGATACTTTTTCAAGGTATTGTGGAACAAAACATAATTTCTTCATTATAACTATATAAGGTCTTACCACAAGAGGAAAGGAGGTCCCTGGCCCATAGAGTTTACAATCTATTTAGGTAACATACAGATACAAAGGAAGGGGTAGAAGTGCAGTAATTGAGCTATGTAGTGCAAATGAAAACAATCATATATAATGCTGGTTACCAGATAGGTATGATGTAAGAATTGTTAGCATCAGTATAAACATGTTAAGATTCTTCTAATATGTGACCTGATAATCAGAGACCCTGATAGAGTCCAGAAAATACACTTTAACCTCAGTTTCCTAATGAATTATTCAATCTCTACCTCTAACAAGAGGTAAGAGGGAACAAAGCCCAAATTCTTTTCCAACAGTGGTTCAGTGGCTTACAGTGTGTATTTAGAGATTTAGAGAAAATAAGTGTTACTTTACACTCGAAAAGCATAGCGTTCCCATTAAGGCTAGTGTTGCTTGTTTTGCCTCCTGTTTGTGATGTCTCCTTTATTTTGGCCCAATAAATGCTGGCTTATGGTCTCTGGTTTGAGGGCCTGGCAGCCCAGCTCCTATGTGACACAAAAGATATCACAATACAGTTCAAGGAACACTCCAGCACACCGGTGTTGGCTGTATGCCAGACAAGTAGATAGGTGCAGTTCCCCCAGCCCTCCACTCCAAGGGCCAGAAAGTTCTCTAGCACAAGAAAGATATGGGGAAGCACACTAATCAGGTGAATTCACAACTATTTATTGTTACAACACATGCAATGTTTCGGTACACCCTGTCCCTTTCTCAAGTATCTTACTTGAGAAAGGGGCAGGGCATCCCGAAACCTTGTATGTGTTGTTGCAATAAATAGTTGTGAATTCACCTTATTAGTGTGCTAGAAATTGATGCTAGCTAGAGGCAAAACTAAAAAACAGCTGTTACATCCCAGATAACCAGTAACCTAAAATATTTGATAATTTATTTCTAAACTAAACACTACAAAAGGTTATTGTGATCGTAATTGCGATTTTTTTCTGATGTTGTCTATTGTGAGGTTACATTACATTTACAGGGAATGACCACCCCTTTCCCCAACTTTTAGGATATTGTAGGTCTCCCTCCCCCAGCCCCAAATGCCATATTAGTATGTCAAGAAACTCCCCCGATCTTTACTTACCTTCCCTCTATCCTCTGCTGCACTGCTCGGCATTCTGCTTACATTGAACTGCAAGCAGGGGGCCGTACCAGCAGCCGCATCTGTGATTGGCTGAGAGGCAACTTAAGAGGCTGATTTCAGGGTTTTAGAGCTACCTTGGTGCTTTAAGCTTTTAGAGCTGCCTTGGTGCTTTAAGCACACTACAGATCATTGAAAGATGCAAGATCCTCTCTGTCATCTTTTAAAGATCTGCATACACACAGTCCCGAGCGTTCTCCCTATGCGATCAGCCAACCCACTCGTTTGGAAAATGAAGGTACACACTGTACCGATAAAGCCCCAATACTGTTGGATCCGACGGTATCGGGGCTTTATCGTTACTGTGTTTTCTCTGTTAAAAATAAAATATGTCAAATGTTGTATTTGGAGATAAGATTTTAGAATACATTTCCCAAACCTATAAGAAGTGGAATTGAAGTTAAGTAAATATTATTATTGTGTACACTGTAACAGACATGTATCCAGGAGCCTTACAACACTCCTCATTCTGGTCTTATGTTGTAATCCAATGTTGGTCACAAAATGATCAGGCCAGACAAAACTCTATTAGTGTAGGAATGATCTTGAGTCTGTAACTTTACTATATCTCACAATGTCCCCTTTACTGCATATTTATGTGCTTGAATGAAATATTTGACTGGTTTAACACATGTACTTAACAAGCAAGTAAAACATTGGGACTGTACTATGCCTTTAAATTGTTGTGTGTGATTTATTAAATTTTAGGGGCTATATTATATTTAGTAAACCTTAGACCTTTGTATTGGTAAATGAGCCTTAAAGGGTATGTACACATGAAAATGTTCTGTAGTGTAGCCACCCCCCTCCCAAGCCTAACCACATGGCTTAAATGTAAAAAAAAGTGGCAGATAACTTACTTACCAGCCTTTGTTCCTGTGGCCACGCCCCTAATGATACCGGCAGCTGCATCTGTGATTAGCTTATAGACAGTCAGACAGAAGTGGCTGCCAGCTATTGAAAGAGTCAAAGGAATGCTGTAGGTAAGTAAAGCTAGGTACACACAGTAACGATTTCTGAAAGATGACAGACAGGATCTGCAAGATCCTGTCTGCCATCTTTCAAAGATCTGCATACACACAGTCCCGAGCGTTCTCCCTATAGGGAGAACGCTCGGGACTGTTGGTCTCCCCCACATACAAATCAGAGCATTCTTCACTGCACTGCACCGCATATATGATGTCGCTTTTCTTGTGTTTTGGTATTGGGTCTTTTGGATGTACCAATTGCTGCCTCAGTGTGTTGTTCGGTTTAAAGCAGACAGGGATACGATGTTTTTTGAAAAAATTTTTTAGGCCATTTATGTGAAAATAAAGAAACCAAGCCTAAATAGAGGTGGGAAACGCGTCGACCTACGCGTATGGAATAAAGTTTGTTTGAAACTTACAAGATCCCCAGGAGTGCTCCGTTCCTTTCTAGTTATCGCTATATATATATATATATATATATATATATATATATATATATATATATAATGAAAGGTAGTAGCGAGCGGCACTCTCCGTATATGCGTCTACCTGGGTGCCTCCTAAATAAGATAATAAGTCGGATAGTGGTAAAGGAGCACTCCTAGGGTTTATCAAAATCCATTTATTAGTGGCTATCTACGCGTTTCGGTCCTACCCCGGACCATTCTCAAGACAATCTGCCCGTGCAAACAATGTGTAAAAATACCAAAACACAGTTCAAACATCCCGCCCTTGTGTGACGTGACGTCCCCTCCCTCGATCCTCCTCCTTCCATGTCATCCCCTCCATTGTGGAGGGGCGGGACCCAAAGTCCGATATAGTAGCTGATCTTGTATAAGATCCCAGTGGAATACAAAGTCCTGCAGGGCAATACTTCCACATGGGGGGGAAAGGAGGTCCAGAGGGATATCCAAAGTGCCAGTGCTATAGAAATAAATAACAGAATACATCTAAAAGCGAAAGTGCAGTTGTCAGTAAATATCAATAATCTCATAAAAATATTAAGTGTCAATAATATATTAACAATGTTAAAAACAAGTATAATATACTAAAGTGCCTCATAATTTAGTGTAACTGATGATCAAATGACCATACCATCACCTAGAATACTTAAAAAATAGAATAAACATATGAGAATCTACATGAAATACATAAAATCACAATTATAGGTAGAAAGAGCATAGTTAAGTATTCTGAAGTGGAGTCTCAAATACTAATCTGAGTGTTAGATACATCTATAACGTAGAGAATGTACTATGATCATACCAAAAAGGGGGGTAAGTGGACCATTAAGTCTACTCTCACAGTTCTATATCTAGATGTATACATCCAAACACACAAATGAGATGGACCAGAAATACGGTGAACAATCAGTAGCCACACATTTTCGGGAAGAGGGCCACCCAATAGCGACGATGAGATGGATGACTATTGACAGTGAACCAACTTTGGAAGGCAAAGATAGGAATAAAACCCTTTTACAACGGGAAGCGAGATGGATCCATAGACTTCAAACACTTGCCCCTAAGGGCTTGAATTAACAGTGGTCCTTAGCTTGTTTTCTTTAATTCTTCATTATTTATTATCTGAGTATTCGAGTTATTTACCCCCTGCTATATGTATATGGTATTCCCAGGAGTCCAGCTCTTGTATCATACCTATGTAGCTATATATTTGTACTTTATATATCCTAGTCCGGTTTACATACTATGGCCAAGTAACTATATTATACCGCTTCCATTATGAAGGGAGCATCAGTACCCATATGTATATCCTTATTTATTAACTATTTTATCACTTATATTTATTATAGATGTACATTAATATTAGCCTACTAGTGTTGTTGGTGGACCTATTACTTTCCCTATTGTTAGATTTTATTCATATATTAGCTTTAGTATAGCATTTGTATATGCATATGTATTGTCCTTGTTTTTTAATCTAGTTACTTTTGCACTTTATTTCCCTAGTATACTTATTAACCTGGGGGAGATATGCAGGGGAATAATGTTCACTATTGGATCTCTGTGGGGGGTGGGTAATGGGAGGTTTCTTATTTGTCACACCTGTATGCTTACATAACATCCTGATGACGGCCAACATGGCAGGCCGAAACGCGTTGATGGCGTGTGGCTTGCTTCAATAAAAAATTGTTTTCTGCACAAGTCCTTGGAGTGCCCCGATAATCTTACTGTGGCTATTCCTACCTCTACGGAAGGCACCCGGGCGGCCGAACTATTCTAGCGGTTTGTGCCTGTAGCAGCGCACCAGCCGAGATATGAGAGAGAGAGTAGAGAGAATAGATAGGAGAGAGAGAGTATAGAGAGAGTATATAATATATACTATATATATATATATATATATATATATATACACACCTTGGACTCTTGTAAACTACACTACTATGTCATAATTAATATCATCATATTATTTAAACAGAACTGTAACATCGCCTTGAAACAACTTAAATTAAAAGGCATTATTTTAACAGTAATGTTCTTGATATGCAACTTTTATTATCATTACAAAAGTAATAAAAAAAAAAATATCAAGCCTATGATAATTCTTTTGAATTTTGTGTCCCTAAAAGGAAAATTGACTATATTGCTGCCAGGCTAAGAATCAAATAAAAATCTGTATTTGATCCTTTACATAATATAGTATGTGAATTTAAATCATTCTTTGGTCAGAATAGGAAAAATAAACATAGATGGGTCACAGACTTGGTTAATGTCGAGACAATATATATTTTTTTCACTTTTCATCCCTTGATCTTTGGTTCACTAAAGTATGAAATCAATAAAGCCTTCTGTCTATTTCGGCCTGATTATGTAAAGTTGATGATACTTATTTCTCCTTCTTGGAAAGCTGATACAATAAAGATCAAAGGTATCAAATGGATAGGGCTAGACTGGAGCAATCTATTTTCGGGGAATAAAATCAAGCATGAGCTTGAACAAAATATGTGCCCTTTTCGGTTATCAAATCATATTAACTTTCTCTTAGTCACGCTAGTTTGGATGCTTCCAGAGGCACAAAAGACCACTGCATTATATGCATTATATCATCTAGCGCTTCTTAATATATTTATACTGTTTTTTAGGAATAAATTAGCTGTGTCAATACATTCAAGTCTGGTATTTTATTATACAACTGTTGAAAGATGATATTCCAATGACCCTAATGGAATTAAATAGAAACCGCTATGAAAATTATGATTTGTTTTGTCTGGAAAGAATTTATGTGTATTAAAAATACTTTTTATACTTAAATGTGCACTAAATTTCACATATGAATTCAATGCTATCACATGATTTTAGTTACTTTTAAAAGAGAAATAATTGGCAAGAAATGTCAGTTGATTTCCAGTGTATCGAGGCCTGTCAAGAATTTTTATCTATCAGAGAAAAAACACTCACCTAAAAATGGATCCGAAGGTAGGTGTTTATCTTCTTCTTGGTTCTATTATATTGAGGGGACAATGTACCAAGAGTGTTTGCTGTCATGTAACCATGGTTAGCTTTACTTATACCTGACATTATTACAATGTGGCTAAATCATAATGCATCTGGAGTTCCAATTGTGTTACAAGAAAACAGCAGTACCAAGCAACAACTGCACTAATCATTGTATTTCAATTGCTAATAACATTTATATTTGAAAGTGTATGACCAACTGGATCCTTAAGTTGACTTTTATTCTAAAACACATTTTCTTGACTTATAGCCCAAATCAGTATTTACTGGGGAATCCATATTAGTATAGTATAGTATAATATTTTAAGTTGAATAAAGACATCCATTCATCCAGTACAACCTAATCATCAATACCCACATTTCCTTTTAAGTGCAATTGGAAATATCCCTGGATCAACTCCACTTTATGTATCAATACCAGTAACCTGCGACATACTTTGTTTTTAGAAAGTCATCCAGACTTTTTTTTTTAATTTATTCAATGAACCTGCCATCACCATGGAATTGAAGACTAAACTTCTAAAGACTTACAAGTCTTAAGGGATGTCCGTGTTTCCCCCAGAACATTAAACCACTATCCCGCCAAAGCTAAAATATATAATGTCAGTAAATTTTTACTCTTTAGGGCTTATTCAATGTATGGGGTACAATTTTGTCCTTGCTCTTAATCTGCAGCAATCAATCAGATGCTCCTTTTTATTGGTCTACAACAGTTAAAAAGCATCTAATGACATCAAATAGGTTGCTGCAGATTAAAAATACAGACAACATTTTGCACTTCATATTGAATATGCCATTTTATCTTTTCCTAGGACATAGAGGAAACAATAAAAAGTCAGTAAAATCAACTGACTATTAAGTATTGTTCCAGGTAGACTCTTCTTTGCACCACTCATGCTGGCTGGAAAATAAACTGCAGGGGCTTCCATATTCGTGTAGAGGCATGTTTAGGAAATCCTCTGTGCATAGAGTCAGGGAATACTGTAGTCAGAGAATGTGGACAATTGGCCAATTGGACAATTGGTGCACCTGCTCACAAAGCTTCTTGAAGACTACATAGGCTGTGAGTTGCACATGGACGTCTGCTTACTTACAAAATATACTTCTTGCATGTACATAAATTTATTAATAACTAATAACTTACTAGAGAAATATCTTACAATATATAGATGTTTTAAGGAGAAAAGCTTTCACATTAGGATTTTTTTTTTAAAGAATAAATTTAGTTCTCCTTTAATGACAGGTATATATCATCGCCAGTATTAACCAGCAGCAGTTTTATAAATATACTAATACATAAAACACCCATATTCTGATGGATTTTCAGATTGATATAGTAATAAGTTTCCAAAAGTAATTATTGAACAGTAAATACAAATTGTACTGTTTACCAATAGGAATGGAATCTGCTTCCAATTTAGACCCGGTTACCATCCGGAACTTGGATGTTTCATCGAAAATGCTTGGAAGTTTTGGATCTCAGAACTTTCTGTATTTTCAGTAACTTTTAAGGGTTGCCGGAGCTACATTCGAGGGTTACAGAATATACGGGGCTAGTTTCAGTAACCCTCCAAAGTAGCCTTGTATATTCGGTGACCCTATAAATTAGCCTGTGGATCCCCTTACAATTTACCATGCTTTCATTTTTTTTCTGCCCCATTGACTTCTATGGGTCCATTTTTGGATTTTCAGAATTTTGGATTTTTTTCAAAATTCTGAAAATGGCATGGAAATTCCATTTACTATTTATGAATTTATAAAAATATATGTAGCTTTACAACATACTGTAGCTAATATTTCTGTTGCATATTGTATGAAGTCTAGCCAGGTCGCAGCTGTCAGGCAAATGAGTGTGACATCACGGCGCAACCAGGAAGTGGAGCGGCTGTCAGCCGCAGGGCAGAGGAGAAAATTATTGTTAATGTGAAAGTGGGATTGGGGGGGAGATCCTTTATAGCTTAAGTTTTTTTTAGCATGGACATGCCCTTTAACATTTAGAAATTAAAATGCGAGTGACACCAAAAAATAGTAATGAAAGATGGATAACATTAAAAAATATCCAACCTTTGATGCTACCATTGATTATATGTCTCAAAGGGCAAGCAGATTTACATTAGCATTTATGAGGTCATGGGGAAGTAATAATATTTAACAATATTATCTAAGATTACATGTCCTCAGCAATCGTTGTCATGTTGTTTATTAAATATAGAGCACTATTACCCCAGGCAAAAAAAAAATTGCACTGGGTGCTTTGCAATTTGTAAATTAAAGATTCACTTAAATCTAATCATAAAAGTATGTTCAGGTAATTCCTCTAAGCTATTATTATTTTAATATTCAATCATTGATGCTGCCTTTCATTTTTTTCTCCTTTCGCAGACCTCATTGCCTGATGGTGTCAGACAGGAATGTTTAAAAAAAATCACATGCAATCTGGGAAGAATAAGAATACCATAGCACCCACAACAATGTCAAGTTTAAGATGTTAGCACATTTTACTTGTGATGTAAGACTGGGGGGGGGGGGGGACTTGAAATGCTGCCTGATGCTTTGTTATTCCTCTTTCCGCTTCCTGGTCATCAGCTGTCAGTTATGGGTATGACAACTGACACCACAGTGAATGTCTGAATGCTGTTCACTTAGTTACCTCTTCTGAGCATGTGCAAACTGGTAAAAGAGCTTGGAGAGCTTTTAGAGGAGGCAGAAACTTTTGAGAGGCATAGGGAGAACAAATCACTGCATAGCATTTTAGCCCTTCATTTGTCAGCTTTATAACTATTGTACTTTTGTGGTATGGGAGATTTTACCTTATTTCTTTTTTCATAGTTTCATATAGGAATTAGGTTGTTATACCCTTCCCAATTAGTTAAACCCAGACAGGAAACTAAACCATATTATTTTTTACACGTGGACATCCTACCAAATATTATAAGCTCTAGAAACTTCTGCTTTAGACCAGTCTGGGTGCTGCTTCAAGTAATAAGAGCTCCAGGTGTGCCACCAGAGATTCAACCTGAACTAGGTTTAGGGGAAGAAATGCAGGATTTTGCTGTTAAAATTTTGTTGGTTGAAACAACAGACAGAGAGATTTAATAAAAATTCTTAACGTTAAAAATGGTGAAAATTTTGCCCCAACCAATCAGATATTATTAAACATTTCAAAGCTAACATCTGATTGGTTGGGGCAAAATTAGAACCATTTTTAACGATAAGAACTTTTATTGAATAACCCTGAAAATTTCTCCATCAAAACCTGACAAGCTAATACATGAATGAAATAAGTGAAAACAATCAATTCCAGTTTTAAAACTCAATAAAATTTCTATCATGATAAAAGAGGGCAGGGAAATGTAAAAGTTTGTTCTGAGTAAATACTGTACATGTATTTTTATTATTGTGCTTTATTTTGTAATTTTAAAGTCACATTTTTAATTACAGTACACTCCGACCAAACAAAAGAGTAGAAATCAATTCAATCTTCTGGCCTTGGACCCATCTCCTTATTTTCCCAATGACAGATACAGAGAAGAAGTGTGACTTATCCGTTTAGTAAAATATACAGGGCTGAAATTAGTTTATGTCCTCATGAGGAGTAGATCCTCTCGCTTAATAAAAAAAAAAAAAAAATACAATATTCTTAATTTTGTAGATCTAGGAATAGCTGAAGGTTTGTGTTAAGTTAGTTTTGCTGTTAACTTACTTATTCACTGTGTGCCCAACGTAGTAAAATTTGCTGATGTTTTCTTGGTCTATAAGTGGGAATTGGTGGGAACTTTAATTAATAAAAAATTAGTTTATATCTGCCAGTGCGCACCACCCAATGCAGAAATGGAATCCAAATATTGTTGTGGGTTCCCACTGGCCTAGAAATGGTTCAGGGTCACCCCATCATTGAGCCATTAGTGGGTTTGTGAACTTTATTAAACTACTATATTAGTATGAATAAAGTTTTAGGCCAATTTTAGCAAAAATGAATATCATATTTTAAAAAAATCCCTATTGAGGCGGAGTCAAGTTGGCCAACTGAGCGGACACTTGTATCTGCACCCCCTAGAGCAAACCTCCAAAGCTAATACTCATGCTCCCAAGCCATGCTACGGAGAGCCTTTGCCAGCCCTGTGACTGGAGATCTGTTGTGACTGGAAAGATGTCCGGAGCACAGAACAAACATGACCAGACCATCTCCAAGAAATTGGACCAACTCGCCCAGGAGGTTGAAGAATAGTGGAAGAACAGGAGGTAAGACATATCTCTTTTATATCCCGTTCTTCATTTAATGATCGCTATTTGAGTGAACCTATCCTTTAATAGGCTGTTATTTTAGTTGTTAACTTGGCTTTCTTTTAAGTTTTATTCAGAGATGTATAAGGTAAAGTCAATGATTCAATTCCATCGCTGGTGTTCCCTAGTGAAGATACCTGTGCCTGGATGGTAATTTTGATCGTGCGTAATTTTACCTTAAATACAAATGGGGCTTCCTAAACTTAATTTGCTGTCAAATGTGCAGCTGTTTTCTCATTGCTAGCTTAGCACATTAAACACAACTCATACTTGGGATGGGCGTGCTCCAATAAGTTTGAGGGTATAGCAATTTTAATCAGGAAGAGAGTTTGTTACAAAATATTGTGGGTACAAAAAGATGATCTGGACTGTATCTGTTGTATTCAGTTAGATCACCTGGACTTGAAGTTTAGTTCTTGAAGCTGTGGATGCATTGAGGCTAAGGAGTGTTACTGAAATTGTTTTGACACCTTATCCTGGGCAGTTTCAATAACACCCCTTAGCCTCAATGCATCCACACCTTGCATTCAGAAGGTCCCTAACACCTGGCTGTCATAGGGTACTTATATTGCCAATAAGAATAAGAACCTTCAGAAGCATGATCTGGACTGATTTGTATGTTTGTGGTGGATGATAGTATTCATAATATTTGTAGCAGACTTTCCTTTAACAATTTTAGTTTGTGCAGAAGGTTTTAACATTATGTCAGCGGGCTACAACCATCTTTGGCCTATAACGAGACAGCAGAGCACTGTGATTTCAAACACCAAAACTTAAGTCTCTAAATTAATATCAGATTTGGGTTGGCTAGAATCTTGGCAGGTTCAGCATTCACAGGGCTGTGAATACACTTTTCTATCCTCTACCCTATCACAAATAGACTATGCTTTCTTGAGTCAAATATCCAAACCCTTTTTATTAAACATATCCCACTTACCTACACAGGTGTCAGTCTATTCCCTTATATTTGTAACTTTACGGAAACCTCGGCAGGTATTAGGCTGGCACACCTGGAAACTGAACTCCATTTGGCTGACATTAATTCCAGAACCTGATAAAATAATGGAACAGGTGGACATTTCCTTTTTACTGGATCAAACCTGATCCCCCAAATTTACAAAAGTATGTATTTAATGCTTATCTTCATAGATGCTTGCAATACACTATTTTGTTTATTGACTCCTAATCTAGGGGGCGGAGCCTAGAGGCTGATGGAGTAGGACTTGTTCCCGCTGTGCTCCCGAGTCACCTACTCAATCGAGGCTAAAAACACCTAATAAACAGCACAAAAATCAGACTAACCAGAGGATCACGCTACCCGGCACTGATGACAAAGCCCAAAAACGCCAAACACGGGACACCGGCGAGAGACAGGCTGCAAAGGTTTGCTAGAACCACCACGCCTCAGACAAGTCAGACGCACTCTCCCGCCAACAGGCCGTGCAGGCCTCACAGCAGGAACGCGACCTGCACACAGACCTGACAAACGTGGCTGAGAGCCATCCAACTGGAGAAAGCCCCTCAACAGAGTCTCATAAGCAACTCCTGGGAGCAATACAGGATACAAAGAAAGCACTGATGGCAGTCCTCGATGAAGTCGAAACTGACATTAAAACGGACATCTCGCTCCTCCGCCAAGACCTATCAAAGATAAGATATAGAATGGGAGAAGCCGAGGCCCGCCTGTCTACATTAGAGGACACGGTCACCCCGCAAGCACAATCCCCGCAACTGGCCATCGAAAGAGCCCACAGAATACCGACTAAACCCCCTGTCCCAGGGGGACCATCTAGACCCCTTATTGCCCGGTTCTTAAATGCTCGGGACAGAGACACACTACTCCGTATGGCGCGGGAAAAGGCTAGCCTGCAGTTTGAGAACACTACCATCAAGCTCTTCCCTGACTTCTTACTGGAGCTGCAAAAAAAACGTGCGACATTTGCAGAAGTTAAGAAAAGGCTAATAACAGCTGGAATACCGTATTCCATGATGTATCTGGCAAGGCTCAGAATCCAGCAGGAGGGCCGGGTTAGATTTTTTGAGAATCCCACAGATGCCTGCCAATGGCTGGACTCTCGATAACCTGAAAACTCTTGAACCAGCACTGGGTAAGCTACATTTTCTCTATTATACCCGTCTGAGATACTCCCTAGCTGTCCCCGGCCCACCAATGAATAATCTAGATCCTGGGACCTGGATCCTTCCCCCTCCCCTCCAGAATGTACCCCCTACACCCGTGAACTATACAAGGGCCAAAGTACCACCCCTACAACCACATCCCGATATACTGTGCCAAAGTCACCCCCGGGAAGACCTGTTGGACCAACCAGCAGATCTCCAGCATCCCCCCTTAAAACCCTATCTGCCCCGACCCACAACGAGGAGCAAAACACCCCAAAAACTCCTTGTTCTTTTTCTTTCCTTCTACTTCTTTTGACAAAGCCCGTCTGGATATCCACAAGCAGGAGCCCTTTAAACAAACTTGTTGAATATGCCGAGATCTTGCCTTTTGTCAAAGAGTAGAAGGAAAGAAAAAACACGAGTTACCCACAGTTGCCAGTGGAAAACAAGACGGAGGAAAGAACATGGTCATCCGCATCATTAGCAGGGGTCCTCCGAGAATTAAGAAAATTTTCAAAAAACTCGTATCCCTGTCTGCTTTAAACCGAACACACACTGAGGCACAATTGGTACATCCGAAAGACCCAATAACCAAAACACAAGAAAACGACATCATATATGCATGCATTGCAGTGAAGAATGCTCTTGATTTGGTATGTGGGGGAGACCCAACCTAGCAACTAGGCATCAACGTTGGCCCAGCACCGAGAGCCAATTCCCGGGGTCATGACTCAGCCTGTACTGCATCTTAGTGATAAAGGACATACCTTTGAAATTGATAATGTTTTACATACTGGCGAAGGAACGTGCCTGGTTCAAGAAGGTTAAGGAGGCCATTTAATGTGAAAATAACGAACCACGCCTAAATAAGGTTGGGGGGGGTTCGACAGGCCCAACTGTCTGCGCATGTTACAATGCTGTTTTAAACACCTTACTCTGTGGCGTGTCCTATACCACCTCTTAGCCACTATCTAATCACACCCTTACACCGGCTGTGATAGCTATTGGGATTTCCAGGATTACATCACATTGGCCACAGATTCTTGTACAAGTCATTCTGAATTGAGAAAGCCAGTTGGATGAACTAGCGAAACGTCTTCAAATACTACATTTCAAGTCCAGTTGTCTAACTGAATCAACATAAACATGCATCAGCTCCATTGTTTCTCTTTCCTTTCTTTTTGTTTGAAATAAACCACCCATTCCCTGTGAGGCCTCACATTTGCATTTGTTAGCTTGAACCAGGAAGGTTTGAATTTTTGTGTTGAGGAACCTTCAGAAATGCTGCCCATTTTTATACAAAAGACCATGCACACTATATGATCACAAGTTCTTTCATTTTTTAGTGTGATTTCAATTTTACAGAGTTTACAGCATTTCAACCCAGTCCAGTCCCTCTTCCCTGCATTTGCACAGTTGAATTCTCTGACATGTTGCACAGATATACCTGCTGCGATTTCCTGTTGCAGCCTCTCTGGACCTGGCACTGTGTGTTGTCTGTACACAAGTCCCCCTGCACGCAGCTGCAACAGCTTCAGCGCCGCAGTGCCAATAATTTTTCCTTGTGCTGGCATGAATCGCAACGAGTTCTTTTCAGCTCAGAAGACTCAGAAACATATCTTCTTATTTGCCTGTCCACCCTGGTACATGCCTTGTATCAAATTGTAGGCTTGCATCACACTCCTGCCAGGTCCACATATTGGTAAAAACTGCTACGGACACCTCGTGTTGCTGCTCTTGCTTACGGAATACTCCGTGCCATTTGGTCCAACACGTCTACAAAAACCACACACTGATTTTCCTTCCCACAAAATGTTTGGGTGAGGATTCCGAGTTCCGTGGGGTTGGAAAGGTCGTGGTGGGGGCTAATTTTTTTTGCTATGGGGCCCATCATTTCTAGCTACGACCCTGGCTATACTAGTCACTTACTGAACGAAGCAGGGATCCTGCAACAATCCAGCTGGTTTATACAATCAGTAAAAGGCACACAGTTAGGTAGTGAGTGACAGCAGGACCCCCGTTAGTAGCGAGTGACAACAGCGCCACCCGTTAGGTAGTGATGTGACAAACAGGGCCTGCCACCCCCGTTTTAATCGTGAGTTGACATGGCCCCAGGTTAGATAGTGATGTGACAGGGACCCGCCCCGTTAGGTAGATCGTGACAGGGACCCACCCCCCATTAGGTATGAGTGGACAGAGGCTGCCGGCCTCTCCCTCGCAGCCAGCATCGTCAGACCCTCGATAAGCGGGCGGCCCGACCAGTTTAGAGCGGCGCAGCAAATTGCGGCCGCCTAACACGTACAAACATACATTGGAGACTGAATGTTAAGCAGATTTTTCATTGGTATTCATGTCATTGTATCAGCACAGTTTGTCATTCTGTTTGTCACACTATTTTTATTAAAGACTTGTGTTTCCATTATTGTGCATGTGTGGTCTGGGGGACATTTTGATAGATGCAGGCATCTGCTGAAGTTCCACTCCACACACACCGGTTTGGATCTGAGCTACTCTGAGTAAAATGCAAATGTGCCAGGGGCCTTAAGGTAATGGTTGTTTGCACACAATGAATTGCAGATAATCAACCTGAACACTGTTACGAACTCATGCAGGGGGGTGATCCTTTGCCCAGAAAACTAAAAAAGTTTGGAATTCTATCTTAAAGCAGTGGTCTTACAAGATAACAAGAAATATGCAGTTCATTCCCACGTTGACTGTATGTCAGCTCACCCCATGGTGGCTACACTCGTCTCAATTGTCATTTAGACCTTTCTCAAGGTCCTCAAATTAGATGTTGGTCACAAATTCTAATCTACCATTTTCAACACATTCTATACAGGATCATGATTTAATTGCCTTAATAGTTTAGAGAACCACAGCCAGTTGCAAGAACCACCTACTTGAATACTTTTGCTAATAAGGCGTGCAATTAATTCTAGTCCTACCAAATCTCAACTTCATATATATACTCATATTTTTGTTTGTCTGATAGAACCTGCTATCACACATATTTTCACTGATAAAATACACACCCACAATGGGTGAAGCAAAGAGAAACATTAGAACCATATAGAAATCTCAGAGTAGTGATGCCAATCTTAAAGGGAATCAATTTTCTATAGTTTTTCATCCACTGAAGCATATTACCGTTGACTAGCTTTTTAGATTTTGGTGTACAATATTTGTTAACTCCAAGATCCAATTCCAGAAATCTTGTGTAGTTTCACTCTTTTGTTTCAAAATGTGTGTATGATTTATACCTTAAATATTAATATAATAATAAATGTATATATACATTTCTTTATATAATTTTGCAGCTGGCTCGTGCAATGTTTTTTTAACAACCACACCCTTTGCAACCTGTGTACCTGATCTGTGGTCCCTGTGGCAGTCATTATCTTTTTTTCTTTTTTGTTTATATAACCTGTGGTAAAATGTGATGAATGGTTTACAATGATTTTTCCTTTTGCATTTTAAGCAATCTTCAATGTGTTTGTTAAAGCTCTCACTACATCAGATGCACAACGGATACACATTTTTTAAGAATGGCTTTAATGTCATAGACTTCCAAAATATTTATTAACCCTATAACAGAAATCAGGGGGGTAAAAGCTTTATGGTTTAAGCGCACAGGTTTTTCGCAAACCACACATTTGAGGGCCCTATTTAAAAGCAACCCACCGTGAAGCATTAACAATTGGCAATTTCTATCGACCACATAGTAAAATTCTGGTTGTGATCGTAAATGTATGTCATCATCATACATTTCAGTATGTTTACTACTGCATGGTTTTGTAATGCCCGAAGCATCGTAAATTGTCTGATGATGTGGGCCTCTGATTGGACAAAGCGAATATTACCAATATCAAAAGTTTAGTTTCCACAGCTGCCTGGTACTACAAACCCTGTAAATTTAAGCATAGTGGCAGGGAAGATGCTTGAAAATTTTTTATGGGATCATATTTCTGGACTTTTGTCTACCAAACATGATTTTATAGGTAGTAGTCAGCATGGACTGAGGAAAAATGAGCTTGTCAGACATACTTGCTTGGTTTTAGGAAGATGTGAGTAAGAATTTTAGAGTTAATGGTATCACATGTGGATGTATATACTGGATTTTGCTAAAACTTTTGATACTGACTAATGTATAAACCTGTATGTCTTGTTGCCCAAAAAAACATTTGTAACTGGATAGAGAATTGGTTGTTGCATTGCATACAGAGATTAAAGGTGGGGTACACGCAGCACAGATTTTTGAAAATAACAGACAGGATATGCAAGAAAAAAGTATTTTCCTTCTTTAAACAACACTGGCCTTTTTTTTGCAACTTTACACATTTAAGAAATATGGTTAAATTATACATTACCAACATTTAAAAGGTGTACAAACAAGCTTATGAATACAGTTTTGGTGGGCACTTTTTAAAATGGAAATAATACAGATGGGTACATCACTCTACCCTGTATTTATAGGGAAAGAAGCACCCCCCTTTGAATATGCAGTCATTTTATTAATATCCCATATGAAAAATGAACATGGAATTGATTTCATGAAGGCCAACTGAAATAATAAGGGGAATGGAGAGGGTTGACAATGCAGACACATTAGTAAGGGCTGTTACATTAGACCAGCAGCCATTGCACAGGGATATGATTACTTTAATTAAATTATATTTATTGCTTCCAATGATGATAATCATGATATCCTTTAAACATTAAAGAAATTTTTTTCATCAGGTTAGAAAAAGGTTCATCAGGTTAGAAAAGCAGATGTTGTATACAAATAGACTGAACCTAATTTGAACCAGAGTTTCGACCTGAACTTTAATAGTTCGGACAAACTGAACTCTTCCGAACTGCAAACTATTTCAGATTTCTCCCCATCTTGAGGACTTACTTTTTGAAAATACTACTCGAACGGGCAAGGATTTTCGCTATTCGGTAATCTTGTATATGTTCAAATTAAGGAACTTTTGAATGTTCTAATGTTCATTCAATTTCTGATGTTCAGGATTACCGATGGATAAAGTCCCATAGCGGACGTTCTGGGGTCCCATGGCTCAACCCAGGACCCCCTTCCAGGTTCCTTTAGAGGACCATTGTGGCCCTAGGAAGGCAGCGTGTGCTGCCTCTTATTGCTGCTCTCCCCACAGGGCTCCCCAAACCATTTCCCAGGTCCCAGAGCATTAACGAGTAGTTTTACCATTACTACATTTAATGTAGTGAACCCAAACTTTTTCAAACTATTTCCCCCTATTGACTTTAATGGGCCTAGTTTTCCGAACTTCCGAACTTTTAACTGTTCGGAAGTTTGGAAATGAACCAACTTTAGTAAGTTTCTGCCATCACTCTAAGTTCATTGAATATCATTAAAAGAAGGCTATATAAGTTTTTCCTAAAACTAAAAAATATTATGAATTACTGATATTACTATGCATATATTAGTTTTTGTTTGGTGATCCAGGAAACTTTTCGGATTTTTTCATTGAAGTCAGTAGGATTTTTTTCCGTTGTCAGCTGTTTTTTTTTTCCTTCAGCCTTCCTCCTCCCTGATCACACTGCTAGAATGGGTTTAGAGTAGGGTACAAAGGTTGGGCAAGATGACATAGTCTTTATTTACTATTTACTACTCCATTACTATGTTTACTCTTTTATACTGTTAAGCCTTTTTAAAATGTGATATTAAATAGTGTGTACTGTGGGATTGTTCATTGCATTGATTAAGCTGGAATAGTATGCAGACCTACTGTTTAATGGAATTCTGTCAATATGTTTTCCTATCTTTAATGGAACTGCACAATGGCTTTAGCAGTTCATTGTGTGCCCTACACACATAATCCTAAATAGTAGAAAAAAAACTGTTTCTTTGCTTCAAGCAACTGGGGATATTTACATTTGTACTTAAAGACATACCTTCCAGATGTATGGGATTTGTATATTATCAGGCATGTAAGTCCCAGTTTTAGAGTGTCCATTTGGAAAATGTAATCAAGTACCTAATAGCAGCCACTTATTTGATATGATGAAGTATAAAGCTTGGCAACCGACTAGCATTTACAAAATCCTTATGGTTTGTGACGTATTGTAAGTATGTTTCCCTTTTTGCATAATTTTCTTTTTAAACACTTAAAATGGAACTGTGGTCCCAAAAGTTGATAGGAAGCTTTCCCTGAGTATTTTTTGTGACATTTACTTTCATTGTTTATTTTGCATAGTTTTAAAGATATTTAATTTTTGTGTGTGATATGGCAGCGCGGCTCAACCAGAACCAGATCCTGCCACTTCCTCCTGCCCTGCGGCTGAACCATGTGACAGTCACTTTGGCCCTGTTGTCATCTCCCTCCCCTTGGCAGGCCCCCTCCTCTTGGCAAGCCCCCTTTCCCCCCTCTCTTTCACAGCCCCCTGGCCCCTCCCCTTGCAGGCCCCCATAGCTTCCTCCCCTCCCCTTAAGTCCCCATTGGCAGTTTGATTTACAGCCCCACTTGGCCCCTGCCACTCATGGGTTTTTTGTAGCCCTGCTCACTCGCGATAACCATTGCTCCGCCCACCTCAATGGGTGTCCTGGCCTGCCACTTGCCGTTTCATGGCCCCCCCCCTGCCCACCTTTTGGGTACCCATGGCCCTGCCCTTTGTGGTGTGCCATTGCCCCCCTCCCCACTGCAGACCCCCAACCCCCCATACAGGAAACTATGTGAAAACTTCCTTTTCAAGGCAGAGTAAGACCTGATAAGGCCTGATAGGCTGTTTTTTCACATATTGAGAGAGTAGGTCCTTTAGATTTCCCTTACCTTCTCTGTGTTGATTATCAGACAGCAGGAGGGGAGGGACTTTCTGTCTCCCTCACACACTGAAGTGTGACCTTGTGCTCTGCACCACACAATGTGTAGGCGAAGCCTTTGGGATCTTACATGTTAGCCCTCCACCCATTACCTTTCCGGTCGTCATTTCTTTATCTTTTGGGCTGTGGGCAACATAGAGAGTTGGTGTTGATGCTTGTTTTAAAGGCATGAAACTGGGCCTTTTCAAAATCAACTTGTCTGGAGACCATGGTTCCCCTTAATAAACTGTTAAACATATCTGTGGTACAGCAGTAATAGAAAAACCAATACATTGCAAAATGAGTTAACCATTTTACACTTGAAGAAATTTTTTTTGTTAGTTTATTCTACTGAATCCCCCACTCAATCTTTTTCTCATAATGTTTAACTTCTTAATACGGCTATTAGCAAGACAATCCCACTCTTTAAGCTGCCATAGACTTTTACTTGTTCTTTGCAATAATGGTGATTGGGCTGGCACACTGAAACACTGACAGACACTGGTTGGTCTTATACCTGAATGCTGGATGCTTGTCATTTCTATATACCTCTACTTTACAATGGGCTTTGCAAATAGACTAATACTTCCTTTCCATACACGCACAGAAAACAGAAAATACAAAGACTGCATTAATTTGCAAACTAATCCTCTGTATATTGCACATGTAGGGAACTGTAAACTAGTTTCTTTTTTAGTCTTCTTGTTTCGGCAGATTTGGCCATATGGGGGCGGTGTCTAAAAGTATAAAGGGGAGATCACCCATGTTGCTCATCTCTCTACTTCCTGGAGTTTCGTCCAGAGGATAGGGGAGAGCCAGGGTACCTTAATAACAGGTAGGCCTCAAGTTAATGTGAGATAAGATTCTGTTATAGATCCGTCCAGGAGTGACAGATAGGAGTAGGGTGCTATGAGCAGCCCTGAGCTCCAACAAGGTAGATTTAGTGAGGAATAGAGTCCTGGGTATAACCACCCAAGAATGGGGATATAGTGCCAGACATAGGGTAGAAGATTCTACTATAGTGACCTGAAGTCCTGGGGTAGAACTAACAAGCTGAACGCGTTTTAATTTGCCCAGATCCTGCTTAAGTTTTTGTCTTTATATGCAATATTCTTTACAGATTGAGGTTGCACAAACTGGGGATTAGACTACCTGGATTGAAATTTTGGTTATTGATGAAATATCAGGTGGAAATTTACTGCATTTGCAATATAATTTTGGGTACATTTTTTCAAGTAAAAATCTATTGAAAAGAATCAGAAATGTTTGTACATTTTATAAAATATTGATCATGTTCACTTTTTAATTTTCTCCAGACTACCAATCAATGGATCAATATTAAATATCTCAGTAGAAACTATTGGGCCAAATGCACCTTGAGTGAACCAGCCCCAGAGCATATAACAGGGTGTTGACATAAAAATACATTAGCTCTAAAGTTTTATACAAAAGTTTCCTACAGCCTCTTTTTAGGGTAGGCACTGAGCTCGTTCTGGTTTAAAACCGTTTTTTTAGCTCAGGTTTTGATGCTGGCTAATATCAGCATTAAAATCATACTGTGGGTTAATCCCATTTGGGGTCTTTGTTGTTTTTGCATTTATGTTTGCATAAATATGTTTCTTTACTAAGTCCAACTTTGGTGCTAACAAGAATACTTTTTTTTTTTACCTTATTTATGTATCAAAGTAATAAATTGATAAACCATCTGCAAATAATTGATATTAAGTACAACATAATTATAAAAAGTTATTCACTTGTTTAGTAATCGGTTTTTTTTATCGCAAGAAAGGAATTTAAAAAAGGTTGTTCAGTAATATAAAACATGATCAAACTAAGCTTTAAAAAATCAATTTAAATAGAGATTAACCTCTAATAACCAATTGCCATTAAAGGAGAAGCTTTTAAAACCAGTCTGCTGTTTTCATTAAGGCTACTGCAAAAAAAAATCTTTTAGCTGGTTTTCCTGTGTAAGCTGTCTAGCCAACATTCATTTTATTTGTATCTACTAGCATTTATTTAACTGTGTATGTATTTTTCTTCTATGTGTCTTAAATTAAGCAGTTTCTAGTGCACTAAAAACCCTAGGGTTTGCTTTTTAACGTTTCTTGATTATTTGATTAGATCTGCTTTATGAATCTATGTACAAATATTTTCTATTCATGTCTTTTTCCCTAGTTTTAATTTAGTTTTTATTTTCCTAAGATCAGATAAGACATTAAGGTCTTACATCAATATCTGTGTATTCATTCAGATCAAATGGACTTTGATCTAAATGTTGATCATTGATCTAACTGGATACAACAGAATACCATGACCTGGATGAATGAGAACCTTCACAACACAACTTAAATCAATGTTTAGCATATTATTATTTACATGTTAATTAAGTGTTCCCGGGTTAAAGGGGAAGTTCATGCAAATACAATGTTTTTCGGGAAAAAAGCAGTATTTTTTCATCCCAATGACCCTTAATCTGCCCAATTCAGCATTGTGTCCTGTGTATAAATAAATACAACCAAATACTGACTTCCGTTTTGCAGACCCCTAATAGAGACTGTTAATGTCTTGCCCTTGAACCCAGCGTTGGTTAATTCGTTGCTCTGTAGAGATCTGAGCATGTTTGAAAACCATCCAACAGCCAATCATAGAAATTACGTGTGAGGAACATTTCAAGGAAGTGGTGCATCCTGGGAAGAAAAGGGCCGTTAGACCCCTAAATGTCAACAGCAGGGAATAGCAAAGGGTTTTGAAATCAACTGATTTTTTTTTTCAAAATGGGAGAGAAATATAGAAATAACTAAGAAGATATTACACAAACAACAATTTAACAAATGTTTGATAATTTCCACTGAACTGTCCCTTTAAATGCAATTTAATCTGTTCAAACACAAACATTTTGAACAGGCTGCAATTCCCCTCTGAAAAAATGACAGTATTAGCTGCATATGGAATGTGAAAAAATTTTGCATTATGGGTTCCCTTTAAAATCCAATTTGCTAAACTTATTAAAATAGTTTCAGAATTATTTGCTTTTTGGAAACATATTAATCCAGTAATTTAATGTCTCGTTCAACCCTTACCCTGTGCATGTATGATTCCTTTTATTTCTACAGCACTTAATATGTATTTATGTTTTTTTATCTATTATATAGCTCCTAAATATTACGCCATGCTTTTTACAATTATTTAATCCATTATACATCAGGCCATGCCCCAAAAGTTTATAATCTTATCACTTATCCTCACACACGCACTATCATAGTCCACATAGTATTGGGGATTAAGCAATGACATGTGTCAATTTAGTCCAACCTTTTTAGCCTCCTCATAGTCCTACCGAAGAGTTCCATTGAAGGCAAAAACAAACAAACAACAAAATTTCCTGACTCTAAATGGCAATCAAATGGATTCTTTGATCAACAAGAAATAGATTATTAAAACCGTAATATTCACTATTTGGGAATTTTAGAAACTAAAATTCATACCACTCCCTTGAAGCTGAGTGTAAGTTCGTACCACACGTACGGGTCCCCCGACCTCCGACCACGATGTGGTCCGAGCGTCGTTTCTGTCTGCCGATAATCTGGACCCGCGGTCTGGTGGACCCGCGACAGCACGTGTGTACAAGGCTATACATTACCTCGACCACACCTCCTATATTCCATGCATAGGGCTTGGCCTTTGATATGGGCGACCTTGCGAACCGCACGGGTTACATTACCATGGGGGGCGACAGCTGGGAGTCTTAGGTCACTGACCTGTAGCTCAAGTTGTGCATCAGTGCGCCACAGCCCCTCTAGTTACGGTCCTCTAGATCAAATATATGTATCAGCACCTCACCACATACAAACCCCCAACACATAAAGCTTTACTTAAGATGTCTGTATGCTGTGTTCTGTCTGTGCATTTTAGTACTTACTTTACCTAATGATGTAAGCACTGAAGATACTGAAAGTTTGAAGACCTGCAGCATTCAAACGAGAATTGTGTGTGCCCAGGGTTTTGTTTTTTTTTTTGTTTTTTTGGGGTTGGGTTGTTTTTTTTGGTGGGGGGTTGGTGTGCTAGGCGCCATACAAATCTTGCAACCAGGGTGCTATTTATCCTAAGGCCGGTCCTGACTGACCATGATGCTAATGGCAGCATGTCATTTGTTATTTTTCCATCCGTACACATAAATCCGACAAAAACCAAGGTGTATGGCTAAACTAATAAACTCAGATAGCTTTGACTCAAAATCATCAGTCGGAAAGATATTGGACACAGCATAGTAAAAACATTAAATAAACAACTAATAACTTTGAACAACTTAAACTTGGAAAAAAAATATTAATGCTTTATTTAGATAATTTAAAACGAAAATGTGACAATTGTTTTAAATATATTTAAATAGCATTTAATTTGAAAAAAGTCCATTTATCCATTATCATTTGTAAATATTATTTCAGAATCATAGTCTTTCTAAATGTGCCTTCTGGGATACTTTTTCAGGGATTGTGGAACAAAACATATTTCTTCATTATAACTATATAAGGTCTATACCACAAGAGGAAAGGAGGTCCCTGGCCCTAGAGTTTCACAATCTATTTAGGTAACATACAGATACAAAGGAAGGGTAGAAGTGCAGTATTGAGCTATGTAGTGCAAATGAAAACAATCATATATAATCTGGTTACCAGTAGGTAGTATGTAAGAATTGTTAGCATCAGTATAAAACAGTAAGATTCTTCTAATATGTGACCTGATAATCGAGACCCCTGATAGAGTCCAGAAAATACACTTTAACCTCAGTTTCCTAATGAATTATTCAATCTCTAACTCAACAAAGGTAAGAGGGAACAAAGCCCAATCTTTTCCAACAGTGGTTTCAGTGGCTTACAGTGTTATTTAGAGATTTAGAGAAAATAAGTGTTACTTTACACTCGAAAAGCATAGCGTTCCCATTAGGGTATTGTTGCTTGTTTGCCTCCTGTTGTGATGTCTCCTTTTTTGGCCCAATAATGCTGGCTTATGGTCTCTGGTTTGAGGCGCTGGCAGCCAGCTCCTTGTGACACAAAAGATATACAATACAGTTCAAGAAGGAAACTCCAGCACACCGGTGTTGGCTGTATGCCAGACAAGTGATAGGTGCAGTTCCCCCAGCCCTCCACTCCAAGGGCCGAAAGTTCTCTAGCACAAGAAAGATATGGGGAAGCACACTAATCAGGTGAATTCACAACTATTTATTGTTACAACACATGCAATGTTTTCGGTACACCCTGTCCCTTCTCAGTATCTTACTTGAGAAGGGGCAGGCATCCCGAAACCTTGTATGTGTTGTTGCAATAAATAGTTGTGAATTCACCTTATTAGTGTGCTAGAAATTGATGCTAGCTAGAGGCAAAACTAAAAACAGCTGTTACATCCCAGATAACCAGTAACCTAAAATATTTGATAATTTATATTTCTAAACTAAACACTACAAAAGGTTATGTGATCGTAATTGCGATTTTTTTCTGATGTTGTCTATTGTGAGGTTCACTTACATTTACAGGGATGACCCACCCCTTTCCCCAACTTTTAGGATATTGTAGGTCTCCCTCCCCCAGCCAAAAGCCCAATGCCATTTATTAAGATGTCAAAACTCCCTCCCGATTTACTTACCTTCCCTCTATCCTCTGCTGCACTGCTCGCATTCTGCTTACATTGACACGCAAGCAGGGGGCCGTACCAGCACGCCGCATCTGTGATTGGCTGAGAGGCACTTAAGAGGCTGATTTCAGGGTTTTAAGCTACCCTTGGTGCTTTAAGCTTTTAGAGCTGCCTTGGTGCTTTAAGCACACTACAGATCATTAAAGATGCAAGATCCCTTCTGTCATCTTTTAAAGATCTGCATACACACAGTCCCGAGCGTTCTCCCTATGCGATCAGCCACCCACCTCTTTTGGAAAATGAAGGTACACACTGTACCGATAAAGCCCCAATACTGTTGGATCCGACGGTATCGGGGCTTTATCGTTACTGTGTTTTCTCTGTTAAAAATAAAATATGTCAAATGTTGTATTTGGAGATAAGATTTTAGAATACATTTCCCAAACCTATAAGAAGTGGAATTGAAGTTAAGTAAAATTATTATTGTGTACACTGTAACAGACATGTATCCAGGAGCCTTACAACACTCCTCATTCTGGTCTTATGTTGTAATCCAATGTTGGTCACAAAATGATCAGGCCAGACAAAACTCTATTAGTGTAGGAATGATCTTGAGTCTGTAACTTTACTATATCTCAAATGTCCCCTTACTGCTATTTATTTTGTGCTTGAATGAAATATTTGACTGGTTTAACACATGTACTTAACAAGCAAGTAAAACATTGGGACTGTACTATGCCTTTAAAATTGTTGTGTTGATTTATTAATTTTAGGGGCTATATTATTTAGTAAACCTTAGACCTTTGTATTGGTAAATGAGCCTTAAAGGGTTATGTACACATGAAAAGTTCTGTAGTGTAGCCACCCCCCTCCCAAGCCTAACCACATGCTTAAATGTAAAAAAAAGTGGCAGATAACTTACTACCAGCCTTTGTTCCTGTGGCCACGCCCCTAATGATAACCGGCAGCTGCATCGTGATTAGCTTATAGACAGTCACAGAAGTGGCTGCCAGCTATTGAAAGAGTCAAAGGAATGCTGTAGGTAAGTAAAGCTAGGTACACACAGTAACGTTTCTGAAAGATGACAGACAGGATCTGCAAGATCCTGTCTGCCATCTTTCAAAATCTGCATACACCAGTCCCGAGCGTTCTCCCTATAGGGAGAACGCTCGGGAACTGCGTGTTTCCATCGGCCGCGCTAGACTCCCTATAGGAGTCTAGCGCGGCCGATGGAAATTTTCGGCCTTTCCCGAACGAGCGTACGCCCGACCCGATCGTTCGCGGGCCGCGCCTCGTTCGGGAAAACGAACGTACACACAGTAACGATAAACCCCGATACCGTCGGATCCGACGGTATCGGGCTTTATCGTTACTGTGTTGTACCCAGCTTAAGTCTGGCACTTTTTTTAAATTTAAACCATGCAGCATGGAGGGATGCGGAGGGTGGAAGGGAGGGGGGGAGGCCCTGCACATGCCTGCATCTTCCAGGAGAAAACTGTTGTGTTATTTAATACACAAATATACTCCTCCACATTGAGGCGAGGTGCTCTATGAATACAATTAGATACACAAAACACAGAAAAATAGACATCATGGCACTCTCATGTATAGAATTTGACTTTATTACCAAGGATATAAATTGCACCCATATAAAAATATATAGAAAAGTGGTCACTGTGCTTGCAAAGTGACCCAGTGCATAATAAAGTGGCAAAGTGCTAAAGTGCTACAACAGTGAAAATACACACCTACACCCTTAAAAACATATCCTAGATGTTGGGCTCCTAGAAAAAATAAGGTATGTCATACCAGTATAAAAGTATCCTATCTGGATATAGGGAAATATTAAATCAAATTAGACCTCTATGTACCCATAGTTTAGAATATGGGCAGAAAACCAAAAAGACCCGATGTATAATAAGGTGATTAACAAAGACCCACCAAGTGCAGCCTCACTAACTGTAGGAGGGGAGGGAAACAGAGGTAAAATATAAGGGGAGACAAAGACAAATGCCTGTTAAATATCACATCCCGATATACAACTCAATGCAAGTGCACAAATAGAGTAGGAGCATGTACTTATGGTTTTCTGCCGAGAATTAATATCCAGATGGCGCCCTCATCACAAGAAACAACTATATGAGAGTGTCATGATGTCTATGTTTCTCTGTTTTGAGAGTCCTCCAGGAGGACAGCGAGGAATACATTTTACTAACAGGAAGGCTCCTACTCTTTAGTTTCCTGGACTTTGTATAGGCAGGACAATCATTTTTTTTAACACTACACAGTGGGGCCAGCAGTGAGTTACATTTTAGTTTTGGGGAGGACACGCCATTTAACACCAAGGGTCCTTAAACTATAGCCATCCAGATGTTTGAAAACTAGTATAAATTAGCAAAATGCTTAATTTGTATTTTACCATAATCGACATTAAACAAGACATTGCAATATATGGCTCTAAAATGCTTTATAATACTAAGGTATTTTCAGATAAATAAGGTAACTAATTACACATAAATACAGTAAGCAAGCCCGTTTATTTACTTTGTTTCTTAAAACATTATTGTCTCTGGACAATAATCCATTAAATGAGGTTCTCTGCTGAAGGGTATGGAACATGTTGTATTAGGATCAATGGTTTCTGTAAAGCAGCTAAAAGAGAATAATATTTATTGATGACTCTGTATTACATTTGTTAAAAATAATACTATTAACTAATTGCATTTTACACCTCTGCTGGAATAGGCCAGTGAAATGAAAACAATGATATGCTTGTAAGTGGTTTGAAATTGGAAATATGTAATGGTGATATTTATAGAGGAATTAAATGTATGAACTTTAATGTAAAATGTGGACTGAGTTAAGAATAAATAGGGCTAATTTAATTAAATATGAACATGAGCTGACACGAATGACCCTTCCTCTATTATGTAATGCATATGTAAAATCTTTAGACTATCTGGCATTAAAAAAACATCATCACTATGGGAAGTACATAAATCCAAAAATCAAGCAGGGAAAAAGGATTTAATTATTATGCAAAATAATAATATATATATATAAAATGGTGCTAGGAACATTTCCTACAGACACTTATTTAACTAAAAATTACAGATGGCTGAACTTCCTGAAGTTCGGTTTATTCGGAAACGAACCTATTGAAGTCAATGGGTTCAGTTCAAAAGTTCTAATTAAATGCAAATACAATATCAATGGAAACTTACTGTAAAGGGTTCTGGCACCTGGGAAATGGTCTGGGGAACATGAACATACGTATTGGCAAAATGTGTTTAAACACTTCTTTCCCCCATAATCGTGCTATTGTCGGGGTTTCTGCACCCCACATTCGAGGGTTATGGCCAATTCGAGGGTTACTGAATGATACATTTGAGGGTTACCGAAAATCAAACAATACATTCTAGGGTTAACGAAAACCGAACATTACATTCGAGGGTTACTGAATTTGAACGCTACATTTGAGGTTTGTTGAAAATCGAACATTACATTCAAGGGCTACCGAATTGGAATGATACATTTTCAACGGTTACCAAAATCTAAGGCTACATTGTATGGCTAACTTTCAGGGGTTATTGAAATTGAATGATACATTCGAGGGCTACAGAAATTGAAGGCTACATTTGAGGGTTACCAAAATCGAAGGATATATTCGAGATATCTGTTGTATTCAATTAGATCAACTGGACTTGAAATGTAGTTCTTGAAGACGTTTCGCTAGTCATCCGACTGGCTTTCTCAATTCAGAATGACTTGTACAAGTCTGTGGCAATTATGTACCCCCTGGAAAATCCCAATTGCATATCACAGCCAGTGTTAAGGGTGTGATTAGATAGTGCTAAGAGGTGTTATGGAACGCCCAGATAGGTGTTAAAACAGCATTGTACATGGCAGACAGTTGGTGTCGAACCCCCCCACCTCATTTAGGCTTGGTTTCTTTATTTTCACATAAATGGCCTCCTTAACACCTCTCTTGAACCAGTCACGTTCCTTCGCCAGTATGTTAACATTACAATCTTCAAAGGTTGTCCTTTATCCTTAAGATGCAGATACACGGCTGAGTCCTGACCCGAGGAATTGGCTCTTCTGTGCTGGGCCATACGTTGATGCAGTTGCTGTTTGGTCTCCCCCACATACAATCAGAGCATTCTTCACTGCACTGCACACCGCATATATGATTCGCTTTTCTTGTGTTTTGGTATTGGGTTCTTTGGATGTACCAATTGCTGCCTCAGTGTGTTTGTCTGTTTAAAGCAGACAGGGATACGATGTTTTTTTGAAAAATTTTTAGGCCATTTATGGTGAAAATAAAGAAACCAAGCCTAAATAGAGGTGGGGGGGTTCGACACCAACTGTCTGCCATGTACAATGCTGTTTTAACACCTTACTCTGGGCGTTCCTATAACACCTCTTAGCCACTATCTAATCACACCCTTAACACCTGGCGGTGATATGCTAATTGGGATTTTCCAGGGTACATAATTGCCACAGATTCTTTTCACAGTCATTCTGAATTGAGAAAGCCAGTCGGATGAACGGCGACGTCTTCAAGAACTACTACATTCAAGTCCAGTTGATCTAATTGAATACAACATATATACCATGACCTGGATGAATGAGAACCTTCACAAGGATATATTCGAGAGTTACTTATCGAAAATAAGTCAGCGAGTTCAGAAAACCCAAACTAGTTCAAAGTTCGAATTTGCCCGAACTTATAAAGTTTCAGGTCGGGTCCATCACTACTAAAAATGTAAAAAAATGACACTAACAACAAACCTTATTAATAGTGAAGAATCCCTGTTTCAAAACAAACCTAGTTTCAATTCAGAACTGCTGGTTTCGAACACACGCAGGTCCAACGGAATTTTCGAGAAAAAAAATATTTTTATTGCAAAATGTAGAACTCAAAAATAACATTTGAATCTTAAAAAATTACATTTCGTTCCATTTCAAAATTAGAAAATATCTATCCAAAAATTGCAAAATTTCTATCAGAAAATTGATAGAGTCCAGGGAACCACTATTGGAACAATAATGAACAAACAGTATTTTGATAATTTTCAAAAAAATAGATAATTATCGAATTCACGAGCCATTCCCTAACCCTAGAATGTATCGTTCATTAACCCTCAAAAGTTTTATTAGTTTTTGGTAACCCTCAAATGTATGGATCGTTATCGCTAACCCTACAACCAATTGTTCGCTAACCCTCGAATGTAGCCTTCGATTTTGGTGATAGTGACATGTTCCCCAGACCATTTCCTAGGTGCCACGGGCATTTTCAGTAAGTTACCATTGTTATTTTATCTGTAAATCATCCAAACTTTTCGAACTATCACTCCCCATTGACTTTAATGGGTTTGTTTTCATAGTTTCGAACTTTTACTTACATTCGAAAACTGACCGAACTTTATGAAGTTCGGCCATCTCTAGTGATGATCATATCGCTGGATGTCCCCAGGTCAAACAGAATACAGGGTTGAAGAAAGAGTACAAAATATCTTGCTCGCTACAAAGTTTTTGATAATCAATGTTACAATTAACCATTAGTGTAATAATAACCTATTTAAAATTGGTCCATAGTTCATAAGGGAGAGCCCAGCAGTCCTCAGCCACCTCATCCAGGACTCCAGGATAAAAGCATAAGTGTGAACAGCCCAGGGGTGAGGACTTAGCGACTTAGGTCCTCACCCTTGGTAGAGAGCGTGCATATAAGAAGAGGAGCAGGGAGGAGGTAAGTATAATTGTCCTTTAAAGCCCATGCTAACCCGATATTAGATCAGGTAGAGCGGATTTGACACTTTTTTTACTAATAACGTAAAAGAGTTTGTGACAGGTTCAAAATATATCATTAAATTTATTTTTTGTATTACTTTTTATATTTATTATGTGATGCTAATAAAATGCTAGAAAAGTATTTTCATGGCCTCCTTTGTGTGTATGGATGAGTAATAAAATGTTCTCTGTGTTCTGCTTGCATTCACTGGGAATAAATTTCTAGGTCCCATGTTTAATGGATCCTCTCAAGATGATCTTTATATTTTTTCTAATTAAAGACAACATTATCATTAATGATCATTGAATAATTACACTGAATAGTAATGAAGATGTCACAAATACAAAACCTATTTCTTTTCGGTACTCCCATGCAGGCATGGTTTATGACTCACAATAAACCTATTAAACTACTGGTAATAAAGGATTGTAATTAGTGATAAAACCGTGTTGTTTAGTGAGCCAAGACAGTCATTTTATTTTTTATTTATGACCATAGTCAGTATGAAACCTTCAACAATGTCAAACAAATTCCAGATGTGGAAGTACTTTAGAAAAATAAAGAACTAATAATTGCAATACTTTATTAACTTCTGAAAACGCTGTGCATGTTGTGAATTGGAGAGATTTCAGATAAAAGCCTAATGGTATCATTAGGAGGGATTTTTGGTATGACATTATACTGTATATAAACATATAAGACATATATCCTTTTGTCTTATATGTTTTGTAAAATAATTAACTGGAATTCCTTACTGGAGTGATGCTTTTTTAAAAGGGCATATGCTTAATAGAGATGGCCGTACTCACTGAAATCCATTCCACTTGCAGATTCTAGGATTTTCAAAAAAAGTCAATGGAAGTAAGAAAGTTAAAAATTAAGATATAAAGGGCAATGGTAGCTTACTGTTAATGACCCAGTAACCTGGGAAATGGTTTGAGGAACACGTATCCATACATTTCTAGAAATGTAAAAAAAAATTTGATTTCGAAAAAGGTCAGAAATCCACAGAGTTCGGGTGGATCCGTGAAATCCACTTTGGAACCAGGTTCGGAATCGGGTCCAACTCTTAATGCTTAACTTATTTGCACAAACCTCTGCATAGAAATTTTCTTTGAACGGCATCATCATTAACTGCTTATAATGTGCTGGGAAATGGTATGGGAAACATGTTCCAATTGTTGGGGGGGGGGGGGTTTGCTGTAAAATCACCATATTCCTGATATAAATGTAATTTAATTTTGGAGCAATTGGCAACATTTATTGTAAAATTTCACCTGTGATATCTTTAGTTTTGCTATGAAACCAACAGGTGTCTGTCCCCTCAGACACAGTTTTTTTTTTTTTGCTGATGAGCTAATTGAACCAAAATGTATTATTATTATTATTCAACTTACCTAGTTGTGGTTACCGTATATACTCAAGTATAAGCCGACCCGAGTATAAGCCGATGTACCTTTTTACCTAAAAAAGTAGGAAAAATTGATTGACTCGAGTATAAGCCGAGGTTAGGAAATATGACCACTACTGCCTTCTGATTCAGTATTCTTTGAGGCTTAAGTTACCCTTTAAATGGACAGCAGAATTCCCATACAGATGTTTGAAAACTACAACTCCCAGCAACTACAGATGTTTGAAAACTACAACTCCCAGCAACTAAAACATGCTGGAAGTTGTAGTTTCCAAACATCTGTATGGGAATTCTGCTTTCCATTTAAAGGGCAACTTAAGCCTCAAACAATCAGCAATCAGAAGGCAATCTACTGCAATAGATACCTTCTTCCGTCTGATTCTTTATTGTTTTGAGGCTTAAGTTGCCCTTTAAATGGGCATAAATATATATATGTTATATATATATATATATAATATATATAATATTATATATATATATATATATATATATATTTATATATATATATATATAATATATATACACACACATCAGAATTGTGTGCACTCCAATTAGGCTAATTTACAACTCATTTAGTGGAAGTGTTACTGATCTGGTCATACATTTATACAAACATAGATAAGATAATCAATGCACATTACTAGGCCCCATACAATATCATATTATCTGCACACTGGCATACTTTGTAAACAAAGGGGTTTTAGTATACCTTAACGTAGTTGGAAGGCTTTTCATTCATATGATCACAGTAATGTATACTAAAACCTCTTTGTTTATAAAGTATGCCAGTGTGCAGATAATATGATATTGTATATGTTTGTATATGTATATATATATCAGGGATAGGCAACCAGTAGATCTCCAGATGTTTGAAAACTACAACTCCCAGAATTCTCTAACTACAGAGTGCTTGTGAGGAATGCTGGGAGTTGTAGTTTTCAAACATCTGGGAGATCTACTGGTTGCCTACCACTGATATATATATATATATATATATATATATATATATATATATATATATATATATATAAATAGTAACAAAGGTGGAGCGGCACTCTTCAGCTGCAACCAACAACTGCCCGGGTGCTTCCGCTATCGAGGTAGAACGTAGCAATAACTAGAAAGGAACGGAGCACTCCTGGGGATTTTGTAAGTTCAAACAAACTTTTCCATACGCGTAGGTCGACGCGCTTCGGCCGTACACTGGCCGTTCTCAAGAGAACGCCAGTGTACGGGCCGAAACGCGTCGACCTACGCGTATGGAATAAAGTTTGTTTGAAACTTACAAGATCCCCAGGATGCTCCGTTCCTTTCTAGTTATCGCTATATATATTATATATATATATATATAATATATATATATATATATATGAAAGGTAGTAGCGAGCGGCACTCTCCGTATATGCGTCTCACCTGGGTGCCTCCTAAATAAGATAATAAGTCGGATAGTGGTAAAGGAGCACTCCTAGGGTTTATCAAAATCCATTTATTAGTGGCTATCTACGCGTTTCGGTCCTACCACCCGGACCATTCTCAAGACAATCTGCCCGTGCAAACAATGTGTAAAAATACCAAAACACAGTTCAAACATCCCGCCCTTGTGTGACGTGACGTCCCCTCCCTCGATCCTCCTCCTTCCATGTCATCCCCTCCATTGTGGAGGGGCGGGACCCAAAGTCCGATTAGTAGCTGATCTTGTATAGACCCAGTGGAATACAAAGTCCTGCAGGGCAATACTTCCACATGGGGGGGAAAGGAGGTCCAGAGGGATATCCAAAGTGCCAGTGCTATAGAAATAATAACAGAATACATCTAAAAGCGAAAGTGCGTTGTCAGTAAATATCAATAATCTCATAAAAATATTAAGTGTCAATAATATATTAACAATGTTAAAAACAAGTATAATATACTAAAGTGCCCATAATTTAGTGTAACTGATGATCAAATGACCATACCATCACCTAGAATACTTAAAAAATAGAATAAACATATGAGAACTACATGAAATACTAAAATCACAATTATAGTAGAGAAAGAGCATAGTTAAGTATTCTGAAGTGGAGTCTCAATACTAATCTGAGTGTTAGATACATCTATAACGTAGAGAATGTACTATGATCATACCAAAAGGGGGGGTAAGTGACCATTAAGTCTACTCTCACAGTTCTATATCTAGATGTATACATCCAAACACACAAATGAGATGGACCAGAAATACGGTGACCAATCAGTAGCCACACATTTTCGGGAAGAGGGCCCCCCAATAGCGACGATGAGATGGATGACTATTGACAGTGAACCAACTTTGGAAGGCAAAGATAGGAATAAAACCCTTTTACAACGGGAGCGAGATGGATCCATAGACTTCAAAACACTGCCCCTAAGGGCTTGAATTAACAGTGGTCCTTAGCTTGTTTTCTTTAATTCTTCATTATTTATTATCTGAGTATTCGAGTTATTTACCCCCTGCTATATGTACTTTACTCCTATGGTATTCCCAGGAGTCTACTCTCGTATCTTACTGATGTAGCTATATATTGTACTTTAATATCCTAGTCCGGTTACATACTATGGCCAAGTAACTATATTATATACCGCTTCCATTATGAAGGGAGCATCAGTACCCATATGTTATCCTTATTTATTAACTATTTTATCACTTATATTTATTATAGATGTACATTAATATTAGCCTACTAGTGTTGTTGGTGGACCTATTACTTTCCCATTGTTAGATTTTATTCATATATTAGCTTTATATATAGCATTTGTATATGCATATGTATTGTCCTTGTTTTTTAATCTAGTTACTTTTGCACTTTATTTCCCTAGTAATTTATTAATCTGGGGAGATATGCAGGGGAATAATGTTTACAATTGGATCTCTGTGGGGGGTGAGTAATGGGAGGTTTCTTATTTGTCACACCTGTATTGCTTACATAACATCCTAGGACGGCCAACATGGAGGTCGACGCTTGATGGCGTGTAGCTTGCTTCAATAAAAATTGTTTTCTGCACAAGTCCTTGGAGTGCCCCGAAAATTTTACTGTGGCTATTCCTACCTCTACGGAAGGCACCCGGGCGGTCGAACTATCTTAGCAGTTTTGTGCCTCGTCTCACTCACCATCCTTATTATATATATATATATATATATATATATATATATATATATATATTATAATATATATATATATTTTATATATATATATATATATATACACACCTTGGACTCTTGTAACTACACTACTATGTCATAATTAATCATCATATTATTTAAACAGAACTGTAACATCGCCTTGAAACAACTTAAAAAAAGGCATTTTTTAACAGTAATGTTCTTCATATGCACTTTTATATCATTACAAAAGTATAAAAAAAAAAAATATCAAGCCTATGATAATTCTTTTGAATTTTGTGTCCCTAAAAGGAAAATTGACTATATTGCTGCCAGCTAAGAACAAATAAAAATCTGTATTTGATCCTTTACATAAATAGTATGTGAATTTAATCATTCTTTGGTCAGAATAGGAAAAATAACCATAGATGGGGTCACAGACTTGGTTAATGTCGAGACAATATATATTTTTTTCACTTTTCATCCCTTGATCTTGGTTCACTAAAGTATGAAATCAATAAAGCCTTCTGTCTATTTCGGCCTGATTTGTAAAGTTGATGAACTTATTTCTCCTTCTTGGAAAGCTGATACAATAAGATCAAAGGTATCAAATGGATAGGGCTAGACTGGAGCAATCTATTTTCGGGGAATAAAATCAAGCATGAGCTTGAACAAAATATGTGCCCTTTTCGGTTATCAAATCATATTAACTTTCTCTTAGTCACGCTAGTTTGGATGCTTCCAGAGGCACAAAAGACCACTGCATTATATGCATTATATCATCTAGCGCTTCTTAATTATTTTACTTGTTTTTTAGGAATATTAGCTGTGTCAATACATTCGTCTGGTATTTTATATACAACTGTTGAAAGATGATATTCCAATGACCCTAATGGAATTAAATAGAAACCGCATTGAAAATTATGATTTGTTTTGTCTGGAAAGAATTTATGTGTATTAAAAATACTTTTTATACTTAAATGTGCACTAAATTTCACATATGATCAATGCTATCACATGATTTTAGTTACTTTTAAAAGAGAAATAATTGGCAAAATGTCAGTTGATTTCCAGTGTATCGAGGCCTGTCAAGAATTTTTATCTATCAGAGAAAAAACACTCACCTAAAATGGATCCGAAGGTAGGTGTTTATCTTCTCTTGGTTATTATATTGAGGGGACAATGTACCAAGAGTGTTTGCTGTCATGTAACCATGTTAGCTTTACTTATACCTGTACATTTTACAATGTGGCTAAATCATAATGCATCTGGAGTTCCAATTGTGTTACAAGAAAACAGCAGTACCAAGCAACAACTGCACTAATCATTGTATTTCAATTGCTAATAACATTTATATTTGAAAGTGTATGACCAACTGGATCCTTAAGTTGACTTTTTCTAAAACACATTTTCTTGACTTATAGCCCAAATCAGTATTACTGGGGAATCCATATTAGTATAGTATAGTATAATATTTAAGTTGAATAAAGACTCCATTCATCCAGTACAACCTAATCATCAATACCCACATTTCCTTTAAGTGCAATTGGAAATATCCCTGGATCAACTCCACTTTATGTATCAATACCAGTAACCTGCGACATACTTTGTTTTTAGAAAGTCATCCAGACTTTTTTTTTTAATTTATTCAATGAACCTGCCATCACCATGGAATTGAGACTAAACTTCTAAAGACTTACAAGTCTTAAGGGATGTCCGTGTTTCCCCCAAACATTAAACCACTATCCCGCCAAAGCTAAAATATATAATGTCAGTAAATTTTTACTCTTTAGGGCTTATTCAATGTATGGGGTACAATTTTGTCCTTGCTCTTAATCTGCGCAATCAATCAGATGCTCCTTTTTATTGGTCTACAACAGTTAAAAAGCATCTAATGACACAAATAGGTTGCTGCAATTAAAAATACAGACAACATTTTGCACTTCATATTGAATATGCCATTTTATCTTTTCCTAGACATAAGGAAACAATAAAAAGTCAGTAAAATCAACTGACTATTAAGTATTGTTCCAGGTAGACTCTTCTTTGCACCACTCAGGCTGGCTGGAAAATAAACTGCAGGGGCTTCCATATTCGTGTAGAGGCATGTTTAGGAAATCCTCTGTGCATAAGTCAGGGAATACTGTAGTCAGAGAATGTGGAAATTGGCCAATTGGACAATTGGTGCACCTGCTCACAAAGCTTCTTGAAGACTACATAGGCTGTGATTGCACAGGGACGTCTGCTTACTTACAAATATACTTCTTCTTGCATGTACTAAATTTATTAATAACTAATAACTTACTAGAGAAATATCTTCACTATATAGATGTTTTAAGGAGAAAAGCTTTCACATTAGGATTTTTTTTTTAAAGAATAAATTTAGTTCTCCTTTAATGACAGGTATATATCATCGCCAGTATTAACCAGCAGCAGTTTTATAAATATACTAATACATAAAACACCCATATTCTGATGGATTTTCAGATTGATATAGTAATAAGTTTCCAAAAGTAATTATTGAACAGTAAATACAAATTGTACTGTTTACCAATAGGAATGGAATCTGCTTCCAATTTAGACCCGGTTACCATCCGGAACTTGGATGTTTCATGAAAATGCTTGGAAGTTTTGGATCTCAGAAACTTTCTGTATTTTCAGTAACTTTTAAGGGTTGCCGGAGCTACATTCGAGGGTTACAGAATATACGGGGCTAGTTTAAGTAACCCTCCAAAGTAGCCTTTATATTCGGTGACCCTATAAATTAGCCTGTGGATCCCCTTACAATTTACCATGCTTTCATTTTTTTTCTGCCCCATTGACTTCTATGGGTCCATTTTTGGATTTTCAGAATTTTGGATTTTTTTTCAAAATTCTGAAAATGGCATGGATTCCATTTACTATTTATGATTATAAAATATATGTAGCTTTAAAACATACTGTAGCTAATATTTCTGTTCCATATTGTATGAAGTCTAGCCAGGTCGCAGCTGTCAGGCAAATGAGTGTGACATCACGGCGCAACCAGGAAGTAGCGGCTGTCAGCCGCAGGGCAGAGGAGAAAATTATTGTTAATGTGAGTGGGATTGGGGGGGAGATCCTTTATGCTTAAGTTTTTTTTAGCAGGGACATGCCCTTTAACATTTAGAAATTAAAATGCGAGTGACACCAAAAAATAGTAATGAAAGATGAGATACATTAAAAAATATCCAACCTTTGATGCTACCATTGATTATATGTCTCAAAGGGCAAGCAGATTTACATTGCATTTATGAGGTCATGGGGAAGTAATAATATTTAACAATATTATCTAAGATTACATGTCCTCAGCAATCGTTGTCATGTTGTTTATTAAATATAGAGCACTATTACCCCAGGCAAAAAAAAAAATTGCACTGGGTGCTTTGCAATTTGTAAATTAAAGATTCACTTAAATCTAATCATAAAAGTATGTTCAGGTAATTCCTCTAAGCTATTATTATTTTAATATTCAATCATTGATGCTGCCTTTCATTTTTTTCTCCTTTCGCAGACCTCATTGCCTGATGGTGTCAACAGGAATGTTTAAAAAAAATCACATGCAATCTGGGAAGAATAAGAATACCATACACCCACAACAATGTCAAGTTTAAGATGTTTAGCACATTTTACTTGTGATGTAAGACTCGGGGGGGGGGGGGACTTGAAATGCTGCCTGATGCTTTGTTTATTCCTCTTTCCGCTTCCTGGTCATACGCTGTCAGTTATGGGTATGACAACTGACACCACAGTGAATGTCTGAATGCTGTTCACTTAGTTACCTCTTCTGACATGTGCAAACTGGTAAAAGAGCTTGGAGAGCTTTTAGAGGAGGCAGAAACTTTTGAGAGGCATAGGGAGAACAAATCACTGCATAGCATTTTAGCCCTTCATTTGTCAGCTTTATACTATTGTACTTTTGTGGTATGGGAGATTTTACCTTATTTCTTTTTTCATAGTTCATATAGGAATTAGGTTGTTATACCCTTCCCAATTAGTTAAACCCGACAGGAAACTAAACCATTTATTTTTTACACGTGGCACCTACCAAATATTATAAGCTCTAGAAACTTCTGCTTTAGACCAGTCTGGGTGCTGCTTCAAGTAATAAGAGCTCCAGGTGTGCCACCAGAGATTCAACCTGAACTAGGTTTAGGGGAAGAAATGCAGGATTTTGCTGTTAAAATTTTGTTGGTTGAAACAACAGACAGAGAGATTTAATAAAAATTCTTAACGTTAAAAATGGTGAAAATTTTGCCCCAACCAATCAGATATTATTAAACATTTCAAAGCTAACATCTGATTGGTGTGGGCAAAATTAGAACATTTTTAACGATAAGAACTTTTATTGAATAACCTGAAAATTTCTCCATCAAAACCTGACAAGCTATACATGAATGAAATAAGTGAAAACAATCAATTCCGTTTTAAAACTCAATAAATTTCTATCATGATAAAAGAGGGCAGGGAAATGTAAAAGTTTTTGTTCTGAGTAAATCTGTACATGTTTTTTATTATTGTGCTTTATTTTGTAATTTTAAAGTCACATTTTTAATTACAGTACACCTCCGACCAAACAAAAAGTAGAAATCAATTCAATCTTCTGGCCTTGGACCCATCTCCTTATTTTCCCAATGACAGATACAGAGAAGAATGGTGACTTCCGTTTATAAAATATACAGGGCTGAAATTAGTTTATGTCCTCATGAGGAGTAGATCCTCTCGCTTAATAAAAAAAAAAAAAAAATACAATATTCTTAATTTTGTAGATCTAGGAATAGCTGAAGGTTTGTGTTAAGTTAGTTTTGCTGTTACTTACTTATTCACTGTGTGCCAACGTAGTAAAATTTGCTGATGTTTTCTTGGTCTATAAGTGGGAATTGGTGGGAACTTTAATTAATAAAAATTAGTTTATATCTGCCAGTGCCCACCACCCAATGCAGAATGGAATCCAAATATTGTTGTGGGTTCCCACTGGCCTAGAAATGGTTCAGGGTCACCCCTTCATTGAGCCTAGTGGGTTTGTGAACTTTATTAAACTACTATATTAGTATGATAAAGTTTTAGGCCAATTTTAGCAAAAATGAATATCATATTTTAAAAAAATCCCTATTGAGGCGGAGTCAAGTTGGCCAACTGAGCGGACACTTGTATCTGCACCCCCTAGAGCAAACCTCCAAAGCTAATACTCATGCTCCCAAGCCATGCTACGGAGAGCCTTTGCCAGCCCTGTGACTGGAGATCTGTTGTGACTGGAAAGATGTCCGGAGCACAGAACAAACATGACCAGACATCTCCAAGAAATTGGACCAACTCGCCCGGAGGTTGAAGAATAGTGGAAGAACAGGGTAAGACATATCTCTTTATATCCCTTTCTTCATTTAATGATCGCTATTTGAGTGAACCTATCCTTTAATAGGCTGTTATTTTAGTTGTTAACTTGGCTTTCTTTTAAGTTTTATTCAGAGATGTATAAGGTAAAGTCAATGATTCAATTCCATCGCTGGTGTTCCCTAGTGAAGATCCTGTGCTCTGGATGGTAATTTTGATCGTGCGTAATTTTACCTTAAATACAATGGGGCTTCCTAAACTTATTTGCTGTCAAATGTGCAGCTGTTTTCTCATTGCTAGCTTAGCACATTAAACACAACTCATACTTGGGATGGGCGTGCTCCAATAAGTTTGAGGGTATAGCAATTTTAATCAGGAAGAGAGTTTGTTACAAAATATTGTGGTCAAAAAGATGATCTGGACTGTATCTGTTGTATTCGTTAGATCACCTGGACTTGAAGTTTAGTTCTTGAAGCTGTGGGATGCATTGAGGCTAAGGAGTGTTACTGAAATTGTTTTGACACCTTATCCTGGGCAGTTTCAATAACACCCCTTAGCCTCAATGCATCCACACCTTGCATTCAGAAGGTCCCTAACACCTGGCTGTCATAGGGTACTTATATTCCAATAAGAATAAGACCTTCAGAAGCATGATCTGGACTGATTTGTATGTTTGGTGGTGGATGATAGTATTCATATATTTTGAGCAGACTTTCCTTTAACAATTTTAGTTTGTGCAGAAGTTTTAACATTATGTCAGCGGGCTACAACCATCTTTGGCCTATAACGAGACAGCAGAGCACTGTGATTTCAAACACCAAAACTAAGTCTCTAAATTAATATCAGATTTGGGTTGGCTAGAATCTTGGCAGGTTCAGCATTCACAGGCTGTGTACACTTTTCTATCCTCTACCCTATCACAAATAGACTATGCTTTCTTGAGTCAAATATCCAACCCTTTTTATTAACATACCCACTTACCTACACAGGTGTCAGTCTATTCCCTTATATTTGTAACTTTACGGAAACCTCGGCAGGTATTAGGCTGGCACACCTGGAAACTGAACTCCATTTGGCTGACATTAATTCCAGAACCTGATAAAATAATGGAACAGGTGGACATTTCCTTTTTACTGGATCAAACCTGATCCCCCAAATTTACAAAGTATGTATTTAATGCTTATCTTCATAGATGCTTGCAATACACTATTTTGTTTATTGACTCCTAATCTAGGGGGCGGAGCCTAAGGCTGATGGAGTAGGACTTGTTCCCGCTGTGCTCCCGAGTCACCTACTCAATCGAGGCTAAAAACACCTAATAAACAGCACAAAAATCGACTACCAGAGGATCACGCTACCCGGCACTGATGACAAAGCCCAACGCCAAACACGACACCGGCGAGAGACAGGCTGCAAAGGTTTGCTAGAACCACCACAGCCTCAGACAAGTCAGACGCACTCTCCCGCCCAGGCCGTCAGGCCTCACAGCAGGAACGCGACCTGCACACAGACCTGACAAACGTGGCTGAGAGCCATCCAACTGGAAAGCCCCTCAACAGAGTCTCATAAGCAACTCCTGGGAGCAATACAGGATACAAGAAAGCACTGATGGCAGTCCTCGATGAGTCGAAACTGACATTAAACGGACATCTCGCTCCTCCGCCAAGACCTATCAAAGATAAGATATAGAATGGGAGAAGCCGAGGCCCGCCTGTCTACATTAGAGGACACGGTCACCCCGCAAGCACAATCCCCGCAACTGGCCTCGAAAGAGCCCACAGAATACCGACTAAACCCCTGTCCCAGGGGACCATCTAGACCCCTTATTGCCCGGTTCTTAAATGCTCGGGACAGAGACACACTACTCCCGTATGGCGCGGGAAAAGGCTAGCCGCAGTTTGAGAACACTACCATCAAGCTCTTCCCTGACTTCTTACTGGAGCTGCAAAAAAAACTTGCGACATTTGCAGAAGTTAAGAAAAGGCTAATAACACTGGAATAACCGTATCCATGATGTATCTGGCAAGGCTCAGAATCCAGCAGGAGGGCCGGGTTAGATTTTTTGAGAATCCCACAGATGCCTGCCAATGGCTGGACTCTCGATAACCTGAAAACTCTTGAACCAGCACTGGGTAAGCTACATTTTTCTCTATTATACCCGTCTGAGATACTCCCTAGCTGTCCCCGGCCCACCAATAATATCTAGATCCTGGGACCTGGATCCTTCCCCCTCCCCTCCAGAATGTACCCCCTACACCCGTGAACTATACAAGGGCCAATATATATTTATATATATATATATATATATAAATATATATATATTATATATATATAATATCGGTCAGACTGATCTCCAAAGTCACCCCCGAAAGACCTGTTGGCCCAACCGGCAGATCTCAGCATCCCCCCTTAAACCATATCTACCCCGACCCCACAACGAGGAGCAAAACACCCCAAAAACTCAACACCATAAACCCGATAGAACCCTCAACTTGCTATGAAAGTCCAAATCCCAATCAATAGACTCTCAGACACTGTGTGGAGGACGGAGCGCCGTGAGAGATGGGACCTGGCAGAACCTGCCTGCCACTCCGATCTACCCCATGAAGTGGTCTGAAAAGTATGCACAGTTGAGACCTACCTGACCCACGATCCTCTCTCACCTGAGCTGTGTAACATCACCATCGAGTGTAGACGCACAAAACCCTCAATGCCCGACGCCCCTTTTTTTTTCTACTCCCATTCTCTGCTGGCCCACTCTGAGAAACATTGATTCTGAGACAGACAAGTATTGCCCACAAACTACTGTCATGCTAGTAATTAAAAACTATTAACGTGAACTTATCTGCTGTGAGTGATTGGCTCTGATGTTTGGATGGGGGATGGGGTGAGGGGTGGGGTGGGCTCGGAATGTTGTTTTATTTTGTTTTTGTTTTGTTTATTTACATGTATATATCCATTCTCAGTATAATACGATGTATTGCCACTGCAGTATGTAGATCACCACCTACCACCAGAGTCCCCTGCCCCAGCCTGGTGAAAACCAGAGATAATTATATGCGCCCCCTCCCAATTCTAATGAAGTATCCCTATATACTAATTTAAGTCCCTGGGCAACTTTGTGTCCCCTGATTTAAGCCAGACTTCCATACTCTCATCTCGCTTCCCCTTTCCTGTCCACCTCATTCTTCCTCATTCCTCATTCTTCCTTCTTCCTTCTTCCTTATTTTGATCTATCCCTTTTGACTCCGGCTATTGCCCCCAACACCTGGTACCGCCCTTCCCTAGTGATATCTCCGACTAAAAAGACGCACATACCCCAGCTGGCCTCTGAACCCCTCCCTCGGGGGTGGAGGGGAGGGGGACGGTGAAAGATAAACCGCATAGCAACTCCCATATAGCCAAAATATATCTCACGGTTGGAGAGGGGGGAGAAATTATCAACCATAATGGTTATATAAATGTACTCCAGGGATACACCCCAGTAGGCAACTAAAGCCCCACCCCCTCCCGGCTACAGACATATAGCCACTCAGAACATGTCAAAACCCAAACCCACCATTGTACCGTGGAAACCCTCAAACCCAGGGAAAAGCTGGAAATGTATCAATAAATCTGTTACCCGAACTATCATACAATGTATTAATGTTAATAGAATTATATGGGGTGAACCCATGTTGGTATACCATATCTCTGCCTACCTGCTATACTGCATCTGAATACCCCAGGTTAATTTTGGGCTCCCTTTCTATTCTCCTTTCTATCCCTTTTCTTCCCCTTTATAACTATAAGCTTTGTGCTGGTTATAAATTTACGAATGACTCAGGAAAACACCACAGTTTCTAATCGCTTTGCAGAAACTGCACCTTGGTGCACCCCCAATTAAGCACTAGTTCGACTAGAGCTGTTTTGAGAAAAAGTTTTAACAGTTAGTTGTTTACTGTAAGTTACCAATTACTCCCAAGTATGATAAACATACATGCAACACTATATTTCTACAAAACCGATTAACAGACAAATTTTCGGTTACCTCAAACCCCAATACCAAACAATACGATGGAAGCAACCAACTAGCCAACCACCTGACCCTACCCCTCCCTCTCATATCCCTATTCTTTCTCTCCCTACCAAATGTGACTTAAAAAAAAAACCTTTAAATGATGAATCCAACACTACCAAGCAGACCTAATCTGCCTGCAAGAAACGCATTTACCCCAGAGACAATCCACTATATGCAGCGACCCTGGATAGGCTGGGCAGCCCACAGCACCCACTCCTCCTATTCCATACATACAAAACATCACATACATGAAATCCACTCAGACAAAAAAGGAAGGTTCTTGTTCATAGCACTCTCTCGAATCAGTACTGTACTATATATATATATATATATATACTGTGCCAGACTATCTCCAAAGTCACCCCCGGAAAGACCTGTTGGACCAACCGGCAGATCTCCAGCATCCCCCCTTAAAACCATATCTACCCCGACCCACAACGAGGAGCAAAACACCCCAAAAACTCCTTCAACACCATTGAAACCCGATAGAACCCTCAACTTGCTATGAAAGTCCAAATCCCAATCAATAGACTCTCAATGACACTGTGTGGAGGACGGAGCGCCGTGAGAGATGGGACCTGGCAGAACCTGCCTGCCACTCCGATCTACCCCATGAAGTGGTCTGAAAAGTATGCACAGTTGAGATCCTACCTGACCCACGATCCTCTCTCACCCTGAGCTGTGTAACATCACCATCGAAGTGTAGACGCACAAAACCCTCAATGCCCGACGCCCCCTTTTTTTTCTACTCCCATTCTCTGCTGGCCCACTCTGAGAAACATTGATTCTGAGACAGACAAGTATTGCCCACAAACTACTGTCATGCTAGTAATTAAAACGCATTTAACTGAACTTATCTGCTGTGAGTGATTGGCTCTGATGTTTGGATGGGGGATGGGGGTGAGGGGTGGGGTGGGCTCGGAATGTTGTTTTATTTTGTTTTTGTTTTGTTTATTTACATGTATATATCCATGCTCTAGTATAATACGATGTATTGCCACTGCAGTATGTAGATCACCACCTACCACCAGAGTCCCCTGCCCCAGCCTGGTGAAAACCAGAGATAATTATATGCGCCCCCTCCCAATTCTAATGAAGTAAATCCCTATATACTAATTTAAGTCCCTGGGCAACTTTGTGTCCCCTGATTTAAGCCAGACTTCCATACTCTTCATCTCGCTTCCCCTTTCCTGTCCAGCCTCATTCTTCCTCATTCCTCATTCTTCCTTCTTCCTTCTTCCTTATTTTGATCTATCCCTTTTGACTCCGGCTAATTGCCCCAAACACCTGGTACCGCCCTTCCCTAGTGATATCTCCGACTAAAAAGACGCACATACCCCAGCTGGCCTCTGAACCCCTCCCTCGGGGGGTGGAGGGGAGGGGGACAGGTGAAAGATAAACGCATAGCAACTCCCATATAGCCAAAATATATCTCACGGTTGGAGAGGGGGGAGAAATTATCAACCATAATTGTTATATAAATGTACTCCAGGGATACACCCCAGTAGGCAACTAAAGCCCCACCCCCTCCCGGGCTACAGACATATAGCCACTCAGACAATGTCAAAACCCAAACCCACCATTGTACCGTGGAAACCCTCAAACCCAGGGAAAAGCTGGAAATGTATCAATAAATCTGTTACCCGAACTATCATACAATGTATTAATGTTAATAGAATTATATGGGGTGAACCCAATGTTGGTATACCATATCTCTGCCTACCTAGCTATACTGCATCTGAATACCCCAGGTTAATTTTGGGCTCCCTTTCTATTCTCCTTTCTATCCTCTTTTCTTCCCCTTTATAACTATAAGCTTTGTGCTGGTTATAAATTTACGAATGACTCAGGAAAACACCACAGTTTCTAATCGCTTTGCAGAAACTGCACCTTGGTGCACCCCCAATTTAAGCACTAGTTCGACTAGAGCTGTTTTGAGAAAAAGTTTTAACAGTTAGTTGTTTACTGTAAGTTACCAAATTACTCCCAAGTATGATAAACATACATGCAACACTATATTATGTTCTACAAAACCGATTAACAGACAAAATCTTTCGGTTACCTCAAACCCCAATACCAAACAATACGATGGAAGCAACTCAACTAGCCAACCACCTGACCCCTACCCCTCCCTCTCATATCCCTATTCTTTCTCTCCCTACCAAATGTGACTTAAAAAAAAAACCTTTAAATGATGAATCCAACACTACCAAGCAGACCTAATCTGCCTGCAAGAAACGCATATTACCACAGAGACAATCCACTATATGCAGCGACCCTGGATAGGCTGGGCAGCCCACAGCACCCACTCCTCCTATTCCATACATACAAAACATACAATACATGAAATCCACTCAGACAAAAAAGGAAGGTTCTTGTTCATAGCACTCTCTCGAATCAGTACTGTACAACATCATTGGGATATATGACCCCCCCCCCAGCTAAACAACAACCACTAAAAGAAACCCTACCCTTTCTTGTAAAATACCCACAGGCATATACCATCTGCCTGGGAGACTTCAATGCGCTAATGAACCCCTCAATAGACAAACTACAATCCAGCACTACCACAACAACTTCACCCTTGAACTGCAGTAGATAGATTCATGGAAATTTACACACCCACACACCTTGGAATACACATGCCTTTCCTCTACACACAATACATTATCCCGCATTGACTACATCTTCACCAACAAAAAACTAACTTCAGACATAATCAGAGTCTCCCACCTACCCCGGGGCATCTCAGATCACTCCCCCATATTGCTAGAACTCCGCAACCCAACACCCCCAAACCAACACCAATAGAACATGGCACTTTCACCCCTTCTGGCTCACACAAATCCCAACACCAGACCCTATAATTACACAATTAGAAGCCTACTTCCAACCAATTAGAAACAACACCAGGAAACAGGTGGGAGACTTTCAAAGCCGTACTCAGAGGAAACTTGCAAAGCATCATCACCCATATTAAAAAGACAACACAGCAAAACAAAACTCTCTCAACTATCTCTCTACAAGCTGCGGAAGCAGAATACATAAACAACCCCACTCCAAGCACTAAAACAGCTTGGCATGTAGCTCAATCCCTCTACGACTCTACGACTAAAAGAGAAGATGTCTAGGAAGGAGTTCTTCGCTAGACAGAATTACTTTGAACATGGCCACCAAGCTGCCAAGCTGCTAGCAAGAATAGCGCACGGCCCAATAGACAGTAACACAATCACAAGTATCCAGGATCCAGAAATAGGCCTCTGCCAGAAAACACCAGAAATTCTGAACTGTTTTACAAAATATTACTCTGAGCTCTACAGATCACAACTAAACACAACACCCAACATAACCTCCACTCTGAGTAGGATTACATTCCCCAAACTACATCAATCAGATAGACTCGCCCTAGAAGCAGAAATCTCCTTACCTGAACTCAGAGACGCTCTGGGACATATGACAAATGGTAAAACCCAGACAGAATCCCAGTCGATGTATACAAGAGATACAACGAACACTCCCTACCAGCCCTACTAGACGTATTCAATGAAGCCCTCCACAAGGACACACTCCCCAACTCCATGTACAATGCACATATTACTCTCATCCCCAAACCTGACAAAAACTTGCTGGACCCTGCCTCATACCGCCCTATCTCACTGCTAAATGCAGACTACAAACTTTTAGCGAAGGTCCTAGCAAACAGATTACAACAAGTCATAACATCAATTATCCACCCAGATCAAATGGGATTTATACCTGGGAAATCCACCTCAATTAATATCAGGAAAACATTAATCAACACCCTAGTAGACCATGATAACTCAGGATCCCGCATAATAGTCTCCCTCGATGCTACTAAAGCATTTGATTCAATTGAATGGCCCTTTTTATGGGAATGTATGAGACGCTTTGGAATAGGCCCAATATACCGAAAATGGGTACAGATCTTATATAAACACCCAACAGCATCTATTAAAGTAAACGGAAGGATCTCTGACCCTTTTCCCCTGGCTAGGGGCACTAGACAGGGCTGTCCTCTCTCCCCATACCTATTCGCTTTAGCAATTGAGCCCCTAGCAATCCAGCTGAGATCTCACCAAGACATCTCTGGTCTATCACTAGGTCAACACACTGCATTAGTAAGCCTATATGCAGACGACTTACTCCTGTTTCTAGGAAACCCAGACAAATCCCTCCGAACTGCACATGAACTCTCAACAATAACCAACACCCCTTCTCTCAACAATAACCAACAAAATCAAAAACTGGCAGAACCTCCCACTAAATCTCATAGGTAGAGTCAACCTTATCAAAATTATAATATTACCAAAACTTCTATATGTACTCCAACATAGTATGGTGTATATCCCAGACTCTTTCTTCCAAAAACTACAAAGTGTATTGATCTCCTTCCTATGGAACCGAAAAAAGAGCTAGGGTTAAATTCAAAACACCTACAAGACCCAAAACGCAAGCAGGCCTTGCATTACCAAACTTCTAAATGTACTATCTGGCTGGACAATTAAAATACTTTAAACTCTGGATCTCACCCGAACTCCAAGACGTACCTAACCCCCCTACACCACATTTATTCGACATGGAGGGCATGCTCTTAGCATACCTCCCAACACACCCCCTAGTTTTCCTAAATAGCCCTTCATATAATCTACCAGCTGGAGGAACTGAATTGCACAAACAGCAGTACAAAGTCTGGAACAAGACACAATGACTAATAACTATACGGATACACCCGAGGAAACCCCATTATGGCACAATCACAACTTCCCACACCTCCAATCTCTCAATATAAGCCACTCACTAGAACAAATTGGTATTACCAAGTTCTCCCACATCGCCAAAAATAACCAACTCATCACCTTCCAAGAATTCAAACAAAAATTTAAGGTTCGGGATGATTACCTGTTTCAATATCTACAACTAAGATACTACCTGATATCCGAATTTCAAATCACAAACCTCCCAGTCTCCCGCAATCCCATTATCAATATACTCACACAGGGAGAAACAAGGCATATAATATCTAATCTATACACATATCTGTTAAATGTACGTCTACCAGAAGACAATATGCCCATCCTGGAAAAATGGTCACAATATATCCCCTCACTCACTCCTGACGATTGGGAAGAGTTAGCTGAAACTCATATCAAAGCATCCCCATCAGCCCCCAACCGACTCATGCAATTTTACATTCTCCATCAAGCCTATATAACCCCCCTTAGGAAATCTCGTATGAGCCCCAGATTTAACTCTGAATGCCCTAAATGCAAACAGGAACATGCAGACTTCTGGCATATGATCTGGACATGCCTCAAAGTACAAAAATTCTGGGGAAAAGTCCTACACCACCTCTCCGGCATCCTCCCCTTTCCAATCCCCTCGGACCCCAAAATATGTCTGTTGGGGATACAAGAAGTAGATGTATGGAGTCACACACACTTAACCCTAATAAGAGAAACCTTATTCTTCACCAGAAGGACCATAATCCTCCAATGGATGGCACCTACATTCCCTAAATTCAAAACATGGAAAACATTGATTACTAACACACTTCCGATGATCAGAGTAATATATCAAAGCCGCGGCCACTTAAACAAATTCAATAGTATTTGGACACTGTGGTACGATCACATCTAGATAACTGTGTTCACCCTAGTCATACACACGACGAATAACCAACAATGATGGGAATCTGATAAAGGAAAACTCAGGCTATGTCACATAACCTCTACCTATTTACCCCTCCACCCCTATTATAACCGATTTGCTTCCATTGCTAATCCACAAACATTTGAGGTACACCGTTCTCTATTACCTGATCCAAGTTACCCCCTTCCCCTTATATAACCCAATCATTGAGTAGATTTATATCTACACTTAATATAGGTTATCGATAAACCGAATATGTACAATTCTCCATGTAAGAAAATAACCCTTTTATGTACTTATTTGATGTCTCTGAATGATGTTGAAAGCTACTAAGGAAAAACTATATGTACCTTATATATAATGAAACCTATGTTTATTAATTAATAAACTAGTTTTAAAAAAAAACCTCCTAATCTAAGTTGTAGGAAGACAAACTAGCTTAAGCCCTCCACCAGTCAGTGTTGACTTGCCAGTGGTTGGTGATGGTGAAGTGGAGGACTGACTTCGCTCACTGTGACTGGTAAGTAACACAAAGTAATACAAGTTTCCCACATTAACAGGTAAGTAATAAAAGTTTCCCACAGTGACTGGTAAGTAATGCAAGTTGCCCACAGAGACTGGTAAGTAATACAACTTTCCCACATTAACTGGTACATGATACAAGTGACCCGCAGTAATTGGTAAGTAACTCAAGTTACCCCCAAGTAATACAAGTTGCCCAGAGTGACTGGGACATGATACAAGTTGCCCACAGTGATTTGTAAGTAATACAAGTTGCCCACAGTGACTGATAAGTAATACAAGTTGCCCATAGTGACTGGTAAGTATTACAAGTTGACGAAAGTCTGCCTCTTTCACAAAAGAAACCTGCTCAAGAATGCGCTAATATCTGGAATTATTACGACCTTAATTTTTAGGACACTGATCATAAAATGAGAATTGTTTTTATAAAAATTATGATCCCAGTTGTGAAAGTGATCATAATATTCTGACCACGATCGTTAGTGTACTGACGCATGCTATTATATGGGTGAAAGGTCCTAAATATATGGATGTAGCCTTACTTTTTACAATAACCATTGGTATTGGAACTTTCCGATGCCGTGGGATAATAAATTTGTTTTAAAACTGGGACACCTCACTACTCCATAAAAGACTATATTACTTGTGTTGTGAGCGGTGCCAACTTCAATTAGGGTATGGGTATGTTTAAAGGGCATGTTCATCCTAAAAACAAAAAACTGGTCATATGTTCGTTACCTGCCCCAAACACCAATTGATATATTCAGCATATTATTACCTGCATTACTTAACAGATATTTAAGGATAATTATTGTCCCCATTCTGGCAGAGTAAGCTGGCACCTCCCTCGCTGCAATCAATAAAGGTGATGACCGCTAACATTACAATTAATTACTCCTCTGCACATGCTCAAGCTTATAAAAGCTTTTATAAGGCAAAGTTCGAGCAAAATACCTTTTCCATAACATAAAAAAACTTTTGATCAAATATTTTGATGCAAATGTAAGGGCAAGTAGATATGGGGGTCAGTCTATCCAAATACCTTTGTAAGAGAGACACATTAATCTACTTGCCAAAGGCCCTAACTTTTGTCCTAAGAAAGGATTAGATCTATTCACATTGGTGAAAGCCGTTCACTTATTTGCTAGGCGTCTTATCCTTAAAAAAATTATTCTAATTTGTACTAATTTTTATTTGTTTGACAATTTCACCCTGATTACCCTTACAGAATTGGAGGATCTTAAACAGTTTGTCAATGATGATATAAGGGACACAATCTAATTCCACCATACCTCAAAAAAATAAAAAAACAAAACACTTCCCCCCCTTGTCTGCTGTTCCAAGTGTAAAAACTTTTGTTAACATGATAGAACAAGAACTTCAATAATTCTCTGGTTGCACCTTTGCCTCTAATTTGAATAGTGATGAAACACGTGCACTAAGAGAATGGAAAGGATGGAAAAATAGTGGTTTTGGACAGAACCTATTACTAAGGTGAAGCTGTTAGACAACTTAGTGACCTGAACCAATATGTGAAGGTTCAGGAGAATCCCCTCACTAAAGTAAATTTAATGGTACAGAATAGAATCTGGGAACGACACAAACCCGGACCTGACACGAAACTCCTTGGTTCCAAAATCCGAATGATCCGTCCGAATCCGTTTTCGATCATTTTCCAAAATAGCATCAAACGTTCAAAAATCCTTGAAAAAACGATTGGAAACGCGAAAATGGTCTCCGATTGTCTCCGAGAATTTTCGAACATTCAAGGCTATTTTTGAAAATTATCGAAAATAGCTCCATACATTCGAAAATTATCGAAAATTTGTTACGTTTTCGAATTTTTAGATCTTCGGGACCTTCCCAAGACTCAGGAATCCGTAAACGGAACGAAACTAGTGAGTTTTGACCATCTCTAGTACAGAACTGTCTTAGTGATGCTTTGAGAAAGGGTCTGATGAACAAATCAGATTTTCACTATATAACCAGTTTCCAGTATTACCTTATTTATATTGGCTCCTGAAATTATATAATCATGCTACACATGCACCTGGGTGCCCCATTACATCGGGCATAGGTAGCCCCACTAAAAATATTTCTAGATTTGTAGATCAGGCACTAAAACCATTTTTAGACACAATTCCTTCATATTTGAAAGATACACTCGATGTACTGAAATGTACTCATTCTATGCAGATCAAAGAGACCACCATATAAGTGGGTCTTGATGTGGAAGCTCTTTATCCATCATTTCCACATGATAAAGGCCTTGAGGTAATCAGATCCTATTTATCCACAAAAGGCCCTAGATGTTTTGGTCATTCCTCCTTGATTCTTGACCTCTTAGACATCATACTGAAAAACAACTATCTCACTTTGATAAAAGGTTTTATCACCAGGTTAGAGGCACCATAATGGGCACAGCCTGTGCCCCTATATATGCAGCCTCTACCTGGGGACTTGGGAAAAGTAGGTTGTCTCTGAGGAGAGCTTTGCAAATGCCCTAGAACATGTCTCATACTGGGGTTGTTATATAGACAAATAATTGATATTGTGGGAATCCTCTATTAAAGATTTAAACATGTTTAAATGTATGCGTAATAACAATACATGGAATCTGGATTTTACCTGTCAATATGATTGTCATAGGATAACCTTTTTTGAATTTGTGTATTAATAAGGTTGGAAGCAAACACCATTCTGAATTATTCAGAAAAGAGACGGCAAGCAATACTAACAGCACAATTCATGCAAACAATGGCTTCCCTAAAAGGTATCCTGGTTGGTCAATACCTAAAGCTAGGTATACACAGTACAGATTTCTGAAAGATGACAGACAGGATCTGCAAGATCCTGTCTGCCATCTTTCAAAGATCTGCATACACACAGTCCCGAGCGTTCTCCCTATAGGGAGAACGCTCGGGACTGTGTGTTTCCATCGGCCGCGCTAGACTCCTATAGGGGTCTAGCGCGGCCGATGGAAATTTCGGCTTTCCCGAACGAGCGTATGGCCGACGTCGTTCAGCGGCCGCGCGCTCGTTCGGGAAACGAACGTACACACAGTAACGATAAAGCCCAGATACCGTCGGATCCGACGGTATCGGGGCTTTATCGTTACTGTGTGTACCCAGCTTAAGAGCCCATCGCAACTGATCCTCCAGAGGGAAATCATGTGGATTTGTAAGATGCATAGCAGATCGCTAAATGGAATGAATGAGGAGTTCTAATTCCATATGTTTTTGTAACCTGATTGCCATATATACATTTGTATATTTTTAAGTATAAATATCAATTATATCTGTTTTACTCATGAATTTTTTTTTGATCTATGTAAATATTTCTATACAATCTATATTGGTAACTAAACTTACACTAAATACAATGATTATGGGAGATATGAATTGATTAGTACAGGCCTGTAATGAATGGGTGTTACACTAAGTAGCGGCTATATAACTTCAGCTCCTACAGGTGTATACTAGAGATATGTGACCAGGAAGAAGAGGTCATCACAACCTTGAAACGTACATCAGTCTGTGCTGTACATCATGCGTGCAGTTCCCAACGCTAATTGAATGTTGTCGAATGCCTGCCGCTGATAGTGCATGTTCCTGCTGATGCGGGAACTCTATTGAAAATGCGGATTAGGAGAGAGCTATTCAATCCCTCGATCCCTATTCTTTGGTTACTACACCATATGTGAAGGCCACTTCCTTTCCCCTTCAACTTATATTACCCAAATGTAGCTACTTTATCTTGTTGACTCATCATATCTATAGCCATTGCTGTTTATATGCTTTTTGCATCTGGAGACCATATTGGTGTTGCACACACTGCACACCAGTGGCGTAACTACCTCCCCTGTCACCCCAACAACTGCAGGGGGACCGGACTGTAGCCTGCCAAGATCTGTCAAGATCTCCGAAGCCGCGTCCAGCCATTTTTAAACAGCTAATCGCACATATGCAGAAAACATATGCGCAATTATCTATTTAAGAGACCGTACCCGAACTTCTGGAACTGAATCAGAAGTTCGGGTCCGGTCTTTTAAACAGCTAATTGCGCGTACGTTTCCTGCAAACGCACAATCAGCTGTTTAAAAACGGCTGGTCGCAGCTTCAGAGATCTTGGCAGGCTTGTTGGGAAGAGGGAGTCAGGGGCACCGTCTCCAATCTCACAGGGGGGCCCTGGGCCTCCGCAGGTACGCCCCTGCTGCACAGATTTTGGGGGCATCCAGCTACATATATATGAGATTTTATTATATTATGTGTATACATATTGGTTTTTGGTAATGTTTATTACATTTTATTATTATGTATGTTTTAGTGATATAGATATAGAGGTGTTTGCCACTTGGTCATCTTTTCCCCAATTTTTTAGGTTGTTGTGCCTAGTTCTATCTATTATTCACCACTTAATCTACAGTTGGAGTGCCTTGAGGGCTCTGAGCCTCAAGCCTAGCCCTCTGTCTTTTCTTTGCTATTTTACAAATGCAATATCAGAATACAAATTATTATTATTATGGATTTATATAGCGCCAATATCTTCCGCATTTTACAGTTGCATTAATATACATACGTAAAACATACATGTTACATACAAGGGTACTGCAAGTAGTACAAAGTGCAAATAATTTAAGTGCTGGTCCAGTAGCATCCAGTGTGGCAAGTTACAGCATTACTGTGGTACAATAGGAAGGAGGGCCCTGTCCAAAAGAGCTTACAATCTAGAGGAGATGGGGATGAAAGATAAGGTGAAGCAGATCAGTACCTCTAAGTTGTCAGTGGAGTATAACTAGTGGGTTTGAGATGGGTCAGTATGAGGGGTAGAAATGTCCAAGTCCATATTGTAACCTTGCCTGAAGAGGTGCATTTTGAGGTTGTGTTTGAAAATATGAAGTGATGGCAAGTGACGTATAAAGCAAGGAAGGGAGTTCCAGAGCAGAGGAACAGCATGAGAAAAGTCCTGTATACCGGCATGGGAAGAGGTAATTAGAGTGGATAAGAGGAGAAGATCATTAGCAGAGTGGAGGCTACACCTTGGGTAGTATCTGTTTATCAGATCAGAGATGTTTGGGGGGCTGTATTGGAGAGAGCCTTGTAGGATAAGGTTAGCAGCATAAATTGGATCCTTTGGGAAACAGGATGCCAGTGGAGAGATTGACAGAAAGGGGCAGCGTGTGAGAAGCAGGTTTTGATTGAAGGGGTGCCAGTTGGTTGCTTGGCAGACCGCACAGGAGGTTGTTACAGCACCTCCACCATTGTTTATCCTGCTTGTTACGGTAGTCCAGCCTAGAGATGATAAGGGCATGAACTTGAATTTTGGTAGCGTTTTGTGAAAGGAAAGGACAAATGCGTGAGATGTTTTTGAGCTGTAACCAACAGGAGTTGGACAGGGTATTAATGTGGTGTTTAAAGGAAAGTACAAGAGTCAAAGGTTACTCCCAGGCATCACACGTAAGGTTTGGGGGAGATTGGTGTGTCATTGATGTGGATAGTAGTGCTAGGTAAGAGGGTAGATCTAGAAGGTGGGAAAATGTTTGATCTTATCCATGTTGAGTTTGAGGAAGCGGAAGGACAAAAAAGCAGAGATGGCATTTAGACAGTCAGGGACTCGGGATGTCAGAGTAATGAGATCAGGGGCGTAGGTGTAAATTTGGGTATCATTAGCATAAAGATGGTATTGGAATCCAAAGGAACTAATGAGCTGACCTGGCCCAAAGATGTAAATGGAGAAGAGAAGAGGGCTGAGTACTGAGTCTTGTGGTACCTGCACAGGGAAGGGGAGGGTGGTGGAGATGGAGCCAGAGTGGAAAATACTGAATGTCCTAGGAGGACAGCCAAGAGAGTGAAGATACCTAGGATACCTAGGGAGGATAAGATGTGAAGCAGTAAAGTGTGATCTTCTGTATCAAAGGCTGAAGAGAGATCAAGCTGAATAAGTAGGGAATAGTGGCCTTTAGATCTTGCATTAAGCAGATCATTAGTAACTTTGGTGAGAGCTGTTTCCGTGGAGTGGTTGATGAAGAAGCTAGACTGTAGGCAATCAAAGTGAGAGTTGGCCAAAAAGTGATTAACCAGTTTAGCATAGACATGTCATTCAAGCAGTTTAGATGTGAAGAAAGACAGGCCGGTAACTGGATAGAGCAGATGGATCCAGAAATGATTCTTGAGTATAGGGGATATAATAGCATGTTTGAATTAGGAGGGAAAACTACCCATGTATAGGGACAAGTTAAAAAGAGATGTTAGGGCTGGTATAAAGGAAGATGAAAAATGGGGAATGAGAAAGGAGGGAATGGAGTCAAGGGCGTAGGTGGTGAGATGGGCCTTGGAGAGAAGGAAATGTAAGTTTAAAATAAAAGTAAGTATTGGGAATCAAACATACAACCTCATAAACTCTGTCTTGCTAAAAACAGAACAATAAATCAATATACCATCAGCTAAGATATAGAATGTTAGTACATTTCAAACTTTCAGGGAGATTCAATAAAAGTTCTTATCGTTTAAAATGGTGCTAGTTTTGCCCCAACCAATCAGATGTTAGCTTTCAAATGTTAAATAAGATCTGATTGGTTGGGGCAAAATTAGCACCATTTTAAACGATAAGAATAATCCTGTTTATCTTTTCCTAGTATCAAAATGGGGAACAAAGGCTGTAAAACCAGCTGACTTTTCAGTATTGTTCCTGTTAGATTGTTCTTTGTGTCACTTGTATGTATTTTAATTCACATTGGAGCCCTGCCACAAAGAGGTTACAATCTAATCACTTTATGTACACATACAACCTATCAGTATGTCTTTATGATTGTGGGGAAAACCGGAGTGCCCGGGGAGAACATACAAACTCCTTGCAGATGTGTCCAAGGGTGGAATCGAACTCAGGGCCTCAGCGATGCAAGGCAATGCTGGCTGGAAAATAATCTGCAGTGGCTTCCATATTGGTGTGGAGACATCTGTATGGAAAATACTCTTTGTATAGATACAGTGGGGTCAGGGGATGTGGCCAATGGTTGACATGCTCACAAGTCTGCAGTCTACATGGACAGAGACATGTACTGGCAACAACATGGAAGTCTTCTTACATACAGAATTCAATTATTTTATGTACATAAATGCAACTTACTGGAATAGTATCTAACAATACATGGGTTTTTTTTTGGAGGAAACGTTTCACATTAAAGTAAAAAAAAAATTCTTTAAAGGGCATGTCCACCCCCAAAACTATAATCCCCCCAACTACTGGCCCCACCATGTAGTGTAGTTTAATCCTTACCTCACATCCCAGCTCCATAGGGTTCTCCTGTAAACCCCCCCCCCCCCCCAAGGTCCCAAACTAACCACCAGGAGGATAGCAGGGCTCTGCCTGCTATCTTGCCTCGGTAGATATTTGCCATGCGTACTGCAGCCCTTCTCCCCCTCCCTCTCCCTCCCTTCCTCCCTCTCCTCCCTTCCCTCGTTCTACTATCCCTCCCCCTAGCACAAAACCCCCTTAATATGCTGCTCCCCCATGTCCCCAGCCCCAACCGCATATTTTTTTTTTTTCAAAAAGCTCCCCAAATCTTACTTACCTCTCCGCTTTCCTCGCTGCACACTTTGAATGACCGGCAGCCGCGTCCGTGATTGGCTGCCGCTCAGCCAATCACAGACGCGACTGCCGGTCCCGCCCCTCTGCTTGTATTCTCGCAAGCAGAGGGCCGGCAGTGCGGCAGAGGAATGAGGGGAGGTAAGTAAGAGTTTGGGGGGCTTTCTGAAAAAAATATTTATGCGGTTGGGGCTGGGGGACATGGGGGAGCAGCATATTAAAAATCAATTTTAGGGGTGGACATACCCTTTAACTTATCTAGTGACAGTATTATCATGGTAACAATTATATGGAGACTCAAATTAAAAAAAAAAGATTTTCTGGACAGGACAATAATTGACTTGCTAGACAGTTAGCTGGGAAAATGTTAATGCAAGCAAACCCATATGTGCTTCTGACTATTGATGATGTTTGAAATCAAGTCAACATTCAAGCTGATTGGATTAGGCCAATTTGGTTTTTGGGAGGTGCTTCTCCCAAAAACTAATAATCTTTATTAAGAGTTATTTAATTATAATACTACTGCTGGTTCAGGAAATTAAAGTTGCTAAATACTGTTATTTAGCTTGCTAGATTTTGACTGACTAATAGAAGAACAAAGAAACAAAAAAATTACTAGATTATATGCGAGTATGTCTGTTATCTTTCAAAGATCTGCATACACACAGTCCCGAGCGTTCTCCCTATGAACATCTTAGGGAGAACGCTCTGGACTGTGTGTTTCCATCGGCCGCACTAGACTCCTCTAGTCTAGTCTAGTCTAGTCTAGTCTAGTCTAGTGCATCCGATGGAAATTTTCGGTCTTTCCTGAACGAGCATTCAGCAGACCCGATTGTTCAGCGGCCGCACGCTCATTCGGGAAACGAAGGTACACACAGTACTAATAAAGCCCCGATACCTGCGGATCTGCGTGTGTATGGCTAAAGGCTCATACACACGCATGATATGCATCTTGACCTGCAAGCCCGACGGTTACATACAACGAACGGCCGTTTCGGGCAAGAATCATCCATGTGTATGCGTTCAGCCGGGGGTCGTTCGTTTACCTGCCCGGCGGATTGACGAGCGCCCCCGACCAAATGCATAAACACGGACAATTCTTGCCCGAAATGGCCGTTCGTTGTGTGCATCCGTGAGCATCTGGGGTTGTGGGTCGTGCGCGTATTGTACGAATCATTAGACTGCCACATCATTGGATGTTCAGTATTCACATGGAGCAGACACAGGGGTGGGGTTTAACCTCCAATTTTGACTGTCCCATATTAAAATGGATCTCAGCTCTGTAAGTAAGTTTATGTATTTTGTATATTTTGTCTTGTACCTAATATAAACCAGTGCTATACTTTATATACATTTATTGATGGTCATTTAAATGGTAATAGTGTGTACACACATACATATACACCTTTTATATATGTAATATCCTATACCCCCCACCTCATTGGTAGCTCCTAAAAACTCAATGCAATCTATATGAAGATATAAATAATTTATATAATATAAGGGATTTTATATATTATATATTATATATATATATATATATATATATATATTATAAAGAGAATAAAGAAGAGAGAGAAGCTAAAATCTAAATAGTAAAACATAATTCTCTAGGCTGATTTATCTTTTCACTTTTCTTTTCAATTAAATGACAGAATATTCTTCCCTACCATGCTTTCACATATTAAATAATATACTCTAGCAGTTGGTCCTGCTGTAAGCTCCAACAAGAAAGTTAAGCTTCCACGTTGGGTAGCTGAGATATCAGCTATAAGCTGACAAGTAATTAAACTAGCATATCTATAACAACTGTCATCTCTTATTCCTGTGAAACTTGGATGTAAACCAAAGACAAGAAAGCCAAAAAAAAAAAAAAAAAGACTTCACATTACTGGGCAACTGCTGAGCATCTCCTGCTGAACAGTTTAGCAGACTTGGGCATTTAGAGGATTGTAACTGAGATCAAAAGGGTCATAGATCCCTTTACCAATTAACAGCAGGGAGAAGAACATCAAATAAGGTGTAAATTTTAGCTCTGCAGTTTTGAGTAAGTCAAGCATGAAATGCATTCTAATACTCTTGAGTAGTTGCAGCTTTGAGCTATTGGTGATGTCACTACGACACTAAAGGGAGCTTAATCACACTTAGAGTGGCATGTAGCAATCCTTCTAGGCTAGGTGCTAAAGCCTGCTGCTTTTTGTCTCTTTTGATAATGGGTAGAAAACATTGAGCATTTAAGCTGTAGATTTTTAGCTTTCTTTTAAAAAAATGATTTTGAAAGGAAAATGTTGCTTTTTTGTGTAAATTTGGTTATCTGCTGCTAAAATATGTGTTTAAGAAAACAACTCATTTCCAAACAGAAAAAAAAGAAACAAGCTATTTATTTAAATTGATTTTTAACTTTTTTTTGAGCTTGAGAAGTAAGACCGATGCCAGGGTTCTGCTGTATACATGCTTCTTTGTTTTATGTTATACAATATGTTGTCTTTGTTATATCTTCTTTGTTTTTGAAATAATTGTATCATTATTTTTCATTTAGACTGAATTCTAAAGCCTTTCATTGCAGTTGTTTTAGCAAAGTTAATGGAAACCTTCCATCTTAATTGCAAAAGAATCAAGGCATAAGCATTTCAAAGTATTGCATTCAATGACAAACTCCAGTATGACCACTGGTCACTTTAGTAATCTGCAACTTTTCCTATGTCTATTAAAACCCCTTTACTTTTCTCAACAGTATATTTTAATTCATGTAAATGGTCTGGAAGAATCTTGTGTATGTGTGTGTGCACTTTGCTAAAATGCGTTGCTGTCCATTATGACTGGCAGGCTGTTTTATGTATGGATATTCATCAACCTGCTACTGTGATTCCTTATTGCATTGAGAAAGTAGATAGATAGAGGACGCTAAGCTTAGATTTTATGCTCCTTGTCAATGGCTTACAAAATCTGAATAATGTATTGTATTGTTAAAATCAATGTACAAACAAAAGAAAGATTATTGATCTCAGACTAGCACAATAGTGTTGGTAATTTTTTTAAAGACAAGAAGGCTATACATTGTAAATCTGGATAAATACAGGCAGTTTTTGTCAAAAAAACATTGGGGGAGAGTCAATATCCCTAAAATAAGGGTAAAACCCACGTTAACCCGATGCAATATCAAGTTAACTTGGGTTTTACACTTATTTCAGGGCACTGATATTTAATCCCCCCGATTATTATTTTAACTTGTAGCGCAAAACTTAATGCTAAGAAAGGACTCCTGTCCAAAACATGTAGCATGCATGTTTAAGTGTTAAATAACATTCTTGTTTCACACAGCTACAGTCCTTTGTTATTGCTACTACACTTTACTACTAGTTTATGGATGTGATTATCCAGCATGGTGGAGACTGGAAAAGTGTAAAGCACTGGATTCATCGCTCGGTGTACCTGGATACCCCTACCTGCTTAGGAATTTGATCAGGGTTTTAAACCTGCCCAACATAAGGCTTCCTACCTTTACAGAATTCCGCAACGCAATACTGGACGTAATCTGGAAAATGTAAGTAGCACAATTTTTCAATATTGCATTTCTGCCACAGTTGGAAAAATGACACTTGGCTTTAAAGATGTGTTTCTGCAGCTCAGTGATTGCATATTTTTGAAAACCGTTGCCCTGAAAATATCATTGCCAGTCTTCATATGCATTTAATGTTAGCGTGGGCCTAAAAAAATAAGTTCACTTTTGTTAAATTGGCCATGTGACTTTGTTGCAAAGTTACAGCAGATTAAATCAGAAGCTGCTCATAAAGCAGCGATTATTTGTAAATACACTATAATGATTACAGGATCAATAGTTGTATGGCCACACACACCTTAATGATATTGGCTCCCTCTACTGTGGTAAAAGGAGATATAAATGATATAAATGGTCACCCGTTCTGACCAACGGGCGTGCATGCACATTGTGCATCACTGGTTGGCCCCCGTGATTGCACATGTGTATGCACCTTTAGGCTAGGTACACAACATTTCACCGTGACCAACCTTGCTGTCCATAGGAGACCATACTCAGAAATGATTATAATTATCAGTTTTAGTGAAAATGAATAAACGGAACTATTGTTGATGTCCTTTGTTTATAATTCTAATCTATAGATGCTACCATTTTCTTCCCTAAAATTTAGTTTGGTTGCATTTATTATGCAAAAAAAAAAAACAATACCAAAAAACCAATACCAGTAAGAATTGATCCAAGAACAGGGGTCCTCACACTTTTTAAATATAGGGCCTGTTAGCGACCCCTCCGACTGTTGGGGGGCCAGACTATAGTTTTTCTATGTCTCACACAGGCTGGTAATCTAATAATTGTAAAATGTCCCACACAGGTTAAAAATCATATGATTGTACAGATATAAAAATGTACACATGTGCCCATAACACACACATTTTACACAGCATTCTTGAATGGGGTAATGTTCCCTGCTACAACATGCATGGCTGTTTATATTTACATGTTTGACATACAGGATTATAATATATTATAATATATTATATTATAATATAATATAACATATTGTTCCTTAGATCTAGATACAGGTTCATCATGTATGTCAGACATGTAAATATAAACAGCCATGCATGTTGTAGCAGGGAACATTACCCCTTCCAGAATGCTGTGTAAAATGTGTGTGCTATGGGCACATGTGGACATTTTAAAATCTGTACAATCCTCATTGTGCCACTAGTTATCTTAAAAAATAAAAAAAAAACTCATACAGACGATTACAACTACAATTGCATGAAGACTCTTACCATCAAGCACAGCTCTGCTACCCATCCGTTGAAACTGTACATTCTTGTGGTGATGGTGAGTTACTGACTATCCCCTGCATAACACTTGTGTAGCCCCTGTGTAAGCCTCTGGGCCTCCGTGCATGACACCTCGTATCAGCCAACGCCGTTTATACCAGACACATCGCCACCCATGCCAAGAATATGAGCAGGGGCCAGGTGAATTACCTTGGAGGGCTTATCCAGCCCACGGGTCGTAGTTTGAGGACTCCTGCACAAGAATAAGACATTTGGTCAATCATATATATACGGAAATTTCCACTGGATACTTCATGCTAATGAAGAGATGACAGGAATTTTCAAATGCTAATTATCTTATACAGATAGCTACTCTTTAAAAATAATTGTTTGTAACCCAATTTTATGATGTAGTCTCACAAGTAAAAGGTATTTACATTTGATGTTACTGGCAGAATGCTACCCACAAATAGGCAGGCTGTGAAAATAGACAGCAGAGAAGCAAGCCAGGGAAATTAACAAGGATGGTGGAGGGTATTTTAAAGAAGATACAGCAGCAGGTAAATTAGCAAAGGTGGTGCAATAACAACCTCACACCGAGGCTTGAGGACTAGGGTATTCCTGAGCAGCTAGGCTGGGGTACCTGAGATTTCACAACACAGAGTATGTAATGGTTATTTGAGAAGTTCTAAAGTCAGGGAGTATGGTTTCAAGTTGCTTTTCTCTTCTTCCCATTTTGAAAGCAGGGGTCACTTATAGGTTGCACACATTGTGCCAGTGTGGAATGGCTGATGAGATGACTGAAACAACATCTGTTTCCACAAAATAAAAAGGGTTATTTTTATGCAAATGGTTCACTTTATTGTAGTAAATTGTATTTTTTCAGTTGCAATATACAATTCTATAATCTTTTGGTCTTGTATATCCAACTATCCAAGAGTAGAGTAGAGATGGGGGAAACTGCTAAAATCTATTCCGCCTGCAGATCCGCCAATTTTCGTAAAAATTTGAAAATTCGAATAATCTGCGGAAAAACCCATAAATCAATAGGAGAAAAAAATGCACATTTCTGCCTAAATATATATATATATAATAGCAAAGGTAACTTACTGTACATGGTTCTGGCACCTGGGAAAACGTTTCTCATGATCACACTGTTTTTTAGCTTCTGTGTTTTATTTTCGAGCCACGTTCAAAATCTTTAGAAAATTCGAGTTTTCAGGGAATTTTCAAATTTTCAAGGAATTTTCAAAAATTCTGTAAAAAAAAATGACACAGTAACTTTCTGTAAATGGCTCTGAGACCTCAGAAATGGTCTCTGGAGCAGATAAATCTAATTGTAACCAATTCTGATTGAAAAATAATCTTATTGGTTAGTATAACAATCAGATTTTTAAAAAAAATAATTTTAATGCATCCAGTCAGAATTGCTTACAAATAAAAGTGAAGTTTTAAAACCCTCCAGCTTCAGGAATAGTCCGGGTCCATTCAAAAACTGTTAAAGCTCGGGTTCAAGTTCTGTTTTAGTCCATCTCTAGTCATGAACTTCCTACTGTGCTTGTTCAGAGCCACACCCCCCTTAAAATTCCTGCGCTTGCCCCTGGATTTGAAGCATTCCAATGGACACCAGGCACATATAGCGCCAGAAGTGCATTAAAATGGAGGGACTACATAGCACTGGCTGGTGAGTCATTTTGGCATCCAGACCACTGTCTTGGTCCTCCAGAATTGGTTTGTTAATTAACGAAAGTTCAGCATAAATGTACTAAATTTGTCCAAAAAAACTTAGGGGGGGGGGGGGGGGTTAGTCCTCAAAAGGTCTTTTTGTAATTTCTCGAATTTTCAAAATTTGTGAAAACTTAGGAAAGCAGAATTCTGGAAAATCCGCACGAAGATTTGTGAATCTCGGAAATCTCTACAGTCAGAGGTCCTTGTAGCTAGTTTATTAGCTAGCCCTAAATCTGTGCATACTACTGATGTGTCTGAAGGAGGCATAGAGAGGCTATATATACCTAGGGGTGTATCTCTAATGAGGCAAGGTGAAATATTTGTTGCAGTGCAGCAGACGTCTTTGTACCTTTTGTAATTAATATCATAAGGCACATAATCTCCATTTCATAAACTTTACACTACAGATTATTGAGGGTTTTCTGTTATATGACACACAAATAACTCTAAAATATCCTTTGGGCGGGGGCATCTTTTTAATGTTTGTTTCAAGTGGCAAAAAGTCTTGAAACACTCCTCTACTTACCTCAACAATTACAGTGTTGTCCTCACTCACCTTGTAATGCTTTGCCTAATCCCAAGTCTCTATCAGTCCAGATACCCCAATTAATAACCGCCGTCTTCTCCTAAAGTCAAGCCCCCGTTTGCCCGGGACGCGAGGAATGCCTCACCAGACACGGTTGCCACCAGGTTTTCAGGTCGCAGGGTATCTGGACTGAAGGGTGGGATTCCTGGGAGATAGACAGGGCAAACAAAATAAATAGAATACAGGCACAAAATCAGGTACGTGCTCAAGCTATAACGGGCAAAGCAAGAAAAGCAAACAAAAGATTTAAACTCATAATTACCAATGACCACACAGAAACCCAGGAATGCATTGTTATTGGTAAATAACAACACACCTCTTAGCTGCACTGCTAACTCAGTGTCAGCTGAGAGAACAGAAAACTTTACCCTAACAAACACCTCCAGCTACACTGCTAGCTGCAGTGTAAGCTGAGGAAGGGGGAATCCTGACACACCTAGTGTCAGGAGTAGCATTACTATTCAAAAAAGGTTCATAATGGATCAGCCATTACAGTACATATTTTGTTCTTTCCCACAATCCATCATTCTCTGGTTATAGCCACTGGTGGCTCTTTGTTGATTTTCTTAATGCATTTTCTAAAATGACTGCTCCTTTGTTCTTAACAAACAATTTAAAGCAGACTATAGGTTCATACACAAGAGCAAACGCACAGTCATTTCGCCCGATAATCGTACCACATATGGGCACTTTGTCGCCCAAAAAAGCTGATCGGTTGAAGATCCACCTAGCCGACAAAGTGCCCATACGCAGCACGATTATAACCCGAAACGGCCGCGCATACTGACAGCTGACTAGCTATGTCATTCAGCCCTTTCTTAGCAATAGAAGACATATGGCAGTTGATAACATTAATATAACAGTAGAAGGCCCAACATATTAAAAAAAACAAAACTGATTTTTCTTACTTTATTAAATTTTGGTATTTTTCTTTTTTTTTTTGCATCACCCTTCACATAAAAAGCTTACACCAGGAACTAATGGATTCAAAATAGTATTTATTACAGTGGATAAAGACATATATGTTATTCTACATGATTAAAATGAAGGTCTGTGTTGACATGGTTTACCTTTTGGAAGTGGGTGTCCATTGCTGACATCTTGTTTACTTTCTCTCAGGCTATTTGAATAACCCAAGCAAAAGAGAAAATGGTTCGCACTGATTAGAATTTTATCTGAAGCTGTGTTTGTCTATGCAATTTATTTCAGCTGTGCTATAAACATGTAGACATTAATTAGAGGAATGCAAACTAGCAGGGGCAATTATCTGTAAACCAGCCCAAAAATTACGCTTTGAGGGTTGGTCACATTGCATTTATTTAACACAAAACAATTCTTGAATTCCATTCCTCTGTTTTTGCAAAAGAGCCTTTTCCTGAAGGGCATGGAAACAGTGAGATCTGAGAGACATTACACCTACAACAAACAGTAACGAGTGGCTAGCTCAGATTCATTGTCTTCTGAACAACTACTCAATGCAGACCGAAGTAAATGACAGTTAATTACAAATTACATTCTGGTCCGGACTGTGAGAACCCCCAAGCTTGAATAATAATAAGGCCCTCGGGCACTCACCTGCCTGCAAACGAACATACGGAGACACAGGCTGGGGGGCTATACAAGTTTCAAAACAAGCTGCTAAACACAAAAGCTTATTGGATTACAGAGATTTAGGAATAAGCATTCAGATCTTTGGCAGCAGCTCCAGAACTAGGTTCATGGGATTTCTAAAGGATAAATTACCATTCATTTAATTTTATTTTTATTTTTTTTTTACACTTACCAGGTTAAAATAGTAATGAAAGTGTCTATTTCTCATCAATGAGGGTCAGGACTTTGCCTTGTTTACTCTACAATGCTGCTAAAAAGTATTATTATTAAAACTTTAGTTCATTATTGTATTTAGAGTCTGGATTTTACAAGAACATCCTTAAAAGATAAAATAATAATCGGGGGCGATTCAACATCTGAAATCACCTCTACTAACCTTTGCGCGATGCCACAATTACAATAACGGGTATAAAAGCGATTACGTTAGTTATTGCATTGCAGGATTGCATTAAGTTTTGAGATACAAGGTAGGACATTGGGTTAATGTGGGTTTTACACCAATTTTTGGGATATTGAAACTTCCTGCAAGATTTTTTAGTATTTGATTTTGGGTTTTTTCCATCACTAAATTTTTATTTTTCATGGCAGGTCCAACAAATCATGTTGTTTTAAACAAACAACTAAAGAAACAAAACTTTCTCAAATAAAAATTTCCATATGCATTAAAGTTCTTGCAGCTGATAGTAAAATGCAATGTTTTAGCGTTATGCACAACAGCAAAATAAATACATCTTGTACTGTTGTTATTTTTAAGTCTCCTCCTACAAATTACATGTCAAAATAAGAAAACAAAGGACACACCACAGCATCTGCATTTACCTAATGTCATTATTTAAATGAAAACACACTATTTATGGTTACTCACTAAAGCAATTGCTTTTAGTTTAGTTGTGCTAAGTACTGATTGTGAAAGACAAAATGACCAACAGTGTGACATTGAGCTCATTATGGAACTTTAAAATATTCTCCAATTCAAGGCCACACTGCATGCAATAAAGAGACTGGTGAGTTTAGGGATTAAAATTCAGACCACACAGTTTTTATTCTTCAATAGCGAGAGATCAGATTAAAACTTCAATACAAAGCCATATAAGCAAGGAATGTAAGAATATTTTGGAAGTTGACAAATGAATCAGAAAATTTGGAAACTAGTGATTTTTTTTTTCTACAACAACTTTATAAACTAGTAAAAATGATATTACATATACAACATATTTTCAAATATTAGTTACACTATTAGTTAAGAATATATTTATAAAACCACTCACCAATCGAGCAAACTTCCACCCACATCGCAGCTGACAGCTCACTGCTTTTCACTGCTAGTTACCTTGCTTTACAGGCAAATGAGTCTCATAAGTATAAAACTGCTTGCTAATTTCCATGCTGCCAGTGGCACTGCAAGGGGGACTAGAGTCTGGCATGAAATGCCTCCAGTGCCGCCTCCAGTGTGCTCCCATGGGTTGCCATAGATTTAAATCGAAAGGAGTGCTGGCACTCAGAGTGAGTTTGTTAACCTTAAAGGCACCTCAAGGTGCAGTGCCCCTACATTTACTACTACTTTTGGTACAGTTCTATAATTGTTGCCTGTATCTATGAGGGGAATAGTAAGAAGTTGGGAGCCATGTGTTATCCAGTACCTAGTTTTCTGCATTCTAATTCTGTACTTTGAAGCTTGTTTAATGTTTTAAATACCCAATATATGGCAGTGACTAAACAACAGCCATACAAATTACACAGAAGCTTGCTTTTTAGGGGTCTCTGATAATCCTACATATTCCAGACAATATAAAACTCATGGGAACAAGCTTATTGCAGAAAGGCAGGTAAAAGGAGCACTGCACTCCATTCTGCAGCACTTCAATGTGTGTTTTGTATTTAAAACTATAAGTAATCAATTTGACTTTTATGTCTTTTGCTCTGTCAGTCAGAGTTGTAGAAAGTCAATGAGCTGGAACACAATACCGCAAAAGCATTAATGAGCACTACTTAAAATGCTGGTTCTGGGCTATGATTACTTATGCAATAAGCTTGCATGGTTTTGCTTTGTAAATAACATCCCCAAACCTATCCCAAAATGTACTTGCTGGTATTTATGTCTGCTGTATTGTTATCAGAATTAGTATTTAAAAGAGCAACAAACAAATAGGGCACAAGCTTGAAGACTGTGGAAACATTCCCTGACTAATCAGCTACTAATGTTCACTTAACTGTATAATTACTTTATGTTAAGCTGGGTACACACGATGAGATATTTCGGTCCGATCGGCCGATAGTTCAGTGTATCGGTCGATCGGACCGAAATTATCACATCCGAATGTGCCCATGTCCGATCGACCGTTCGTCCGAATCGGACATGGTGGAAAACCTCCTCCGATCGTGCTGTCCTCTCTGGACTGCACGATCGGTCGCGGTAACTATTGGACGCGGCTGCTTTTGCCGCGACCGACAGTCCTTCCTCCTGGCCGACCGGTCGAAAGTATCGAACGGTCGGTCAGGAGGAAAAATCGGTAGGTGTGTACCTAGCTTTAGATAATCTTTCTAGAAATACTAAACACTAAAGGTTCGTACACACGCTCCATTTGCGAGTGAGCCATGACCCCCGAGACCGAGCGCCACACGTGACGAACGACCATTTCGGATGAGAATCGTCCGTGTGTATGTGTTAGGCCGGTGTTTGTTCGTCAATCTGCTGGACGGATCAATGATCACTCCCTGGGGGTTGTGGATCATTGGCAAAATCAGACATGTGTACAAACCCTTACGGCTACATTTACACTAAAAACGGAACAAAATGGACCAGAGCAGACAGTTAATTTTTTTGTTCGTTTTTGTTTGTTTTCAGCGCTCCATTTTTGCTATATTTTTAATCAAAACGCATCCATTTCCGGAGAGAAATGCGTGCAGAAGTACTTTTTTTCTAACAGACCGGGTCAATCCGACCCATTAAAAAAACGGATCGCAACGCCTATTTCTGTCCGGAAATTAATAGAAACTAATCCAGTGTGAATGAAGCCAAAAGCCACAGAAAATATCTACTTTTTCTTTGGATGAATTTAATTCAGCCAAAATCTTTGAATTGGTAATGCTTCAATCTGAAATGTGAGGAGCTCCATCTTACATCAGCTTTAATAGGTAGGTTGTTGCAACTATAAAGGTTTTGGTAGTGGTGTAAGCTTTCAGAAGAGAATGGGGGATTTTTTTTTTTCTAAATTGAGTTGTTTATTTCAATTTACTATTAGTAACGAGTAGTAATGAGGCAAACACCTACTTCAAAGAAAAAAGGTTGTGGAAGAAATCACTTTGATTATTCAGCTTTCTGAAAGCAAAATTAGCACAAGAAGAACAAATTGATTTATTATTCATTTGAGATAACATCCTTGCATTGACATGGTATTTGCATATGTTGGTGCTTAAAAATCTAAATGGTCAAATTTAGGCTGGGTACACATGGAGGGATTCTTTGTCTGGACCGAGCGCTCGCGCTTGCTATGAGCAATCGCTCAGCCGGGACAAATGTCCATCGGTCACGGCAAATTTGCCCGCGGTCGAATTTACGACTGTCTGCCACTGTCTGCCATGTACAATGCTGTTTTGACACCTTACCCTGGGCGTTCCTATAACAACTCTTAGGCACAATGCAATCACGCCCTTAACACCTGGCTGTGATATGCTAATTGGGATTTTCCAGGGTACATAATTGCCATAGATTCTTGTTCAAGTCATTCTGAATTGAGAAAGCCAGTCGGATGACTAGTGAAACGTCTTCTGAATTGAGAAAGCCAGTCGGATGACTAGCGAAATGTCTTCAAAAACTAGATGTTAAGTCCAGTTGATCTAACTGAGTTCAACAGATATACCATGACCTGGATGAATAAGAACCTTTACGAGCATACCCTAATTAATGTTGGACCTCACCTTATTAGCTAACTATACAGTTCTCAAATGCCACCCCATCACTTCACATGTCTAAGGCAGGCAGAATGCAGTACAAACAAATAGTTTTATGCCTCTTTGACTCTCCCCATTAATACAGCTGATGACCTGAAAAAATGGCCAATTAGTGAGGGATTCCTCGGCGAAATCATTAGCAGGAGTCCAGGGGTACTTACTCATGAGTAGCACTGTAGGGGCCTCATTTAACCAGAGTTGCAAATTTATCCGGACAAATATGGCTTCTAGGATTTAATGCTGGATTTGCACCTGGTGGTTAATCCCAAAAGGGTTTTTACCCCAGCGCCATTTTAAGACCAGCCATAACCCCTATTTTTAGCACAGCACACGTGGGTAAATCAGGCCCCAGGACTTTTAATTGCGTGAGAAGTCACCAGCTCAAAAACCATGGTAAATAGCCAGTGGGACTAATTACCATATTGGGTACCACAGTTCTAGGCCAAAGTGGTAAATAGGATAAATTGTACCTCAGACCTTAATAATTAAATTTCTTCTTTTTTATCTCTTGGCTGATTCCTACATTTTGATATGCTTGTTTCTTTTTCAGTCTAGCTTCTTCTACAAAAAAAAAAATCTTTAAAGGGCATGTCCACCCCCAAAACTATAATCCCCCCCACTACTGGCCCCATTGTGTAGTGTAGTTTAATCCTTACCTTACATCCCAGGTACATCTGGTTCTTCTGCTATCCCCCCCTAAAGTCCAAAAAAAACGCCCACCAGGAGTACTGCAGAGTCCATATAGGACTGCGCCTCCTTTCTCCCCTCCGGGAGAAGTTTGGCATGCGCACTGCAGCCCTTCTCCCCCTCCCTTTCCCTCCCTCTCCCTCCCAATTAGGATTCCCTCCCCCTAGCGTAAAATGCTTTATACATAATATTCTCCCTGTCCCCCCCATCGCCAACCGCTATAGTTCTAAGTTCAGAAAGGTAATATTACTTACCTTCCCTCTTTCCTCTGCCGCACTGAACTCCCGGCAGCCATGTCCGTGATTGGCTGCCGCTCAGCCAATCACAGACTCGACTGACGGTCCCGCCCCTCTGCTTGCATTTTCTCGCAAGCAGAGGGCCTGGCAGTGCGGCGGAGGAAAGAGGGAAGGTAAATAATATTTGGGGCACTTTCTGAACTTAAAACTATAGCGGTTGGGGCTGGGGGGACAGGGAGAATATTATATTAAAACTTTTTTAGAAGGGTGGACATGCCCTTTAATCAAGTAATTATGTTTTGGAACTTTTTTCTAGTTTAATAATGATGTCAAATTTTTCTACATATTTGTTAATTCTATAGGTTTGTAAGTCTGTTTCCATAGCTATTTAATTTTCTTTTTTTTTTTAATCTCAAGAAAACAGTTTAAGGGAACATGGGGGCAAAAAAAAAGGGAGAAAACAATCTTTCTTCTTGAATAAGGAAACAAGATCACCTTATCAGTAGTAGAGTGACTTTTATTCTGGTGACAGTGACAGAGATAATTAGGTAATCCATCATGTCATCAGCCATAGTGACGGATGTACCCCACACCTCATCTTTGTTTGTCTGCACAGAGGGCCATGTAGGAAGCCAGGAGGCAAGTTCCTGCTGTGCAATACATAAAATGTAAAAAGACTGACCAACACAGTATATTGCTAAGGTTGTTTATTATACTGGACTATGACCAGGATTTACAATACAACCTCTTAATATTTTTAATGGCAATTCATTTCAAGGGTTTTACACATTTCCTTCTCTTCGCTGTGTCGATGTAAAAAGTTTGCAATGTAAAATGACCTGCTTTGAAAATGACTGTTCTGGGAAAATGTAGATAACTGTTAACTTTCCTTACAAGCCTTCATTCAATTACAGTTAGATTGATTTATGATCAGTCGGCTTGTCAGATTCCAAAAACCAAGACTTCCTTGTAATCAATAAAAGTCAATGACTGAATGCAAATTGGGCAATAATATGGAACATTACTTGTCATTGATCAAAGTGTGAAATCCTTTTGTTTTAACCACTGTATGTTTTGATACATGCCTGAACAATTCAAGTCATTCATTTGAGGTAGTAAAACAATGATGTTAAATTGCTTTAAATCTTGTGTAATGGATACATTAAGGGAAGGAGCTCCCAGCAAGTTCAACTTGTAAACTATGCATGTAGTGTGTAATTGCAGTGTTTTTATTTTAACATTATAAAGATGTGGTGTTAAATTTAATGTGACCAACAGATCCACGGCACTATCGGTCAAATATCTGCTGGTGTGTACTCAGCCTAAAGGTTCATACACAAGTTCAAAGCAAGCATGCTCAGACTTCTTCAGGTTCCAATTAATGAATACATACAGTATGGCATTGTTATGACTTGCATTATGGCAGCACTCACACATTTAATGAATGACCAATTGGTAAACTCACTGAAGTGTCTTGCAAAATAATGCCATTTGTGTTAAGATACATAAATTCCGATTTTTGTGATGATCAAACTGTGAGTGTGAGTCTGAAAAAAGGGATTGGGTATTTAAGGAGACTATGAAATTTCAATTGTGTTCCTGGTGATGGACTGTAAGACAGACTAAAATGCATTAATGCAGCATGGTAGCTTAGTGGTCAGCACTGATCCCTTGCAGCGTTGAAGTCCTGACTTCAATTCCACCCTTGGACACATCTGCAAGGAGTTTGTAT